>VUYV01000153.1:401991-422559 GCA_008711295.1 Anarhynchus alexandrinus
GAGAGTGCTTTTGAAAGTTGTTCCAAGACCTGACTTACTGCTCTCAGAGAGAGAGTTTGAAGAGCTCTAAAATCTGCACACACAATTTATTTAAAATTGTGGTCAAATTAGCATTAATTAAAGCAAGAGAAATTAAAAATCAGTAGTAACTTACAAGGCTAATGTAATCAAAATGTATTTTTCCAAAACTGGTAGAGAGTACTGTGAAAAACATGGTCAGTTATTGCATTATCTGGTCAAAACTTCTTAACATGAGCTTCTCGTGACATTTTTTGTTGTGCAGAACTAGTGACATGGGACGAGTGAAAGACAGAATACGGAACAGCAAAATATGAATTTGTATTTGTGCAGTGTGGTGGTATTTGGAGGGAAGGAGCAGCACCTCTGACTTCATGGCAACCTTCATTCCTGACAGCTGTGCTGTCCCTGGGGCCACTCAGAGAGCGTAAGTGTAAGCACATAACACATCTGTGCAAGATCTCCATTTCAGATCAAAGGCAGGGGATCAATTCCACTATTTTTTTTTTCAGCAGAAAGTACAGCAGAGCCCCAAACTTAATAGGATAGTAAGAATCTACTGAAGTATTTATTAACAACAAATTTTATCCTAATGAAAACATTATAGATCCATACAAGGAAGAATGTCTACTGCGTCTCTACTACTTCAAAAAAAAAAGTCCATCTTATGGGCCAGTTGTGGGAAATGTATTTCTCTTGACCATAATACAGCTCTAGAAACACATACAAGATGAAAACTTGGCATGATGTGTTAGTATATGAAATAGGCAAGTTGTCATTACATTTATGAGATGCTCTTGGAATATTATGGTAATGTATTGACTGACCATGTGTATATTAATTATTTTATTATTGTACATTTATATTTTGTGTTTCTTCCATAACCTTCGCTATGGAATATTCTATTTTGAAGGAAGAGACTTTTAAAATTGAATTAATAGGAAGCCCCATCTTAAAGTAGCAGTAGTGTGTGAAATGAGACTGCAGAACAAAGATTAAAGCAGCAAAAATCTGCTGCATATTGTTACAATATGGTTTCAAATAGTGGGAGAGTGAGGAATGGTTTCTCAATAGTTTTAAATAGTAAAATATTTCCATACACTGATGAAGACAAAATTTATTTGTTTTACTGCTGCAATTCTAGCAATTAAATGGTTGACAAATATGCACTGCAGAGCATTAGTGGAACTCCAGCAAAACAGAAAGGTAGTTTAAGACAGGGAATTATGTCATACCTTGCTTTCACCTCAGCTGATACAAAATTCACTGATGGTGAGAGCATTTTTGATTCTGCTGATACAAAACACATTTCAGTTAATGGAATTACTCTAGATTTACCAGCAACATAAGGTCTTTTTGCCCTTAAGTTTTATATATTGCACCTGAGAAGTTCCAGACATTGTGCGCCTTCAGATATTAAAAAACCCACCTTTTTCTTATGTAAGAGCCTACACCACTGAAAGTCATGTTTTGCAGCTGAGAAGACAATACATATATTTTAGCGCATGAAGATATGTCTTGGTTGCTTTGAAAGGAACAGCTACACTTAAGACTCTTACACTTGACTTTGATGTGTTCTCACTGCAGGACAATTTTGAGCTTTGCAGTTGCCTTTCTGGTCTTTCACTCTGTCTCTCTACACAGTTTCTTGAGCAAATTAAAGCTGTCTGGCCCACCACCTTTAATTGTAAAGCGTAGGCTATCTTTTTATATGAAAAAGCCCGCTATTTTACTATAAATTAAAGATTGATTTTAAAGATTATATTGCAGTTTGGATGTCATTTAGTTTTAAGGGAAAAAAATAAATCTTACTCCTGCTATAACATTTCGTATGAAATGAAGTATTTTGGTTTTTTGATGATCCTGTCTTTACCATAACTGAGGTAATTCTGCAAATTATGCTTTCTCTTAACTTTTTTATGTTTAACTGAAAATAACTATATTCACCTGTATTCAATTCATGTTGTCCTCTCAACTGAGATTTTTATTAGATAGCTAAGATATACAAACAGAAAATTGGTTTAACTGAATATTCTCTGTAGATCATTAATTTTTAGGATAAGCCCTGTGTACATCACAAAATATAGTTGTGTTCAGCTGAAATAGATGAGCTTCACATTTTTCTCATTTAAGTCCTCCATGGACTCATGGAATTGATAATCATGAAGTTGATAATCAAGCTTGAAATTTATATTTTTATTACATTTTATAGAAATTCATGTGAAATATACATATTTTTCAGTGAAATGTATATTTCTCAGATATTACACCAGCCGAGTTCTGCATTGTGGCTGACATGTTTCTGGATTAATTGGTGGAGAGTGTGCATATATATCACATGTTTAGAAAAAGTTACTGTTATATTAAGAATCCATTACTGTTTGTATTGGCAGTCAAAAGAATCCAATACTGTTTGTACTGGCAGAGAAAAGGATGGCAAAATAAGAGATTCAGGATGTTGCCATTCAACAGCACTTGCTGACACATAAAAAAAAACCCAAAAAACCAAAGAAAAAACACCACACCAGAATGCTAAGTTATTATTTCATTACAGTATTTTGGAACACTTTCCATACTTCATAAATGACATTGTAAGCCCCAGTATTTTACCATAGCTGCAGTAGTTAAAGGACACATGCAGAATAAGGTTTATAAATAGAAGCAATATATTTTTGACTAGTCGGTATGATTAGGAAAAGTTGGTCAAACTGTCAAGTGTACGAGACCTTGAGGTTTGTCTTCAAGGCCTGAAGAAGATATGAGCCTGAAAACTTGTCTAATTTTTCCAGCTATATCAATTAGTCAATGAAAAAATATCACACATCCCAATAAACCTGTTCCTACCTACTGTGAATAGTGAGCTTTTTTATTTTGCTTTTGTTAGTCTTCATTATTTATAGTGCTATTTTTGTAAAGAAAAGCAAAAATGAACGGGGAGAAGCAGTATCTTGTTAAACTAGTTGATATAGCTGGGGAAAAAGCAAACTGAGCAGATTTCAGACCTTCCGCTACTTCTGCAGGAGGAGAGAGACACCCTTGTGTGGTGCCCTTGATTAGCTTGCAGTTGCACGGGAACCGGAGAGTCACAAATCCACCGTTATAGGCAGTGACATTTTCTGCGGCAGGTAGCACAAGCACTGGAAAGGGTAATTCCCCTATGGTGCTGCAATGAACTCTTTAACCTGCACCAGGGTTTGTGACATATACAAGTGTGGAGGTCATTGCTGACAGTCAGATGAAATGGGAGTTCGGTAAGGCTCCTCTAATACTCGCTAATTTTGCTCAGTTCATTTCTGACTGGTCATACCAAAATTGTCGTAGGGAGCACACAAGGAGAAAACAAGGGCTACTAGTTGCCGTCTTTGGTGGAGGAATTGAATGAGACATTGTTACAAAGCGAACTTTTCTTGCTATTTGCTTTCCTCTACATACCTCTGATCTCAGTGCTTTGGCAGATCTAGATGGTCAAGAGGTCTCCTCCATCCTGGAAAGAACCGTGTTTTAAGAGCAGCGTTTTATAACACAAGTTGTCTGATTTACAATATGTCACAATATGTCTGGGGTATCTTACTGATATGTACACCAATTACAATTACCCAAAACCTCAGTGTATGCAATGTGTGGTCTGGAGGGATTGCATCGGGACTGGATGAGGCACAGCCAATGTCAAAGCTGAACACAGTAATGTAGACGATATGTGTTTCATGCTTCTCAACCAAAGTGCAAACATGTATAGAGTTCAGATGCTACAGGCTGAAAAGCACTTAAATAGAGCACTAACCCAACATTTCTGCTAAGTGCTATGTTTGATTTTAACTAGACAACAAGCCTTAAGGAATATGATTCCTTAGAGTAAGCTAGATTCATATGTGACCTTTATATAATATCCTTATAGCTTTGTAGAAAGATTAAATGCAGTGGATTAAAGCCAAAGACTAAAGGGACAGTATTAAAAATATATGGGAATGTTTTCATGCATGATGGCCATTTTGAAGAAGTGTGGCTCGAAAACATCCAAGAGAGGCAAATCTCAGCAGTTTGCAGAAGTAAATTTTCTCCGTAGTCAAAATAGGAATGTTTCCTGGAGAAGACTGCGGGACAATTGCTTATCTAGGTAGGGCCAAAGACATTGAGGCTGACATGGGAAAGATGGTGTAGCTCAGACTTGAAGCTCTTCTGCCAATTCTTTTCAGTGCAGAGCACTGAGAGACTCTGGCATCTGCAGTGGAAGCTGGTAAGAAATTAAAATGAAGAAGGTAAAATGAAGAATGTAGAAAGCTGATGCGCTTCATGGTGAGGGGCTTAAGCCCTGCTCTTAGAGGTATCTCTATAGATGGCTTTGAGCACCAAACCTGCTGATTATCATAGAATCAAGAATGGTTCAGGTTGGAAAGGACCTTGAAGATCATCGGGTTCCAACCCCCCTGCCATAGACAGGGACACCTCCCACTAGACCAGGTCACCCAAGGCCACGCCCAGCCTGGCCTTAAACACCTCCAGGGATGGGACCTCAACAACCTCTCTGGGCAACCTGTTCCAGTGCCTCACCACCCTCAAAGTGAAAAACTTCTTCCTAATGTTCAATCTAAACCTGCCCTCTTCCAGTTTAAAGCCATTCCCCCTCGTCCTATCACTACATGCCCTAGTAAAAAGTCCTTCCCCAGCTCTCCTGTAGGCCCCCTTTAGGTACTGGAAGGCCGCAATAAGATCTCCCCGGAGCCTTCTCTTCTCCAGGCTGAACAGCCCCAACTCCTTCAGCCTCTCCTCATAGGAGAGGTGCTCCAGCCCTCGGATCATCCTCGTGGCTCTCCTCTGGACACGCTCCAGCAGGTCGATGTCCTTCTTATGTTGGGGACTCCAGAGCTGGATGCAGTACTCCAGGTGGGGTCTCACAAGAGTGGAGTAGAGGGGCAGAATCACGTCCCTCGACCTGCTGGCCACACTTCTTTTGATGCAGCCCAGGATGCGGTTGGCCTTCTGGGCTGTGATCGCACATTGCTGGCTCATGTTGAGTTTCTCATCAATCAGCACACCCAGGTCCTTCTCCTCAGGGCTGCTCTCCAGCCATTCCCTGCCCAGCCTGTATTGGTGCTTGGACAAATTATGTACTCCTTGTGATAGGAAAGACAGGCAGGAATCATCTATAAGTCTCACAGGGATCCTGAAATATCTCAGATGTGTTAGTCAGTGTGCTTCTCAAGGTTCAAACAGACCTACATTTTTCCAGTTTTGTGACTATTTTACACCAGTAAAAAAATTATTTGAACTCAAGAATTATGAACCTGGACCTGCAGAAAGTTTATTCTCTTTTTTCTTTAAGGAAAAACATACTGTCAAAAAGTAATACTTTCCCCATGCTTGCTGTCTTTCTTGGCTTATCTGGCCAAGAAGACCGTCGAAACATGTGGCAACTCTGAGGTGTTAGGTGGCAGTTTATCCATTGGAGACTGACCTGACAGCAACAAACTCACGTAAAATGGACAAACAACAGGTAATACTTGTCATTTGTTGACTTAATGGGCCAGATCTTAATTATAAAGGGTTTGTATCCCATTATTAATTTTCTGAGAAGTTGAATCCTCCTGAAACTTCTCTTTGTACAGAGCAGACTAAAGAAAACCTATATGTCTGTGGGTTTTTTGACTGTTTAAATAGAGAAAACTGTGCTTTTTTTTTTTTCCTGCAACACTCCTCTACATTATTTACCTGATTCCAGGGAATTCCAAGGGCAGGACACATCCTTTAATAAGGCCATGAACTGTATATCACAGCTAAGACTAGTAATAAACTCTAATACAGATGTTATAAAAGCCTTCTTAAAGCAAGGTTAATAACATGACAATAGTAAACACCCCAGTCAGCATAAAATGAAATGAAGCCTACGGTATTTTAAATGCATGGGTCCTGTGAAAAAGGATACCAAGGAAAGACCTTTTGTTCATGAGCTTCTATATATTAAAAAAATCAGTTTTCTGCTTTGTTTCAGTTGAAGGTCATCTGCACATGAGCAAGAGAAAAATAACCACCATACTTGGCTGCAAAATGCTGGGATTACATAGCAGCGTGTACAACATTGCAAATACAATGCTTTAATCAAAGACTAATATTATTTATCAAATTAGAGGGGTTCCATTAATGGCCAGATATGTGTTGTATTAATTTATATTTATTACTTTTTGTTTCTCTTTTTTCCTCCTGAAAATAATTTGTATGTTGTAGAAAGTGACAAAAATACTATTCCTCTACTTCATCCTATGACAGAACTAAAATAATCTTGTAAAAATATTATCATAGTTAGTTGGCCAGTTTCTGAAGAAGCACTTTCTGTAGAAGATCACCGTTGTGTCCCTCATTCAAAAGGAAGAAACAGAAGGGTATCCAAGTTCAGGATCAAATTTACATTTTGATGGGGTCTTGCACTGCTGGCTGGAATTAAGGATGCTTTCTGAAATTGGTGCCTCAGTCTCCAATCAGTTTCTTCTATCAGAAGGCATTTCCAGAGGGAGTGTGTGCAGAATATTTGAACTAGCAAAACAAAACAAACATCACAATTTTCAGACAAATAATCACTTCAATTGTTTTCAGCAAAGAACACAAAATACTTCCATTCATTAAAATTATGAAGAGTGTTTGGAAGTTTTCAGCACCATTTCTCTTCTCTGAGAAGGCAGGAAATAAGGATTATCATGCCATTCATCAGCGAGTAGGCCATCATTTGCCTGTCGTTTCTAAAAGGGGCTAGAGCTAGTCTGATTCTGATGAAAATGCAGGAAATCTAATAAAAGATGTAGAATGCAACCTTCTGGAATGGGGCTTTTCTACTTCTTTGTTTAAAAATTTTATCAATTTGCTTGCCTTTGAAAGCTCTGCTGATCACTAAGCTCCTCTCCCCACAAAAAACATTACAATTTTCATGATATTGTAGCACCAACATGTAAAACCTGACTGAGCAGAAGAACGGTCATTTAAAGTAGTTTAAACCTGCAGACTGCAAACCTTTTCAAGAGAGCCAGAAGAAAACAAGTTATATTGAAATCACATGACAAACCTTTCTCCTAAAAGTTAGGAAAGTTTTTCATCTGGTCCTTTGGATTTGTCAAGAAAGTTTCCTTTTTCACTTCAGATTCTCTTAAAAATATATTACTTTTAAAATATTCTACGTGTTATTGTTTTCTTTTACAAAGTATCTTGTTATTCAAAATATAACTGAGCACTCTGGACACGAAAATTCAGTTAATACTAAAGAATAACACAACATAACACCACCTGTTATACACTTTTTTTACTTGTCCTTCTTAAAACTCATCAGCTACAGAAGTGTAAACAGCTGTTAGGACATCATGCTATAGTTTGATATAATATTAAATGACAAACTCTCCAAGAAAAGTGAAAAGCTAAATAAAAGACAGATAGCAATTTCTTGAAGTAGAAATGTGGCCATTTTCCAGAATGCTTCCATTTATGAAGATGTGGTCATCTTTATTTTTATTTTTTTAATTTTACTTTTGTTTTCTAACTGATTTTCTGCTGATAATTGATTACCTTTCTGTGGATCACTGTAACACCTAAGAAACTTATTCTCTTGCGTGATTACTAGTTTAGAGGATGCACTTTTTCTGTCAGCCTGACTTTCATTTACTAGTCTCTACATATTCAGCTCTTGACTAAAGTAACTAACACAATCCCTAGAGGTATATAGAAGAAAATACTAGAGATAAGTTGAAAGGTCATGTTATCTCTGCATGTAGCACTGGTGCTGCTGTCTTTGGAAAACTGTCCCCACATCAGTGTCCAGAGGTCAGACTAGCTGCTGATAACATTGCAAATGCCCGCAGAGAAGCCCCAAGCACAATTTAGGAACTTCTTATTCTGTCAGAGAGTTATTTAGGAGGTATCAGGTTTAAGCCTATAAGTATTTAAGGGCAATGTTGGTAATGGGCTCTTCAGTTCACTCACAGATATTTAGTATGATTTAATGAGTTGAAATGATTCCATGATTCTGTGAAATGGAAGGTAGAACAACTGAAACTCAGGTTTTGTTTTCAATGAGGTGAGGGTTAATTTCTAGGACAACTGTTTACATATTGTTTCGGAGAGAACCCACATACAATTGCAAAGACAAGTTTCTAATATTTTTTAACCTGAAATCCATCTCCGGGTTCACATGAAACCGTAGTTCTGTGCTGGGCTACAGCTTGTCTTATGCAGGCAGACCAGGTGATCACGATCTTCCCTTGTACAGTAGTCCCTCCAAAGCGATGCTCACTGTTTGTTGCACTTCTGTGGTCTCGCTCCAGTTTGTCAATGAGATGTCCTGAACAAGATATTCCACTTGTGTGGATTTCCCCGCTCTGGGGTCTGTCAGTATCTGTGTAGGCAGATCAAAATCACTGTGAACATTTTTGCTGCCAGTTCACATTCCATCGAGTATCTTTCAACACCACAACAACCTTCTGCTGCCAGGTATGTGTTCCTGCAAATGCACTTCACAAATTTGATTTGTAGTTTTCTGTCTATAGCTTCACCTCTGCAGACGTAGGTAGTTACCATTTTTGTCACACTGGAGGCCACAAGTCATCTCACTGTGGGGCTGGAGATTACAATTACAGAACATGCTGTAGAAAGCTCTGGACATTACCTTCCAGCCCAGCAGGGTGCCCAAGCACGTATCCATCCTTGTGCTTTCACAGTACGTTAAAGCCAGTCTGTGATGCCAGTCCTGGTGGTGGAAACCCCAGAGAGGTCAAGTGAATGTCTCGCACAGCACTTCATGCACTAACCAGTGGAGGGACAGAGATCCTGCAGTGTGTCACCTCAGAGGTTGGAGGTGGCATTTAACATTGCGCCCTCAGGTCCTTTGCACACTTCCTGATATGTTCAACAGCAGCTTGGAGGTGCGTTAGTTTTCATTAGCAAATGCTATCATTTTGTCTAGAAGGCATGAAACATAGGTTATGTATCTCCAAGGTAAATAAAAGTCCTTCCCAAGACCTGACTCAGAGCCGTGTGGACTTACCAGCTCAACCCTCGGGGTAGCGCTGTCACAGAGGGCTTCTTCGCTCACTGCAGGGTTGCTCAGACCTGGTTAGAGCACAGGATATCAGGTGACAAACTGTTCAGACCTCAAGAAGGGCTCTGGAGACACACAGTGGTGTGCCATGAAGAGGGGAGTGATGCTGTGCTGTAAGCTCTGGCTCCAGAGCCAACACTTGTCCTTGAGGAGCCTCTACCATCAGCCAGTAAGGAATATTTGTAATGCAGCTTCTCATAGTTGCCTTTTGTGGATGGAAGGTGTGCATTTTCAGGGCTGTACCAGGACATGAAGCAATCCAAACCCCCCCACAAAACAGTGGCATATCACTTAAGGGTGTCTCCATAGCCTATGGTATAACATAGTCCAAAATGTAACCCCGACACCTTAAAATTAATAGGATCTAATCCACCCTTCTGTTCTGTAATTTATTTTTTTTTTGTTCTGTCAGCTAAGTCAGGAGTCCATTACTAATTCCCCATAAAAGCAAATTTAAGTAGGACAATAAGCCTCGGTCTGGGGTAGCTGACTCTCACCTGCACCAGGACTGTTCTCACATGCCCTGTACCTCACATACACCATTAGTGAGTGCAGCACAGCGGTGTGAGGTGCGGGAACTCAAGCCATCACTCCAAAGTAAGAAATAAAGCTCCTAAAGACAGTCTTGGACTCAGTTCTAGCAGTTCAGAAACATGAACATATGACCCTCTTCAGTTTAAGCATAATTTCTCTACATGCACCATGGAATGTACGTTTAACGTATTAAAAAAAATGAGTGTTTGAAAGGAAAGAAAAAAAAAGTAGGGTAACCCTTCAATAATGTTTGAGACAAAGCAGTCATTTCCCTGATATATTAAAAAATTGCTATGGCAGAAGACAAAAGCACTGAACAGGGTATTAGAGAGAAACTCTCCTTGTGCTGTTTGCTTTAACAGTCTAAAATAAAAAGTTATATTCACATACATAACCTCCAGCTTTGCAACTCACCTGGAGAGCTCCCCTACCCACAATGCACTAAGTGGATGATTAAAAAGAAATGGGGGCTTAACTGAGGGGTAAGCGTGGGGTCTCTGGAGCTTTGCAAAGCACTGAACCATGCAGCTACAGCTGTCCTCCAAACAAGCCCAACATTCTTTATTTATTTGTTATGAAATATTTATGGATGTTATGAAAGGTTTAAAATAATGTGTCTGTCTCTCTCTCTCTCCTCTTATTTTTGCCCTGGCACAGTGTTTTCTAATGCATAAATAATTCTGGCCTGTGGACAGTGGGACAGCACATTAGGTGGGATGTATCCGCTGTATCACATTCTTTCTGCCTGAGAGAAAATATCATTCCTAGTAATTTTCTACACTTATACAATCTGCGTTGACAGTAAATAATTGATGTATGAATTTAGGACTAAACTCCAACACAATATGACTTTATGTCAAGGGTTACTCCCAGCAGATTTTGAGCTAAATCATCTTGCAAAATGGGTTCTTTCAGTGGAAAAAGGGGGAAAAAAAAAAGCTTTTTGAAATTATTTTAATGGAAAGATGGGACCTCTGCGTAGTGCTTCTTTTGATGAGGTCTTGCTTTGCATGGCTGGTAATAAAACCAAGCAATCTACCCATTATGAGATTGGAAATGTTTCATTTGTGATCACAAATGGATTTTTTTTTAGATTGACATAAGCAGGTTCTTTTTTGTTCCTTTCATTCTTTCATTTCCTTCCCCTTTCCTTTTCTTTCCTTTTCTTTCCTTTCCTTCCCTTCCCCTTTTTTCTTCCCTTTCCTTTCTTTTACCTTTTCTTTTTCTCCATTCCTTTACATTTTCTCTTTCTTTTCTTTCCTTTCCTTTACCTTTTCTCTTCCTTTTTCTGTCTTTTCTTTTTTCTTTTTCCTTTCTTCTTTTTTCTTTTTTTCTTATTTTTCTTTTTCTCTTTTCTTTTTTCTTTTTTCTTTCTTGTTTCTTCTTTCTTCTTTTTTCTTTTTTCTTCTTTTATCTCTTCTCTTCTCTTCTCTTCTCTTCTCTTCTCTTCTCTTCTCTTCTTCTGTTTTTCACTTCTTTTTTCATGATAGGAGAGTTAGCATGTGATAGGGTGCCCTCTGCTTTCCATGACTGTATTTTCCATACGAAGTACAATTATGTTTTAAATTACAAGCTGGATATATTTGCAATGTAAAGATACATAACTGGAAGAAAGACTTCACATAAAGGATTACAAATATACTCCTAGTGACTCAATTAAAATCCTTTTCATCATGAGAAAGTGGTTACCATCAGACAGAAAGGAAACAAGGAAAGAAATGGATTAGAGAAGAAAGCTTTTATGATAGAAATGGAACTGAAATACTCAATACTTCTATATATCTTATTAAAGACTAGACAGGAAGATCAAAGAAAAATCATTATATAAATAACCCATCATAAAATGCTCTTATTTAGAGCAAGGGAATGAACAGAGTCGGGTGGGAGTTATTTGTTTGTTTTTCACTCTTTTTTATTTCATGATTTAATGCACAGCATAAAAAAAAAATTATGTGTCTCCCGTTATACTAAATATTTGCACCACTGCTGGTGCAGCAGGCATATACAGTTTATTTTAAATTAAAACATCATCACAGTCTTTGAACAAATATCAATATCATTATCTCTGTCAGTGATTCCTTCTCTGCTAAAAAATTGTAATGACACTTGTTTACTTATGTTAAACCTCCACTTGTGGAAAATTACTGAATTCGTTGTGACACATAAACTGAATAGCAAGAGAGCTTTTTGTTAAAGGGACAAAACTGTCTCGTGGGACAACAGGGACAAAACTCTCTCTTATTTCTCAACATTCAAGTAAATATCTACTAGTGACTGTTCTATAGATGGCACTCATGCCTCTAAGCAAGAAGCACAGATCCAAGTTCGGGTGAGGAATACTAAAAACAAATACTTTCATCTGAAGAAAAATTCATAATAGAGATTGACAATTGTTTGAGAAATACCAAAATGTTTTTTTCTTCTTATTTATAGATTTGGCATCTAAGACTGTAAAATAACAACAAAAGGATATCTCTGATAAAGAAGAAGTGGTTTGCAGTGAACTTCTTTCTTGTGCCTTTGGTTCAGAAAGTTATGTATACTGTAAGTTCTCCTGTGATTTTCTGGAATAAGAAGAAGAAAGGGTTGAAAGGAGTCATGATTTTAGTTAGAGAAGGTGCAACTGAGACATAACATAAAAGAATTAGCTGTAATTTCTGCAAGTTAGTCAAATTGTTCTTAGGTGTGCTGTCTTGCAGGAGTGTTGTTTGTCTTGGTACAAACTTAACTACAACTTCCTAAACGTTCCTAAAATATGCAGTGCATGTAACTTTTTCAAGAGAGGAGTTTAAACAAAAATGCAAACCATGCATTTAATAGTTCAGCAAAACCTGAAAGTTATTTTTAACTGAAAGCGGATAGAACTTAGGAAGTTCAAATTAAAAAAAAAACCTGCCCAGCAGGTATCTGTCATCTCTGATAGTAACATCTTTGGCCAAGTTTTCACGGAACCAGTTATCAGTATAATTAAACATATAAAAGTAAGTAACATCCTGATTCATGAGGACGCCATTCAATTTTCTCAATAGACTGCTCTGCAAATCCAGAAAATCAGGAGTGCTTTTCAGAATATGCCAGCTTGCACCCCAAACCCCTAATTGCTACACCCCAGTACAAAGGGGTCATAATCCATATATCTCACATATCCTGCCACAGTCACTGTAGAAATAAGCCTGTCTTGGGTCTTCTCTTAAGTGATGAAGCTGGAAAAGGCCTCTGCAAAGATGAACCCTCGGGTCTTCGGGCACTTGGTGTCATTTGGCTCTGTTTCAAACATGGTCACAAGGAGCAGACGTCTTCCCTGACAGAAGTATTATGAGGGGGCTGCATGTAACGTAAGCAGCATTTAGGAATCTGAGTTGCCCACATCACTTCATGTGGTGTAAACTTAGATCTGAGAAAGGGAATTGCTTTCTGCAACGTAAAGGGGAAAAGGTGAGTCTACTATTCCCACTGACTTCAAAAGAAACTAGACTTCATTCACCAACTTTGAATTAGGCCCATAAATATAAAATGAAATATGCTTCAGGAGGACAAAGTGAACCAAAAAGATTAAAGGATTAACACTCACAGTTGCAAAACCCACAAAGGCGTCAAAAGCCACTCTCATTGTTCTGTCCCTGGCATTAACTGTAGCAGATGCTGAGGAAATGAATAAGAAACCAAAGCAAGTATAGCTTGTTCTTTCATTCAGAATAGACTCTTTACTTGTGAGGATCAGTGGGTCAGGGGCTTCCTGAGACAGAATTTGCAACAATGATGTGTGCTTTTGTTTTTGAAGCCATGCATACCTTTGGCATCAGCAACATGCAGCGGTACTGAATTCTGTGCATTATTCTCTATGTTATTCTATACAAAATAAATATGCAGATTTTTTAAATAAATGTTCTTTTTTTTTGCTTTTAAGGCTTCTCTCTGATTCTTGTATTTGGAGCAACCCGGTTTTCCTGTTTTATTAGAAATAGTGAACAGCTTTTCTCCACTCATATTTTGGCATCTCTGAATATTTTATATATCCACTCACCTTCTGTCTGTTGTGAGATTTTTTCATAGTGTAGAATCCAAGAATTTTCAATCACACCCCATATGGAGGTAATTCTGGATCTCTGATCATCCTTATCTGTACTGGTCCTTGCTCTGCTACATAGGTATTCAGATTAAGTGGCCAACATTGTGGTCAATATCAAAGATACAAGTTTTTTGTGGTTTTATGCGTAATGCATAGTGTAATGCTTGCTGGTTTGTTCTCTGTTCTTTTCCAAATAATTCTGTATGTTCTCCTTGTCTTTTTGGTGCCACTGAACACTGAGTTGATGTTTCCACAAAGACTGCAAGATTACTTTCCTGCATTGAAATATATAATTGAAAGCCCACAGCTGTGTATATATATGGGTAGAGTCATACTCCTCACTGTGTATTATTTTACATTTATCAAGACTGATTTTCATCTGCTATTTTAATTCTTTGTCACTTGGTATTGCTAGCACTTTCTCCAGATCCTCAACCAATGATAGTTTTGAGTATCCTGAACAGTACTGTGTTACTAGTACTAGAGCATCTGAGACAGAAGTTTTATAGAGAAATTGACAGACATAGCATCACAAAAATACTGTGTTAGCCATTCTAATGTATCCCTGGTTTTGTACTTCTACTGTAAGATTTCAACTAACTGAGGGTTTCTCATATATTGCTGACACCACATATTCAGAAATTAAGTATGACATCTGAGAATCTGAAATTGCTTCAAGTGCTATGAACTGTCTGAGTGCTATGAACTGTCTGTTTCTTTTCTTTTACTCAGCTTCTGGATGTTTTTGAACTTATGTGATTATTTCTTGTTCAAAACTCAGCCCTAAATACAGGTACAAAGTACAGCCTCATTGATCTCTGGATGCTGGAGGACTTTGGTTATTCTCTTTTGTTCCAGGAGTGAGAGAAACTGTCAGCTCTCTACACAAAAAGTCAGAAATGAAGAATTTTTACTACTTCCCTGATGTTATTTCCTTCAACTTCTTAACTTCTACAGTACAATGACTCTAGATCTTTTCTGTTGATGACACCTGCCAAGGGCTGTGCAACTGTAGACATGAAGGGTCATAGTCAATAAAACCTTCCTGAGCCATGGTGGGGGCAGGACAGGGAAGCTGTACCAAACCTTATGGTGCATAGCCATATATACCAGACAGAACATGCATACCAGGGTGCACAGGGTGGTAGTAGGTGCTTCAGATTGCTGGAACAGATGCAACTACTCAGTAAAACTGCCACCTGGACATTAGTGAACAGTAGAAGGGGGCTGATTGTTGGTGTTAGGTGTGTTAATTTAAACACACTGGGAGCATCAGGGCCACTTGCCGTGGTTTGCAGCAATCTGGGAAGCAACCACGATCTTTGCTTTTCCTGGTATGTCAGTGCTTCTGCCTGCCGAGGTCTAGGCTGGCAATTAGCAATCTTCAACCTGAGATAGCTGAAGTTTATCCCTCTGCGAGCGTAGCTGCAAGGGAAAATCCAACTCTTGCAAATAGTTAACCCAAATGAGTGACACACTGTGCTAGGCTATAAGCAGACATAAAAGACCTGCATGTGGGCTACCTTTATGTGAAATTTGCAATACTCAGTAATTTTAAACTTCGTTTCCTTGTCTCCTATCTCCTCCCTGTTCTTACTGCCTACACAGGGTCATTTCATCTCCTGCACTTCAGAAGTCTAGCACCTTTCCTCCCTTATCACATGATGACCAAGGAACTGCCTGGGAGCTCTGAAAGCATTCTGGATTTGGCCACACTTGAACCAGAATTTTACTTGTGGCAGCCTTAATTCCACTTTCAAAAGGTAAAAGTATGTCCCATGAGCTCCTTTCCTCATTCTTTTCTTTCTCAGACCTTCTTCTTTAACAGCAGTCTAAAGTGGAAAAAAGTCATAGTCTGGAAACTCAGTCAATACATTCAACCTTAAGGTAAAAACATCAAAATCCAGAATCTGGAGGGTTAGCAATGCTGTCACAGTGCTTACTTGCTCATAAAGGCAATTACGCATGCATGTGAATTGCGTAAGCATTTATAACACTCTTTTCTGGAGTGAAATGATCATCAAATATTTTCAGCAAAGGCAAATATTTTCTGTACTCCTGCTTCATGTTTCACAGCACAAGCTAATGAGTTGGCTGGCACTTTGATGTTTGATGTGTTAGGCTTCATTGTAGTTCCGAATCTCAGTCCCTGCTCATTTATGTCATTTGCGAATTTATCAAAGGGCAGGTCTTGTGAGGCCTGCTCATGGGTTTTCTCCCCACACTCCTCTCCCCTCCTCAGCATGTTTTAGAGTGTCTACACTGCAGTTGCTGTAGTGCAGTGAAGTGTAGCAACACCTGAGCTAACTTAAATTAGGCCTAGTGGTCCCAGGTACAATGCGAGTTGAGTTACCACACTGAAGAGGGAGTGCTGAGCTGTGCCAGGGCTGGAGGAGTAATGCTGGTACACGAGCTTGCTCCTTCCCAGCTCACCTGGCTGTAAGAGCAATCAGCCAGAGTCATGCCTTCATCTACAGTGCGGCCAGACTCCCTTCTGCCCTGTCCTAAAATGAATTAACTTCTGATGGGATACTGAGTGATGAGGGCGATGAGGGTGACAGAGAGTCACAGAGGGTCGTATTCTTCTGCTATGTCTAATGCTAGATGAGCAGTACTGAAATGTTATGAAGATGGTATTGTATTCTGAACATGCTTTTCTTGCTTTCTGAAATTCCTCCTACAGCTTTTTACCAATAGATTTTGCAGGTCTGTTGGTCCTGCTTAGTCCTGTTTATACGTTCAAATCTGCTGTCCACAAATTCTTAGTCTGAAGTACTAATCTTTGTGATACAAAATTCATTTTGCCACATAAGACTCCTCAGGTTTACTCTTACTGTGACAGCAGAATATAGCTGGACAGTTGTTCCATATTCTCCTCAAGGTAAGCATTCTGTAATTTTATTGGGTTTTTTTAATGTGAAAACTGAATTATTGGAAATTTGCATTCAGAAATTTTGCTGCCATTGCCTCATGAATGTTACAGGTTGAATGGCTCTAGTGTCCACTTTCAGCAAGTGGCAGCTTCTTACCAGAAATGTATTTTTTTGTGATGCATCTGGTGAGGCTGGTACATCACTGGAAAAAACGGTACATATGTGGACCCCAATATATAGAAAAAAAATGAAGGGTTAGAGTGCATTTCTGTTCTTTTTCCTCCATCGTAGCCAAAACATTTTTTTTTTCCAAATATTTCCCTTTTTCTAGAGGGGAAAAAAGCAAATACTTTCAATGTAAAAGCTGGCAGTTACAGAAAATCAAGCTTCAGCCCCATCCCTGAGTACGTACTCGGGCAGATAAGCAAAACAGAGAACCTTCCAAACACAGTTGCTTGAGTTCCAAGTGAATCATGCTATTTCTGTTGGGAAAACGAACACAATTTTTCTCAATATTTTGATGTATGCTGAATTGAGATGACTAACTTTTCTCTCCATGTATAGTAGTGAGCACTGTTGTCTGGAATGATAGATAGAAAATATTTAAACAAATCTTTTAATAAAATGCTGAGTGCTATACACATGAAGTGAAAAGAGAAAGCTTCTTTCATTTTAAGAAATCCACACAGAATATAGGTAAGAATCACAATCAGTCAAAATTTCCTTTCCCTTTACTATAATTTTAGTATTTTATCTTCGAATATGAAAATCAAAGGCATTACTTTAATGTGTTTTTCTTTAAAATATAAACTATGTTTGTGTCCAGTCTCAAGGGTAAAAGCCAACAGTGCTTCAAGTTTCTGCAGATTTCCTCTTGTCCTGAGTTCCCTATTTTTGTCTTGACAAGCAATGTCCTCATAACTTACAGATTTTATACATAAAGTGCTGTGGAGAATGGTGTGAAAACAGCTTTGTAGATTACAGAGTTGGTGGCAGCCTTTGGACAGGTGAAAATTATTAAAAAGCACTGATGAACCGCACAGTGAGTTTTTGTTGCCAGGTCATTCCCAAACCAGTAATAAAGTTACAGCCTAATTAATTTCATCTGTTTTCTTTTCACCTGAATGGCTGGAGCACAGAATCAGAGCAGCTTGATGCAGGTTTTTTTTAGAAAGTGACCCTCCACTGTGGATCATCCTTTTAGTCTCTGGCATGTCTGGCATTGTTCTTGTGTTCTTAGTGCTTGTGCAGAAAGGAGCAAAATCTCCATGTCCCTCCAGCCCAGTCTTTGCAGAACTCCAGTATGACATTAGATACAACTGTAGGTGCAGAAAGCTGTTTTGATTACTGTCAAAAAAGTTTGTTTTCAAGACTTTTCCCTTATATGTGTAGGAGATTAGGGGAGGAAAGCACATTGAAATGGAAAAGCGGACATGGAAAACAAGAATTAAACAAATATTTGATCCCATAAAAATTTAAACCAGCATAACTAATATTTAGGGGAATATTTACATGTTATGAAAAAAAAATAGCAAAAACTCAAAAGGCATCTATTCAAATCACCATCCTTTCAAGAGGTTAGATCAGCATATGCTGACAAGAGGCTTGTGTTGTGGTTTTTGTAGTACTCTTAGCCTAATTAACAAATGCATTACTGGCACAAGTGAGCCTGGAACAATTGCCAGTCAGAACACTCAGAGAGATGCCACCAGGGAACACTGGATAGCAATAAAAAGCCATGGCTGCTTATTTTTAATTCTTTGGAGGGCCAATTCAAACAGCAAATGTAATTACAATTCTGTAAATAGAACACCCGAAAGCACTCCTTCTGGCATTAGTATGCATATCTTTGATATTTGTTTAACAAATGATCAAGTAGCCCTTTCCCTATGTTGCTTCTTATTTAAGGGGTTTGGAAGTTTGAAAAGCAAGGCTGAAAATACCATATAGCTGTGTAGGCTTTCACTCAAATGCACTGGAAAATCACTGATTTGGGTAGTGAAAGAGCCTGGATATTACTTTCTACTTCAGGTACAATAAGTAGAAGACGTAGGTTCCACCTGCCAATACCTTTTGTGTTGGTATGCCTTTATTTGAAGACCAGACATTGATTATGCTGGGGCGTGATAAAGCCAAAAATGTTTCAAAGGAAAACAACAGCATTTGAACCTCTAAATGCTAAACTAAATGATCTGTGTTCCTGCTCTACTTTCACTTAGCACAAAAACAAGAGTCAAAACAGAAAGAAGAAAACTTTGCTGTCCTTCAGATGTGGCATACTTTCCCATTATCTGACATACCGAGTGTCTCAGCAGGATGTTATCCTACTTTGTAGTATTTTGTGCAGCAGGCAGGCTTGCTGTGGTAGGTTAATTCAGAGAAAGAGCGAAAGCGGCTAAGGCACAGCAAGATGTGATCATAAATTAATAATGTTCAATGGACTGTGACTGTGAGAGCTGCTATTGGTGTTTCAGGTCAGGATAGTCCCTAGACTCGGTTTAATTTCAAAAATGGCAGCCATATATTTCATGTGCAAGTGGAAGAACACAGAAGTCTTGGGGGGAATAGAAAGCTCTTAGAGAGATGAAGGCAAGTACCGGAGGGAGAAAAAGGGGAAAAGAATAACAATAAGGCCTAAACGAGGTAAACTATCCTACCATCTGTATGTGAGTACTTGGTAAACACAGTAACATTAACAACATGATTCCTGTTTTAACGATTCATGTGATCAAAAATCTCAAATTCTTGCTAAGGTATTCCTGGTTTTCCTCTGACTTTAAGAGTTAATTGACAGCTTTTTTCCACCAGCCAAATAGGTGGGAGAGGAACAGTGTCAGCTGTCACTAAGATGTAAAAAAGGGAAAAACATCTTTAAAAGTACCTTCTGTGTCCCCTCCAACCTCCCTGCGTGCCCTAGTTTCATAGTTTTGGTTGGTTTTTAGGAAACCGAGGCCACCCATTAGGCTACCAAAACCCATATTTATTGACTCTCTTAATTTCATTATTGCTCAACAACCAGTGCTTAAGATAGACTTTAAAAGACACCGTTACATTCTCAACTGTTAAAATCACACCAAGTTATTTGTGCAGCAGGCACAAATATTTGCCTTGTGTTTCTAGCATTTTTAAAAAGTCGGTCTTACTGCTGGAATGTATTTACATTTCTGGATTTATGACAGAGAGGAAAGCTCTGCAATTTGTCTGCTTCCAGTTCGTTTTAAAAGCACCTGTTCTTTCACAGTGGTGTGGTGGGGCAGAAGGGAGGCTGGCTGCCTCTTGGTCCGAGCTGGTGTGCTTCACCTCTGGCCAGACCTTCACAGGGGGAGGAAGGAATGCTCTTCCACGACAAGAAACAGCCTGCTCTGTCATGGATGCTTTGGGAATGCAGTGTGGGGCAAGGCGAGAGGGTGGCATTGTGGGATACCCGGTGTTGTCACTCAGCAAGCCAGCTTCAGAGCACGCACCTCCTTAGCCCCTAACCTGTGGCTGTGCTGTATTCGATGGTTCTGTTCAATTTTTTTTTGTGTGTGTTGAAAATCAAAACACACCAAACTGGTGCAAGTTAAAAATAACCTTTAAAAAGTTTATTTATAGCTCAGATCATTCAGAGAGCTGATTTACAGTGTGGCCTCCAAAACTGTTGTCCAGGCACTACTGAATGGGCAGTGAACTAGTGTGTGAGAACAACTGCTTGGGAAAAGGAGCCTTTTAATTTGGCTTTGCTGCCAAAGTCCATATATCTTGTACTCATGTCCTGAGACAGAGAGCAAACAGGGTTCTTGCAGCATGAAAACCAACAGGGAGGCTTCTGAAAGGAACAGGAGTCCTAGCTGCAACAAACACCAAACTCCCGGCCCAAAGACTCAAAGCCAAGAGGCTTCCCTAGGGAGAGTGTGGGATTGTTGTAGCTGAAGAAGCCAACAAAAAAAAAAAAAGAGGGAAAATTTAATTTTCAAAAAGACTGTGCACAGACTTATTTTTCTCACCTTTATTTTACCGTGTAG
>VUYV01000153.1:428113-502631 GCA_008711295.1 Anarhynchus alexandrinus
TTTTTTTTTTTTTTTTAAATAATGCTTGAGGGCAAACCCTTCTACCCCTTCCCCTTTTGAATGTTGCTGATGTACCAGGTTCTTTCCAAGCTCCAATAACAGGCCACTACAATATAACTGGCTGGGCTTGGCTGCCAATCTATAATGTTCTTGGCCATGATTAATCTGATAAATAATAAATATATCAATCTAGTCTTTTAGACAAGGACAAATTCTTACCAGCGGGGAGGCACGAGGCCTCTTTTACAGCTGCCTGTAGTGCTGGAATTAATTATTTAATGCTTAATTCTTCAGGAAATGAGAAAGTTTTGATTAATGTTGTCCAGTGTCATTTCTTGCTTGTTTGATATGTGTCAGATAATTTTTCCTCGGCAGTTGCTCTGAAGAAGCCAGAGGCTACTGTCACTGGGATCAGACACTGAATTTCTAGAGATTAATTGAAGTGAAAATTTAGAGAAATGCACCATAAGTGCTTGCCCAAGATAACCTTTCACAGGCTAAATTTAGCTTCCTTTGGTAATGTTAGCCTCCTATTGCCCTGGTGTAAAACATTTATTTTTAATGCTGTGAGCAACCTATTTTGTTTCTTTGAATATTTTTTCCTTTTTTTTTTTTTTTTTAACTCCACATATATCAGCATGATTAAAACATTTAGGGCTTGATTCTCCTCCCATTTACCCCACTATAATTCTGCAGCTTCCGTGGAGACCAATATAATGTTTATCAGGGTGGCTAGAGTCGAGCCATAAAATTAGAGGTAGGTTAGCTAGGTATCAGCACTACCTGCAGATTGTGTTAGCTCCAGCTCTGCAACAAAGTCTGAATGCTAGAGGCTTGTTTCTCTTGCTCTTTGTGCCAAAGTAGTTCAACTAGCCTCATCAGATTTGCCGACTACATATATTAGTGTGAAATAGATAGCCATCACTCCTGCATTCACCAGATGTTTTGTGCAAGATGAGGTTTTCACTGAAATACCTAGATGTTTGGGAAAATTCTTGCAGTGTCTTTACGCAGCTACTCATTTCTTTTTTAATCTGGCCCTCAGTTTAGCTGAATAATATTTCTGTGTAGGCTGAAACCATGTCATATGAAAAAAACCCAGATGTTTTCCTTCTCCTTAAAGTTGTGTGAGTATGAAATTAAGAGACCAATGCAAGTTATATGCTTTACAAATCCTATTTCTGCTCCTTCCTCAGAATTCATCAGTGCAATGTAGTCAGTCTTGAAGAAAGGTTCCCATCAAGAAAGACGATCCAATACTGTTGTGACTACTTCAAGCACTAAGATAAAGGGCACCATGCAGCGTATGGTACTGGACATTCACATGGATGCTTTCTCTGTAGTTCAGCACCCTCCAAAACATTTCTAGCTATGTTGGTCTTTCTCACTCTTTAATTTACCTCCATTCCTGTCTTCCTTTGCTAGTAAATAAGGGCTGCATTCTACCTTCCTGTCTATTTTACTTCCCTTTAAAATCCTGCAGCTCCTTGTACGTATTACATCCTTTGAAGATTAAGTTGTTTAGATGTTAACATGATTTTCCTCTCACAAAAATATAGGTACATGCAGAGATTCTTGTGAGTATATTTGTCTAAATGATAAAAATTTGGGGCTAGTTAGGCATGTTTGGCCACCAGCTCTAAATTTATAATGTATGATTATGGCCCATCACATAATGCAAGTGGTAAAACTTCCTTTCCCTCCACTCAACACTGGTGAAGCCACACCTGGAGAGCTGTGTCCAGTTCTGAGCTCCTCAGTGCTAGAGAGACGTGGACATACTGGATAGAGTTCAATAAAGGGCTATTAAGATGTTGAAGGTACTGGGTCGTCTCTCCTATGAGGAGAGGCTGAGAGAGCTGGGACTGTTCAGCCTGGAGAAGACAAGACTCAGGGGGGATCTCATCAATGTGTATAAATACCTGAAGGGAGGGTGCAAAGAGGACAGAGCCAGGCTCCTTTCAGTGGTGCCCAGTGGCAGGACCAGAGGCAATGGGCACAACCTGAAACACAGGAGGCTCCCTCTGAACATCAGGAAATACATTTTTAATGTGAGCGTTATCAAGAACTGTCACAGGTTTCCCAGGAAGGCTGTGAAGTCTCCGTCCTTGGACATACTCAAAAGCTGTCTAGATATGGTCCTGGGCAACTAGGTCTACACGGCCCTGCTTGAGAAAGAGTGTTGAACCAGATGATCTCAGAAGCCCCTTCCCACCTCAAGCATTCTGTGAACCAGTCTGTGAACTATCGCTATAACCTAACTTCTATGTTCCTAATTTATTACAGAGCCATGTTTTTGGTATGATTTAAGAGTTTTCATTAGTGATGCTGGGGCTATTTCATGAACTCACTTGTTCACCCAGGTGCTGCACCATTTAGATCTAAGGGGTAGTATGGAGGAGTGAAATATTTAAAACATACCCATAAATAATCTACATGTTTTTTTCTAGACATGAAGAAGTATTGAATTAAAATGTGTTGACCTAGGCACCTTCACAGCTTTTGGCCAAATGTGCACAGCTCTTGTGTCTGGTTTTGCAGGGAAAGGAAACAAATAAACTTTAGAATTGTATTACATGTCTAGAAAAAAAAAAAAAGGTTCCAACTGGATATTTTTATTCCTTTTATTCCAGAAAAAATAACTGTTGATGGAAATCCTAGCTTAAGAGAAAAATCTTTTCAAATCATATTGGATTTTGTTTCTTTTATTTTAGGGTTTTTTTCAATATCAGCTGTTTGAAGCTATATGGGAGTCGGGAACCTTAGAACTGTAAGATAGATTACTAAGCAGGCAATGGAATTGTAAACATATGATTAATTGCAAAAGGTTTTGAAAAATACATTTACCAGTTCTTCCAATTATCACATGGGAATCATGCACATGTGCACATGCACAGAGAGACTTGCCCACAATGAGTATAAACAATTTATATGAGGATGGATCCATTAAACAGATATTTTAAACTTGTGAAGGGATATAAATCATCACTTTATGTGTATTTTTCTAATATCTAAGTGCAATTTGAGCATTGAAATACAGGCAATGTCAGGGAATAAACCATCATATAAAAACCTCTTTGCATTTTTCTGACTAGTTCTTTGAATCTCGAAGGAATCTGACATTTTATTCCACTTGTTCTCAAAACAAAACAGAAAAATGGCTTGAACTAATAAAATTATGAAAATGAAAAACTACAAAAAGTTTGACTAATTCTTGGCTCACAAAAAAACCCCAACCAACCCTCCCCCCCCCCCAAACTTAACTAACCTAAGCTAAAGGCAAGGCACAAGAGAAAGGTTTTACAATGTGTGAATGCAACTTCAAAAGTTGAATTTGTTTAGGGAATTTGTATTTTCTGCTCCTTTCTTCAGGAACCTATTTGCATTTTAAATAATTAAAACATTAAAACTGAAAAATTTATAAATGAGAGCTGCGAAGAGAATCCTGCTTGGCAGACAATAGAAAAGAAATTATTACCCTGCTAGGTTTGCTTTAATGTCATATCTGTCACTCTCCCTAAGGTAGGTTCATTACCATACCAAGTGCACCTCCTGCCAACCCCCCCTCCACACACACATACTCTTTTTCTTCCACTCCCTGCCACTTAAGGACTCTGGATCTCTAGGGGACTTTGATCTCATTGTACACACTAACCCAAACAGAACCTCTGCTGTTCTCAATAATTTTTTCTTTAAAAAAAAAAAAAAAAAAAAGAAGAGAGAGGAGCGTGTGGGGGGGAGGGGAGTGAATTTGTGTGAAGAGTGACAGAACGCTTTGTCCAGCGCAGCTTTGGCTGGTTGTAACAAGCGTCAGGACATTAGACGCAACAAAAGCTGGATTGGCAGTATCATCAATCACGGGTCTGACAGTCGACTTCAGTTTGTTTGTTCCACTCTGCATAATAAGTGATTGGATCAGGTTTAATTAGATATTGGGTAATCAATCATTGCCAACAAGGCAACCCAGCTTGGGATCTAGATGCTGCAAAGGGGGGGAAAAAAAGCAAATCTCATCCAGGGCGCATAAATACTCAAACGTATAAGCACATAGGGTGAAGCTTCAGAGGAAAGGTATAAAGATGTCTGCAAGATGGCACATAATAGAATCGTTCACATCTGTACTACTTGTTACCAGACATCTGCAGTTTGACATTTTACTTTCGCTGCATAATTACTTTTCAATATAATATAATATACTGACCTGAGGGAGAAAGACAAAGCAATTAAATTATGCATAAGATCCTTTCCTCCCCAACCCTTACCAAAAAGACAAAAAAAAAGAGAGAAAAAGCAAGAATAGGAATTAGCATTCTTATGGCTTTTTAAAGAAAAGGACAGAAAATTCTTCCTCCTGATTGCTATGATGATGAGTCCCACTGCATATCTTGTCAAATCAGATACTCTGAATTGAGATTACAGTAAATGATTCTTTCTATCTTATTTTGCAGTGTGCACCTATAGATTAAGGCCCACACAATGAAGTAAGAGGAGTGATAGATGGAGCAAATTAATCCCATTAACATTAATTAATCCCATAAATTGAGAGAGGAGTTAAAAAAATTCTTTTAGAAGACCCAAAGGGAAGTGTACTTGCATTTTTTATAAACACAAAATGCTGATATAAATTAACACAGGATAAGATGTATCACTCATTAACAAGGACCTCATTATCAGAGGCCATTTTAATGTGCAAGGTAGGGCATACACAAGGTAGGTGGGAGCAATGCAATGCCTACCTGGTGTGTCCTGCTGCCTGACAGTGCACAGTTCACGGGCAGACGCATTATGTTTCTATACAACGTGTGGGGAAAGGTATGTGCAAAAGCGGGTTCAGAGAAGCTGGCAAGCTGGGAGAAGAGTCGCTCACACTCAGCAACAGCAGGAAATACCAAAACTCAAACCCTATAAAACTTCAGTGGACCCAGGGTAAACATCCTACCTGGTGGTATCTGGCATTGTTTTAATTCTTCTTCTCTTCCACTGAATATTTAGGTGTCTTGTAGGAGTTGAAAGAACTGCAGCAAGAGAGTCTGCATCATAGGGCACAGTGCTGCAAGGACAGAGGTCTGTCTGGGATAAAATCACTGCCCAGATAAGAATCAGGAAGGATTGCCACCTGCACCTCTTATATCCTGGATGAAAGTTTCAGATGAAACTGGTTTAAAGGTTGTATGTTTTGGTTTATCTGATCTGGTACTCGTGTTCTGACAGCTGAGCACCCCAAAGATGTCTATGGCCTCAGTTAGGCTAGACACTCTGTTGGGGAGATACTGTCCAAGGAACCTGCAAGAACCAGACTGTTTACAGGATGTGAAGGTAACTGCTGCCCTTTAGACATTTAAACCATAGAGGGGGAAGAAGCCCACCAGAGCCTGGAGACTAAGACCTCATATAGCAAAAGAGCCAGTTTACATTCCCTTTTCCACAGTTCACAATGCCAAAGATTTCGGCTTGTGGAGAAAAGGTAGACATCATGGCCAGACATAGTACCTCTCTGTTGAAGATGTGTCAATTGGGAGAAAAGATTTCAAAGTTTATTGATCCAAAAATCAGCCAAGAGTGAGCATGCATAACCAGACTATTTGTTTAAAGCAACAATCTTGGAGGTTTGTGGTGTGGTCTGGAATCTGCAGGTGTTTTCTGGTCAGGGTGGAAAAAACATCTGAGCTTTTATACTATGGAACCAGTTATAAAAAAGAAGGAAAAGGAAGGCTGTGACAAAGACTTCCCTCCGCTCAGCTGCGGTGCGCTACATCGAACAATGTTTCATGTTTGACACACACTTTAACCTGACACCAGCGTAGTGATAGCCTGAGTATTTTGTCCACTGAAGAAAGCTTTTATCTTGATTTGTTGTGTTATGTATTGCACATTTTATGATGTATCTGGATCAGCTGCCGTGCTTCCTAGTCCTGGGAGTAGCCATCGAATTATCAGAGTCAGCCATCACGTCATTCTAAAGAGATAGTCTCCCCTGACTCCTCTTCAGCCTCCTCAGCTGTAAATCAGGGATGGGCCAAGCTTTTCTCAGACACTCTGAAGGCCAAATTTATTTTCCTGCAGTGACTAGTGAGACCGGACTCCTCTGTAGTATTTCCAGTGTAACTTTCTAACATCCAAGCCCCCCTTCATTTGCTGCTCTTGTTTCTCTTCAAACTCACCAAGTTTGAAGCCAGAGCCACCGGTCTTTCTACTCTGCTCTACTTTTATTGCAGAGCTTTATATCTGACACAGCTGCCCCATACCAAGTCCATCATTTCCAGCAAAACAGACAGCCTTGCTTTGAAGTTATGAAGGAATAGGAAGTCAATCATTTTGTTAATCAAGTGACAGATCACTGACAGTGTTTACAAAAACCTATGCCTACTTTCATTTGTGTGGCCTGGCTTTGGATTTCCCTGCAGAACAGGTAATAAAACCACCAGAAATATGCCTTTGTCCTCTGCCAGAACAAGGGCCTGTATATTTTTTAGAAGGACCGTAGCTTTTACTGGCAGATAGAACACAATCGAGGAAGGGGGTTTTCAGGTTGCTGAACCTCATCCCCTGCTCTGGCAAGCCATCAGGTGTGCTGCTTTCAAGTATAGAGGAAGTCTGACCTCCAGCACTACCAAAGCCTTGTAGCAAAACTGTCCAGCCTCTCCGCCTACTCCACTGACAACGTGGTTTATTCATTCATGGGATATCAGCTGCCTGAGGATGTGGAAACTTTTAACAAAAGTGTGAAACTTTTAACAATTACTTGTCTAAATACCTGATAATTTTCATGAAGTCACTTAAGTTATAACCAAAAATAATTAGAAGTTCTGTGATTTTGTGTAGTACTGACATTTCTATTTCAGCCTGAATTCCCAAACTTCTTTAAATATAGGTGTTCATTAATTGTCCTCAACTGTCTAATTGTGTCAAAATATTAAAGTAGAACATTTCAGTAGTTTTCAAGCAAAGTGTTCTTGTGTTTTATTTCTAAATTTCCTCTAGGCAGATTTACATAAAGCAGGTTCTTATGTATGAATGGACTTTCACCACTGTCTGTGTACAGAGCTACCTTTCCAAACCTGGAATCAATTTGCAAAGTGTTTTACGTGACTTGGAAAGCTACTAGTGACTAAGAAGAGGGAGAGACTGTGCTGAGAGCCCCTGTGCAGTCTGCTTGGCAGTCCTGGAAATCTTTGAGTATATCGTGACGTGAAACCGTTTGGCAAACTGTGTAGGAGCTGAAGATCCTGGGAATTTAGGCTACAGATCCCCCATCAGACTGCCACTCAGGCTTCTGAGGAGTCAAATGGATGAGCAGGCATGAGACCTGACTGAATTGGGTTGTAACCTCATCTAATTCAAACCTTCTCTGTGAAATGCTTGTGCTGTAACCAGTCTAAGAGATCAGTCAGTCAAAGGGAAACACAGCCTTTTGAAGAGCTTTTCAAAAGCTGGTTTTATTATCACCAGCGTTACTACTAGTGCAACAAGTACTATACCATTTGTGTCCCAGGGCTCAAATAAAGACCAGCGGCCCATTTTGCCAGGCTCGAGGCAGATCTGCCAGGGCACAGGCTGCCTCTTTCACAGTAACTTTGTTGGAGTTCATATACAGTACCACAGATAATTGGGTCTCTAATCCATCTGTTAACTGTTCAAATTCACATGACTTCACTTTATTCAGAAATCCTGCTACAAAATAGTCTGTTAGCTCCTCTTAGACTCCCTTTATTCCCTGACACTATATAGAGAAGGCTTCTTTTTCTCTTCTTGCTGCTCCACTGCAAGTAATCATACAGCATGTGAAAGGAGCTCTGCCCACAGCCTCCTCTGATTCTTATTCCCTTTCCCTGAAAAGGACTTTCGCAGCTGTAAACTCAGAAATGGCACTTTCATTGACATTTCTCTGGCAATATCTACTTCGAAAGCTTGGGAAAAAAAGCATTCATGCAAGGTCTCCTTGAAGCTGACGTTATTGTTTTAGTGAAAGAGAGAATAGATGAAACAGAGTATGGACAAAACAGTGAATGCTTGCTGGAAAACAAAAATACAGTGGGGGAAAAATATTTTCATAATGCATTCACTAATTCAGTCAAGTTAGACGTTACCTGAAATTGAATTACAGCAGCACTTTTTTCAGACAAAAAATCGGTTTTCTGTCAACAGTGTCTCACAAGATGATTTTGCAATCATCTTGTAAATAAAATTATTATGATTTCACAGTGTTTGAGAAACAAGTCAGATGGATAGTTAGTTACTTGTCAAGCTTTTATAACTCTAGCCTGGCTTTCTTTAGCAAAGACCTCTTTTGAGCATTGTACTTCAGTTTATTTTACAGTGAACTATTTGTGATCCCAGGCGTACTATATTTTTGTGATCCCCTTAACTACATTTTTCCTATTTGCATTTATATATGTCTTGCCTGTGTACAAATCCAGAAAAAAATAACCTGAGTTGGCAGTGTGTACACTTCCAAGAGATTCCCACTTTAAATATCTTCCCTCTGGGCCATATGGTTTAAAGATATCTCTGACTGTCCTCAGAGCTCATTTTCTTTAATCCTGGATTAGCCTTGTTGCCCTTCTTTACCTTTTCAAGTACTGCAAAGTCTCCCCCCCGCCTCCCCCCAATGCAGTAAGGAGAAAAGAACATAATACTCAAAATGATTTAAATTTTGACCAAAGCAATTCATAATCTCAGCATATCCTCTCTGGATTTCTAAACTTGCCTAACATTTCATTGGCCTCTGCAGGAGAATGATTTTTCTACAACATCTTGACATTGTTAGAAAGAAGATGACAATTGTGTCAAGATCCTTGTGGTGTCTCCAGCAATCTTATCTGTCTTGAATGTTCTTTCATAAAAACTGACTTTGTGTTCAGTGGCCACATACACAAACAATTGCAGTTAATTTGTTAAAATAGACAATAATTGCAATCACTGGTCACCAGTACCAAGTTGTAGATGATGTAAGTGTAACACTCAGAAGTCACTTGGGCATTTCCAAAGATGACACTGAAGAAGGGCCTCTGACAGCAGAACAAGTGTCACCTGTTTGGGATCAAGAAAAAAAAATACATAATTGTGTAGTAAAGGGGCTTCAAATGGAGAAGCTGTGTTATATAATGCTTTGTGAATGCCAGATATATTAAATGGAATTTCTGAGGTTTTATACCCCTTTTTCTAATCTAGAATAGTAACGAGAGGATTAAAGATTGCTTCCATAAATCCTACTTCTTACACTGACTTGAAAAATACCATTTAAAAAAGCATTCATCTTCTCCCTGCTAGTGCAGAATTGCTGAATGACACTCAAATATTAACAAGCAACATTTTCAAATTACGTGGCTCCCACTTAATAATGAAGACCTTCAAATCATGAAAAATCTCTGGCAAAACAGAAATCACACTTTTTCAAAACCATCAAAATAATTTTAAGTCAGTCTGCAGCGGTGGTGATGGCTTAAGCAATTATTTTTTAATGGAAGATTGTAAACACCTACCAGAATCTGCATATTGGTGGTTTCTTAGCAGTGAATACCCTCTCAGAAACAACTATTACGTTCTTAAAAAAAAAAAAAATCCTAAAAAAAACAGAGAAAAAATAACTGCATTTAAACCAAACCAACCAGTCAGGAAGCAAAACCCAATAACCCCGTAAGTAACACACAGAACATGCCCTCATGTCTGCTGTTATTCGTGCATATGAAATTACATGCACTGTTCATAAATGTTTTAATGTCTTGATATATTTACCCTGATTTTGGTAAATACTACTTCATAAGGTGGATGGGCTCCTTGCTAGCTCTCCCTGCTAAGTCTTGAAGTTTGCTGGAAATGATTTTGTGACGCTAAAGAGGAGAACAGGGCTCCAAGGTGGAGGTAAGGGAGCAGGAGAGAAATGTGAAAAAGAAGAAGCTGGGTGAGATTTTGCACTCGTGCCACCAAGCCAGCAGCCGGCGTAGATGAGACAGTGTTACAAGTTTAGAACAGCTGCCAACTAATGTTTGATCAGGGATAAAATATGCCGAGGTGACAACATCTTGCTCCCCTGCATTTCAGGGACTATCATTAAAAATGCAGCAAGGCTCGTACAGGCCCAGAAGGTCCTATGTTCTCTCAAGATACAAGGGAGAGAGACAAGTTCACAAGATGTCAAGAACAATATCCATTTGTGTTTACTATGCAAACCCGCTGAGTAACCTTTCTATGCATGTTTGTACTAAGGACCATTGAGAATTTAGGGGGAAAAAAAGGGCTGCTTAGAACGAGAGGGGAGAGGCAGCCAGGGAGGAACAAATAGGCAGAGAGACGCATATTTGGGAAGTGGAAAGATGCCACTGCATGGGCAACTGGCTTCTCTTGGGAGGTGGGGGGAAGAAAGAAGAAATGCAAGATTAAAAGATGTATATATTTATACACAAGCACGGCTGGAAAAGCTGCAGTACGGCTACAAGTTAGTGTCCGCGGCCCCTTCCCTCCTCCCCTTTTAATAATATATTGATGTAAGCAGCTTGCGCATGCCAAACAAATTCTCTACATAAAAAGTCAACTGTCGGAAGGAGGCTCATCAATCTGGCAAAGTGCACTCAGGTAGAACGCCTCTCGGGGCGCCCGCCCCGGCAGCCATGCTGCTCGGGGGAAAGGGATCGCTCCAGCTGACGGGCTCATAAATGTTCATTAAAGAGTCTTTCCGCCAGTTTACAGAAAAAGCAGCTGCTTTGCAGGAACGCTGGTAATTTATTTCTCAGTGATATTATGGAAAGCTGTTGCAGATAATTGAATTGTAGGAAGTTTTGCTGTTAAAATGGCAGAGACAGCTAGCCGAATTCACTCAATCAGCACCTCTTTACTAGTACAGCAACCACAGCAAATCCGGAGATGCTCATTTTGGGTTCCTTTGCTGCAGGTCTCTAGGAGTCATGTTATGTATTGCTTCCCACATTTCTCACATTGTCTCATCATTTCTTCTTCTCCAAAGCAGAGGGAGAAGAGGAAATGTATTTATTTTTCTGCTGCAGCTATGATTTCCCCATGGATGACAAAGAGAGTGCTATGCAATGTTGTCAAGCAACTACAAAAGGCACCGCTAACACAGTTGAATGAGGAAACATATTTTGCAGCTTTAACTATGATCAAAAATCACTTGCCTTATTAATTGTGTGATTGGTCTCCTTTCTCCTGAGGCTAGCGGTGAAGGCCCTATCTATTTCCTGCATAGAAAACATCACGTGAATTAACTAGGTATTTTGCCTAATTGCTTAGTGTTTTAGAAATTGAGGCCTGTGCTTTGATTTTAATATTGTAGAGGTTGTAGTAGTGATTTATAGTAAGAATAGCTTTGTGTGTGTGGCGGGAGAAGAACCTCTTCGAGTAAGAACTAAAATAGTGAGATGACATCTTACTTTCTTTTTTAACAGACTGCTTAAAAATAACTTACTTTAAACATTTCCATAGACTGAAAATAGAATGGTTAGCTTAGTAAGCCAGTTAGAAAAAAGATTGTAGGTTTGCATGAATAGTTTACCATCCATATTTTTGGAAGAGAAGCAAAAAAACATGTTTTTAAAAATGAATGGTGTCAATGAAAATGTTTCCATTTTAAGATGATCACTGTAAGCAGTGTGGTAAACCAGCACGAGTGCTAATACAATTATTAGTTCTCAGGGAAGAAAAAAAAATCTTTCACTTGATTTCAGTAGAGTTGCATTGGTTTGTGCTAGGGAGGATTATGGTCAAAGGATATGAGTCTTTGAGAAAACTATCTCAGAAGATTAGATTTTCAAACCAGAATAAAGAATATGCCACAACGAAGGTCAGCTAATTTGCTATACCATGCAATTTTCTGCTCTGAAATCATAGAAGAGTTCCCTTTGGCATCTTTCTCTACTACTGTAGAGTGATTGTATAAATAGAAGTCTTCTAAGACTCCATCCGCAAAGTGTGATTTTACATATAGGTGGGTGACTAATAGGGACAGTACCAATGCTTTACTTCTGCTTGAATTAGTTGTGTTTTGTTTTGTTTTGGTTTTTTTAGTTTTGATATGGTTGTTTAAGAAGTGACTTGAAACCAAATATGTCTGGTCTAAAATGAGTGAGAATACCCATGCAGTCTTTTGGGTTGGTTTAGCTGAATCACCTTTTAGACCAACAAAACTCCTACCTGTCAACCAACCGTAAATAAAACATTTTACTGCCTGCATATGAAACTCTGAGGACCTTAATAAAGAGCCATTTTTTCACAACCTGGTGGCATTATTACACTCAGAAAATAAAGAATCTGTGAAAGATCCAAGACAACTGTAGTACATTAAAGAAACATCTTCCACTATGACACAACGTTTTATAAAGAAATCAGATTGATAGTGGTATCAACAAAAATCATGCCTTGAAACCCTCAGAAAGTTCAGTTAGTTCCAGAGGTAAATTATGACGAATTTCTTGAGGGCTTGCCTCACATTTTTTTGCCCCTGTTACTTTCATTTATACAGAAAAAGTAAAACTTCTCTAATTAACCTAAGACTAAAAAGAACTCAGATTAAGGCAAATAATTAGATAAATATTAACAGAGAAGTTGGCCAATATTCGGATGATATCTGAAGTATGGGTCAGCAGTCAAGATGTTTCCCTTGCACTGGAATTTTAAGGCACTAGTCCCATTTTCTGAATTATTTAGAATAAAGGAAACAGTACTGTGTTTTAAAGTAGCCGCAAAAAAGGCAGTGTAGACTGATGCAGAGCTTTGCTTCCTTGCCTTCCTTTGTCTGAGGAGAAGGGGACAGAGATCAATCAGTCAGATAGAGGGATCAGCCACTGAGATTTGAGGTCCTTGCAGCTGCCATTTGCCATGGGCAAAAGGTGAATGAAGAATAAGAAACACCAGGTAAAGCCATGTAGGTGGAGTGTAGACCTAAAGTGGTCCAGTGAATGAACTGTGTCCACCAGTTCCCTAACATGAGAATAACACTCCCAACAGCAGGAATCAGCCTTTTGATGGGGGTTTAGCCCTATATAGAAAGTATTTATGCTGATGTAAGGCTGTGCAAATCTAGCTCTCCTAACTTTTGCTATTGTTTTTGATCGTGTAGGGTATAAAAGTCCTTTTTACTTTTTGTCCTCCTATTGGCTGCTTTCTTTAATGAATGTCAATCCATAGAAAATAATCTTTATGAACATACTATTTATGATTTGTGTCCAAACTGGATATTTTGGTGCAGCAAATTGCCAAAATCTATGCTATTAATACACAGGTGGAACAAACATTTATCCCATGTACATTTGTGTTTGTTATAGTGTTGGATTTAATGGCGAAACCTCTGAAACTACTTTGTGAGAGTGGTAGCCCCACGACGTAGGAAGCCAACTGGCTTGACTAGTAATGTAGAGGGGAAAGAAAATCTCATCATCTTACCCTCGTATGAATACCTAAACCCCAACCATAGCCAGGTCTTTAAAGCTGTTGGATATCAAAACAAAAGAAAACACTTCCCAGAGATTTTATTCCTTTACTATACACATGTCTCTAAAGAAATTTGGTATTATTATTAGATTCATTGTAAAAAAATTATTAATCTACATCTAAAATACATATATTTTGAAAATAGGCCTTCACTTTATTGCAGTCTTATGCTAACTTGAAAGAGGGAGTGTGCTACTTTGAAAAGAAAGTCTAAACTTTTCATGCCAAAGTGGCACTAGCTTTCCTACTCCTACAGGAACCAGGAAAAAGTCAAGCAAATCTGCAAAATATTTAACTTTTCATGAGGAAGATTGCTAAGAATTTTTGCCGGGGCCTCACTTCAAATTTCTTCAGAAATACCACACCAGATATGGACATCATGTGAAGGTACAACTAAATTTCAAACAAAAGCAGAAAAAAAAAGGAAAAAAGAACAAAAAAGATTAGAAAATTACCATTACAACCCTTTCCAAGTATTAAGATTTTGAAAGAGCCAGCCAAATATTGTGTGCAATTTTAACAAACTTCTGTTATTTGTTGGTCTTTTTCTATTGTCCTTTCATCAACCTTTTGGGTGGAGAAATTGTGTGTTGCAAATGGCTGGCTTTTTTCTGCTGCACATGTTCTTGCAATTAATTGAATAATGTCATGGTCCAAGATTTGAAGTTTGACTGTTACCTTTTCAATGAAGAATTTAAATGATGCTGTCAACAGTATGACATTATAGAAATAATTAACATGAGCAGTAAGTAATCATAAGGAAGCCCATATTAACACACAGACACCCCAGTAACTACTTTGTACTCTGCTTATGAAGATTGGAGCATGTTTCCAAACTTGTAAGTGGAAATACAAGCATCAATCACAGAATCGTGTGAATGCAAAAATAAATGTTCCCTCACACCTGACCATTGTCAGTTTTTGGTTTTCTTTGGTTTGTTTTTGTTTGTTTGTTTGTTTGTTTGTTTGTTTACCTGCTACATGCTTATCTTTCTTTATATGATACTCATAATCCTGCCTTCCTTCCTTTTAATACATTCTCTTTCTTCTTCTGTCTTCTGACATGCATCAGTGATTTACCAAATAGGTTGAAAAGTTTGGATGTATGGAAAGAACAATCCCAGATCTGGCATTTTTCTTGGCTTAGATGGGGAAGTTAAACATGTTCATTGCATTTCTATTGGTGAGACTGAGAACGATAGAAGCCACTAAAGCATTTAAGGGATGTGAAATAGTAACAAGATAGGTGAAAATTTAAGTTGTGTTTTGTGTGTAAAGGCTGTCAATTCCTGCAAGATTTTCACAAGTGTTTGCTAAAAGTCCCATCTCCTAGACCCTTTTGTTAGTGCCAGAATCTCAGGATCCATTCGTCAAAATGCAAACAACATTAAAAGGTTTGTTCTCATGGAGGAAAAAAACCCACCCGAATATGTCATTTGAAGGCACCAAAAAGTTTCAAACAAATAGAGAAAGGCAAACTGAAGAATGATGTGATACAAATATAACTCTGTAAGTTGGATGCGGTGGCACAATATTGTCCATTATCAGTTATCTCAGGATCCCTCATCACTTTTGCTGCCCCTTGCTTCCTCTCCATATTGTTCACATTCCTGGCAGTCATTTTATTTTGCCTTTTTAACATCATCTTGACCTCCTCTTGCACCACCCCTAACTATTCAACATGGTTGAGAAGGTCTTCCTTCGGTCATGTAACAGGTGATTAGCATTTTAGCTGTCAGCGTAAATGTTGGCATGTCTTCACTTCAAGATGAACAGCTCTTTAACACTTAGCTTTGACTTCCCTCACTAACGAATGCCACCTGCACTTGGTGTCAGTGGCACGTACATGGTTATGGCATCCACACGCACAGAGGTGAAGGGGTTATACAGTGCAGGTTTGGTCTGCTGGTCTGTAACGCCTCAACAGTCTTGCTGCTTTCAGCACATGGATGTGCTCCTGGCCTCCAGCCCCCTTCATTGTGGAAACCAGTTCAGCATTCAGGATGGGTCCAGCTCAGCCACATGCTGCAGCTTGCAATGGAGAGCAATTCCACCAAGGTCGGCAGGAGCAGGGGTAAGACCCAAACATTTTCCAGATCCTTTGCAATACATCAGAAATATCCTCACTGCTCTAAGCTCAGGCTAAAATCAGAGAACTAGTTACCTCACAGTTTTATTTCCCTGGCTTGTCACTGTTTTATTTTTATCCCCAACTTTCAAGCAGGCTGTGATTTTTAATTAGCTTGTGCTAGAGCAGTATGCTCCCGACAAACTTGGAGAACTTGGAGTTTTAAAGGGGAGCTTCCTCATCATGTGGGGTTTTCAATGCTTGCTTGTCTTTACTAATTAGAAGTGCTTATAAATTAATTATAAGCCTGCTTTACAAACCAGTAGGAGAAAAACTGTGTGCTATGCTGGATATAATTAAGATATAAGAGCAAAGATTTTGAGAGCAAACAGAAAGAATTTTTATTGACTGGCCTGTCTTTTAGCCTTTTTCTTGTGAAAATCATTTTCCTTTATAAGAAGACCTCCTGCTCTTTGTTGAAAAAAGATGTGTCTCCCCCTGGAAACCATTCCTGTTTTACACTAGTGGGACAGAAGGAGTTATATACTGTTATATAGGATTTGACACCTTTTCATCTCCACCTCAGTACTATCTCTTTGCCAATCTGCCATAGAGCTGGAATTGCAACACCAACCTTTTTGTATCAGTTCACCAATTCGTGTTCATTTACCTACTTGAAAAGCAGAGCATCTAATACACACTTGAAATTCTTCCTTCTATCCCCTGTTTATAATAAACGGTGCTTAGAAATCCTATCTCAGTTGTAAAAAAAAAAACCCAAAGCCATAGGAAAGGCATGAACAGAAGACAAAGATTAGAAAAGACAAAAGAAAAAAAAACAACCAAGAAAAGTCAGGGGGCCTATTATGTTTGTAACCTTAATGCTGCATTGAGATTCTCTCTCTTAAAACCAGGAGTGTGGGACCAAAAACTGCAAACAAAAAATAGATTTTATGGTGAGATGACCAGGCAATATGTTGTAATTTCTTTTTGTTTGCTTATTTTTTTTATTGATGTTTAAGAATATCCAGAAGAAGGTAAAAATCAAAGAACTTGCAGTAAAGGGGAAAAATCAGTGGGTTTCTGCTTCATTATGGCACTCTGCTTTTCCTTTATGAGACTGATTGCTCAATATGTTGTTAAAGCATCACCATCATCTCTGAACTAGCCTGAAAAAATGTTAAGACTCCCTTCGGTGCACCTTTTCTTTCCACGTAATGTTTTCAGTGGCTTCTCCATCTGATTCGTATCTTGTCACCTAATCTAGAGACCTGCTGTGTCAAAGGACACCAGCTCACTGACGCTGCTTAAATCTGTTCTGCCTGAGCCTGAATAGACAATAACCCAGCCCAGTGAAGTGAAGTGAGCCAGGGTACAGCACATCAGCTGTATCGCTGATCTGGTTGGTGACAGGCATCTGTCTTTGACTGCCCAGCTACCCTGTATTCTGAGAATGTCAACAAAAACACATATTCCCGATCTCTACTCTCCTTTTTCTCTTTTGGGACCTTGTGTGTTTTGTCACATTTAGAACTGAATGACAGAAATAACCTTTTCCTCCCACTAAGAACGATAGCTTGACACGGAAAATTGACCTGAAGTCTTCTGCCTGAAGAAGGGACTTTTTGATGACAAAGGGGCAGTTGAAAAATATTTTATGCCTTTTTTAATTTCCATTTTTAATGCCTATGCTCTGTATTTCCAAACTTTGGCATGAATTTTAAAATGTTTGACTTGCTACTGATGAGCTGAGGTTTCTCAACTTTAAAACTGGAAATGTGTTTCAGTTTGTTGTTGTACACTAACAGGTCACCCCATACACCTCTAACTGTCTGGTCCTATCACTCACTGAAATGAAAGAAAAACACAAGTATTTCTAATTTTTGCTCACCAAGAAGATGTGAGGCACAGTCAAAACACAATGCATGCTTCTGCCACAACATTTCCTTCTCCACAGATACATCGTGGTCTGCAAAGGAGTGGAGAAAGCAAGGCTGTAAGGGATGATCACCATTTTCAAGAGTCACCTTCTGAGGAAGTCCAAGCAGTGGTACACAATCTCATGGACTGATATGGACTGTGTCCAGCAATATTTTGTATGAACTTTGGTTCCAGTGTGGTCACTGAGGGCATTATTGAAACATGGAAGATTATTTTTTTTTTAATTAACATTTTTAGCAAGAGTTGGATATGGAGTTGGAAATGTCCATGTATCAGTGAAGTTGCTCTTCATGGGGCTTTGGCTAGTGGTCCCCAAGAATCTGTAGCAATTGGCATTGCTTTAATCTATACATTCCACACTGTCTCCAGTCTCTGTTCATGAGCTGATATCTCTGTCAAACAACATTCACTGAACAAGTAATGCCTATGGTAGTGTGTGGTTTTTTATTACGATCTTTAGATCTTCAGGATTCTTAATACAGTCATTTTTCTGGTTTCCACCTGTCTTTCCAGATGCCATCTGAAGTCTCAAAAGGATTTCACAGTGTCTTTTTGACTTTTCATGTTTAGGAAGAAAATTTTTGCTGCCTGGAGAGAGGATATGGCCGCAAAGTGAAAACCACTGCTTTTTTTCCTAACTGAACTAAATTGTGTGCTAATATCACACTATTGCGGGCAATATTCACTTTGTGGTTTTGACTGAAAGTTGTGTTGCATTTTCCTGAACATGGTATGTACAGAAGAGCACTGTAATGAACGCTCCACACATATTGAGTGCTGTTAGACATTTTTGTTAGCTTCCCTAAGAATTTTTATGTATTTTACTGTGGGAATATTGTACCTTACCTCTTAAACTGATTGTCCTATTCTGCTTTGTTTTTTTTTTAATTTTTGTCATTGTTTCACATTTGCTATTTTTTCCCCTGTCTGTAAGGTGTATATCTGCTTCCATTTCCTCTGCAAAGACCTAATGAGAGTTACTCTCTTGTTCTGTTTAAAGGGTTTCCTTTTCTTGTATGCTGTAATAGTGTTATTTTATTTCTTTTCCGAGACTGCAGTGGTGTTTTGTCCTAATTCCTCCATGACTGTTTTAAGTTGTTCCTGCATATTCCCTACCTCCTCATTGTTTTCACCATTTTTCATTTTAGCAATGAACTTGAACTGACTTAATCTGTCGCTTAGGAAAGGAATCTTCTTTGAATTTTCTTCATGCATGAGCACTGCTCATGTTTTCAGAGGTGATTTGAAAAGAAATTGGTGACTTCTACTCCCGTCACTTTACAGACCTTTTCTGTGTCAGCTGATACTAATTATCATTTTGCCATAGGTTTCTGTGTGAATTAGGTACTGACTGAAGTCTAATATGGACTGTGTGAATTTAATATAGCCTACTTTTTAATTAGGGAACATTAATCTACTCTGTTAGTTGTTATGATGATGATGCTTTGAACGCTTTCTTCCAACATTGAATTTTTTCTTCAAGAACATCATGCAAAGGCATTCTTATTAGTCTTGAGAACTGACATTTGCCTTTAGTTTTGCATAGTTTTTCAGGAAGATTATTATTTGATATTTTTTTTCTTGCTATTACTGTCATCTGAGGCAGAATATAGGGTTCATTTATTTTGTCCAAGTGCTTCATTTTTAATTTCTTCTGTTTCTGTGTAATTCATAGCATGTACATACAGGGATATAGTACTTAAATATATATCTCCAACAGATAAATGCATCGTCTGTTATCTATTAGGCTTACATGATAATTATTGACAAATATTATTAATTTCTTCCTTTGGAATCTTACTTTTGAAACACTGTTCTGTTCTCACATATTTACCTCAGCAGAGTCACAGTGATGTAAAAGTCACAAGAAAAAATAAAGATCCCAAGTACATTATAGCTTCAGTTTCAGAGTTTCACTTAGAGACGTGACAGGGATGGGAGATGATAATTTTGCGTATTTAGCTTTTGCAATATTAAATACAGCAAGTATCAGTACTAGCTGTGCTCAACGTTCATGTACATATCTACAAATATATATTCACTCTCATTATGCCTGTACTTGGGCATCAGACACTTTTATCCGTGAATTTTAAGTATAACATTCTTTCTGCACTCCTTTCTAATTATGAGGTTCAACAGAAATGAGCAATCTTGTAATTCTACTCATGATTTATAATTTCAGAAAACCCTAGGTGCAAACCTACATTCCAAATATCCTCATTTAAAAATGGACTGCTGTAATTATATGATCATTTCATTTCAAATCTGCAGGGGACAGTAACTCAATATAAAGCATGAAAAAATTAATGAGAAGCTTAATTATAATAATATCATTAAATCCTAATAAGAGAAAAAGTCTAACTTCACTTTATTTTAGCTTGGACACCTAATATAATTTTATTACAGTACAGTAGTGATATTTTCTGAATTTTTAGAGAAACTAATAATGTAACAGCAAAGGCTGGATGATTTTCATTTTCATTTTCCTTTTTTTCCTTTAAGTATAAGTAAAAAGGAAAAATAAAACCTCTTCACAGTGTATAGGTATGTGGACAAGATCTAACACCATCTAACTAATATCAGCCATACATTTCCCATCAGTACTTAGCACTTCACTTTACCAGAAAATTTTAGCAGCCATTGCATAATTTTTCACAAAAATATAACAGTTCTTTCACAATTCAGGGGGGTAGATACCTTCATTCATAGCGGCTCAAGACAGGATCCTTGAGGTGCATTACCTTTTACTTTAAAGAGCAATGTACAAACGATAACAGTCAAACTTCAGTTACCATGGCTACAGGATGGAGGCTGGTGCAATTTTATTCACGGTTTATTAATATTTAGCAGATATCAGAATTTTCCTATTTTTTCACATTTACAATCCAGATACTTTACAGAAGTTATTTATAAAGAGCACAACATTCCTGAACACACAGCCCTGCTGGTGACAAATGTTTAAATGTGGAGTGCATTAGTGTGGCATCAGACATTGTCAATAATGCATGCTCACCACCATTTAATTATTTTGAAAACATCTGTTGAAGTAAAATATGTTCCAGAGGGGAATAAGGAAGTCAAGTGCATTAGTGACTGTGTTAACCACATTTCACTCTGTAACATAGAAAACCCTAAAGGGAAGACCAGGATTCAAGGACATCAGGAGAATGTTAAAATTCATCTTCACTTTTAGTCTTTGTAGGTAAGAAAGTCGTTTAGCTAAATCTTTTGTGTAGAATTGGTTTTCCAAGAATTTTTTAAATAGGGCTAAAATATTGTATCAGAACATGTAAGGGAAATCCTTTATTTTTTCTATAGTACACCTGAATGTGTACCATTTGTCTTCCGAGAAATCCTAAACAATTACTGACATAGTGTGGTGCCCTTTTACAAGTGAAAATTACTTTACTCTTGGCTCTGAGTGAGGCAGAGTTGGTGAGCTTCCTCTCTTTAGTCCTTTTGTCTTCCTCTCATATAGTATTTGGTTTCAATCTAGAAACAAATGGTTTATTTCCTTTTCAGCTTTGTTTTTCCTAGCTTACTCCAACCGCTAGAAACAATTAAAAAAAAAAATTAAAAATCATGCCATGGTTGGTTTCAGAGCCTAATGTAAATAAGTTTATGTATGACTATTTAAAATGTATCCAACAATTAACATTTCATCATACCGTCTTTCATAGATTGTTTAAGGAAGAAATGTAGGATGCTTCTTGAGATGCTATCTGACATAGGCCACTCGAATAATTCTCTTGTCATACAATTTTTACAAACAACGTCGACCATCATTGTCAGGTTAACTTAGTGGGTCATAATTAATGGTACAATGAGCTAATAGACTTCTAGTCAGGGTGTGCCAATACAGATATGCCACAGGCACTATAAGGCAGCAGTCTTAAATTATGCCCTCATGAATTTAGAAATGGACAGCATGTTCCTCTAACCACTGCACAGAGAGGAAGGGAGCCAAATAATGAACACAACAGCCCAGCATGTCACACTTAGCAATTAAACTTCCCTGGAAGTCCTCGAACATAGTCAGTGGAGATAGCCTGGAGCCTCCAAAGAACAATGTAGAAGGTCCAAGCAAGGTACTCACTGGGGAGCTGACAGCAGCACCCAGCAGGGAACAGTCAATGCTGACCTGAAGGAATCTTCACGTCGCTGAAAATGCTACCAAGGTGTATAAAATAGCCAGATTAAAACAGCAATAAAGGGGAGCTTTGTGAAGAACAGGTGATGCTATGGTCATGGAGAGAAACTTCCAACATGGGAGAAAGTATGAAGTTTCAGAGAGGAGGAAAACTCAGGTTAAAGTCAAAAAAGAAAAAGAAAAGGAGGGCATTACGCTGCACCAGAGAGGCTGCAGTCTGATGTACTCCCAAGGTAGCAGGAGAAGGCAGAGTCCTGTCTTTAGTCAATCAGTAATGAACACTACCCGGGGTCCTCGGCTCCCTCGGCTCAGGGAGAAGGGACTGATTCTTCCAGCAGTGTTTGAGCCCACTTAAGATGTGATTAATTTTCAGAAGGGTAAGCATGTCGATCTACTGACTGTAGGGGAAACACAGTTGACGAGATTCCTAACAGAGGCCCCGTCATTAAACGTTCAAAGTTTGGTGAGATGAATCCAGGCTGGGAGTATATGGGGTTAATGGTCCTATATCTTTATCTCACCAGGCAGCCAGTACTAGTGTTAATAGCGGGAACTCTCTGAAAGCCATTAGAGGAATTCTGGGGAGCTCTACTGCTTTGTGGTCCCTTTCATCAGCCTCTTTAGTATGACAAATAGCTTGAGGCTGCCTACCAGCCAGTTATTTTTAAAGGTGTGTGAAAGTGGCTAGAAACATCTGTTCAAAGCCACCATTTTGAACTGGCTTTTCAATGATATACTAAAAAAAAAAAATCAACCTAATTTAAGCTGAATATGCATAACTACATTTTCACCAATACATTTTTTTCCCTTTCTTGATTTTTCACTTGAAAAGCTAATTTGTCCAAGTAAAGTAGATCTCCAACCAAGAAAAGAACACTGAGAAGAAAACTAAGCTTTCTGTGTACATAAGTCCAGACTGCACAGGAGATAATCGCCCTTCACAAGTTACCAGTGAAAAATGTCACTTAGCTCTTTTACCAGATTTTTGAAAATATGAGAAGAAGCTTGTGGCTAGAATTTTTACATTCTCCCTATTACCCTCTGCAGATAGGTGAGGAGGGGATACATTTTTCACCACAACCTTTCGACCATCATAGATGAGTCAATACTAGAGAGAATGTTTATACTGAGGAAAAAAACTCCATAGAAATATAGTGGAAGGGACTCCGGTATGGCACGACCACAAGTTCAGCGTAGTGAACAAAGTCCTGAACAAATTCCTGCTGAAAGAACGTTTCTAGGGAAAAGCTTTTGCAATATGCAATCATAGACTAGCTAAAGAAATTATTGTTTTATTTGCACGGTTGTGGAAATGATCAAATAGTGTTAGCAATACCGCAATTCTTGAGTTCCTGGACTTGGCACTTCACTTCTATTTTGTCTTTTTCCAAATCTCAGCACATTGTTTTCAGAAATCGAGTCCATTATACTTTTTGTCGTACATACTATAAATGTTGTAGCCACATACATATATGACGCAGCTGTGTATTTTCAGCTGTTTGTTGGGCCTTCTTTATGTTATTCCCACTTCTGAGGTTTTTGGTGTCATTTGAAATATGGCAATTTAGAAATAGTTACAATAGAGAACTGGCTGCATATAGTGTTTTTTCCTACTACTGCATATTGAAAACATACTGTTTGTTATTTAGTTCCAACTTTGAGTTCTTTAAAATGGAACAGTCAGAGAATACACAAAAGTTTCTGGCAGTGAATTCTCTCCATACACAGGCAGTTAAAAAAAAAAAAGTCTGCATATTTAACATAATTTAACATCTCTACAGCCTGAGCAATTATCCTAATAGCAGGGAACCAAGGCCTACTGGTAAGTTTTATCCTCCCTTTGTCAGGCTTGTTTCTTTGATATTAGTATCTAGATGCATACCACAGGGCGAAACTAGGCTTTATTAAAGGAGGGTCAGCATTCTGTTAATCTAATTTAAAAGCATTAAGGGGAGTAGAGGAGCATTAATTGATTTGTTGGGAGGGTTCTGACTCCAGCCAACCTGATCTTGCTGTTTACACTCTTCAGTTAGACTATATCGAAAAAAACCTACTTAAGCAGTAGTACAATATATGTTGTGTTTTGTCTTTAATTTAAAACAAAATCCTATAGCAGATATAGCATTACATAGCTACATGTCTTTATCAATGAAGTGACTAAAGTGAAGTGATTTAAAACATCACAACTTTCAGTAATCAGCAACGAGTCAGTTTTAACATAACAGTAATAACTCTGGAAAAACTAGTCTTTAGCACCAAGAAATTAAACTGTTGCAGTAACATGGAGCAGGCTGCTTGTGGAAAGGAGAATTACATGCTATGGAAATGTAGTGTTACCAGGGCAATCTTAAAACAAATAAGAAAAACATATTTCTGGAGCTGCCTGGATATTTTTTGGGTGACGAACTAAAAATCACAAACTGTTAAAATTGTTGAAAATTTCTACATTTACCAGTGAAATTTTTGCAGTTCAGGTTCTAAAGTATACTTGGAAGAAATGCTGCTTGTTTCCTAATTTGTTTTTCCTCATGACTCCTATCTCCTCTCACACTTCTCTTTTGTGTGCAAGGGAAAAAAGTAGAAGAACACAGGGAAATTTAGTAACAGCCTGGAGAAAAAAAATAAATATGGAAGTAGTTCTCTGCATAAAAAGGATGGACACTCATTTTTATGGATTCATACCAAAGATTGATGAAGTTGGCATTTAAGAAGGTGCAGTCTCTGATGGAAAATGTGATTGAAGTTTTCCCACAGTGGGAGCTTTTACTGGGTTTCCTTCTGTGTGGATTCTCTCCACGTGAGCTTTTCTTCAGTGGGGACAGTAATAAATGTCTACCAATGTCTATTTTGACAAGGCTTGTAGGAGTTATTCTCTCTAACAAATATACTCCTCTGTCATATTTGGGTGACTCTGGCCAATGAATGAAAAATTACTAGAGGGAAGACAAGCATGCATATTCATGTGTGATACTAAGATTTTGTTGGCAGAGAAATGAAATACCCAAGTATGTCCAAAATTTGAATTTTGAAAAATAAGTATACTTAACAATTCTGTGAAGAAATATTTATCCTAGTAATTTTTTACTGTATTTTCAGGTCCTTCAAGCCAAGTTCATAATAAATTATTTTCAAAGACTTCTATGCAAGAACTTGCAAATACACAAGTCTCCTTTACAGATTGCAAGCAGTAAAAAAAGAAGCAAAATGATTTCACACCTATGTATGACCAGTTCTGATTATACTCTTGATTAAACTGATATCAGTTGGCTGCAATTAATCAAATGAGTGTGAATTCAGATTTCTTACATAATGTGTTTTGTGTAACGGCAGTAATTTGGGCATCCAGAGAACATCCCTTAGATTCAGTCTTGCATAATACATTAACTGAGAACATATCTATGCTTCTGACAGAGATCCTAAAAGAAGGAAATAATCCTGAAAGAACTAGAACCCTTCCTGAGAAAGCTCCAGGTCTATCGAGATGAGGGACGTTGCAGAGAACTGGAACTCTGAGCCTGCTTGGTGAGATGAATAAGGGCTGACAACAGTAAAGAGTTGGGGCTGTTCAGCCTGGAGAAGAGAAGGCTCCGCGGAGATCTTATTGCAGCCTTCCAGTACCTAAAGGGGACCTACAGGAGAGCTGGGGAAGGACTTTTTACTAGGGCATGTAGTGATAGGAGGAGGGGGAATGGCTTCAAACTGGAAGAGGGCAGGTTTAGATTGAACATTAGGAAGAAGTTTTTCACTTTGAGGGTGGTAAGGCACTGGAACAGGTTGCCCAGAGAGGTTGTGGAGGCCCCAACCCTGGAGGTGTTCAAGGCCAGGCTGGACATGGCCTTGAGCAACCTGGTGTAGTGGGAGGTGTCCCTGCCTATGGCAGGGGGGTTGGAACTCAATGATCTTCAAGGTCCTTTCCATCCTAAACCATTCTATGATTCTATGATTCTGTGACAGCTGTCTGTGTCAAAGCTCAGGGAACAGCTCCTATGCACAGTATAAAACCTCCTCATTTATGTTGCAGTGGGTCACCAAACCTCTGAGGTACCTAAACTTTCATATATGTAGCTATAGTGGAGGAGCCCACACTAAAAAGGACTGAGAAGGAAAAGACCTATCTGTGTCACTTCAGGTGCATGGCATACTGACAAGAATTTTCCTGGTGCTTGAGGTTGACTTTGTGGACTTTTCTATTCCACATATCCCTAGCCGAAGCAATGCAGTGGACAGAAAATTAGGCATTTGTGAGATATGATCATAGTCAAAGTAATTCACTCGCACTCTGTCCTGGCTATGGCAAGAGCGCCCATCTTTTATAAAGCTTCCCAGCGGTCAGAGAGCTCGGGAACCCAAATCTCAAGCATGGGCTTTAGACACCACCCTTCTCAGGGAGTCCTGAGGAGCTGTTGCTACTCTTCAGGTGACTTGGGGAAGAATGGAGAGAGGGTTATCAAGTATTTGTCTAGAAACCACAAAAAGTGTAGGGAAAAGGTCAGATCCCACAGCTTTTCTGGCCCAGCAGCAACTAGGCTGCTTCTTTTAGCTCATCCACAGTTGAGGACAGAGTGGCCCGTCCTTGTTGAGGGCGAGCTGAGAGGGTCTACTGAAAACACTGCATCAACCTCTGGGGCTAGTGCATCCCCTTGCCTCATGACTGCTCTGGGTCTCAGCTCTTTGAAGTCATCTCCCACTGAGTGACAAAGAGACTGTCCAACTAGAAATGCTGCCCCTTCATGGGAGACATTCATCCGCCCCTCTTACCGGGGGGGTAAGAAAAAGTCGATTTACTTCTTTTCCAGCCCTCCCTTACAGAATCACTCAATCTGAAATTTTGATTACTTCAATTGGTCTCAATAACTATAATTAAATATTGAAAATGTATGCCAGAAAGAAGACATTTTGGGAATAAATGTGACAATCTGCTCAGGTAGATGTCTCTTGAGAAAGTAAAGTTATTCACCTGCAATTCATACCCTGCAAAGAACAATTTTCATTTAATTAAAGGTTTCCTAATTCTACTCCACGTAAAAGAGTTCTGGTAATTTCTGGGGTTTTTTTTCATCTGATTTCTGAGTAATTTGGGGAAAATTTAAAATATAGCTTGATGAATACTAAAACACAGCATTTGCAAACACCTGTTTCAATTATGTCAGCTTTTCAACTTTAACCAGGTCAGTTTTTTTTTTAATTCAGCATTTAATGTTGAATCTTTAAAGTCCGCCTTGATATATAGCAGCATTTGCTTTTCATGTTTATGTAATGAGAATGTTGCTGCTGAATAAACTGGTTAAAAAATCATACTTTTTGATTTTGGAACCTTGAAATAGTTTTTGTTTCTGTTTTCTTAAACTGTTTTCATATGTAAAAGAAAACAAAAAGAAGGCAAAACTCACAGCTGAAAACCTGCTTTCCCGCAGTAAAAGATGGAGTTTGTCACGCTAAAGACATTTCAAACTATCTGGAGGCTCAGGCTCAGACGCTTAACTTGGAATGGGGTTACCCCAGTTAACTAGTGCCGTTTAAATTCTTACATCTTTTGTACAGGCTTGCTATAATATTACTCCAAACGAAATCTGTGGAAGTGAGAAGAGAGCACTTAAAAACCCAAAATCAATCCCCCCCCCCAAAAAAAACGGTGTATTTTGAAGATCTCTCCACTCTTTTATTTTTTATTTTTTTTCCTCCAGAAGCCATGCTTCTTCAATAATTCAGGAGGAGCAAGAACCAGCAGATCTTACAGCATATTTGATGTGCCAGCAAACAGACTGGAGATTGTTTCATTTCAATTAGCCCCTTTGTTGCCAACAAAAGACTGACAAACACACAGAGAGAGGGACAGGCATATGGCACTTTTGCTTTCCACTTTGCTTTTTATTTGATGGTAGTACTCTTATCACAGCCTCTCGCCGATTCCCCTGCCTCGTGCCCGCTTCCTCCTTTGCCATACTTTATCTACTATTGTTCTCCTTGTATCGTCTTACTTGGGATCAAGTGATTCTCTCCAGCACAAAAATAAGAAGACGTATTCTTTTTCAGCCTCGTCTGATCTCCCAGGCTAATTGGCTCAGGTGTAAACCAAGCCAGCAGGGCTGCGACTTTGATGTGACACTTTAGAGCGGCGCACCTGGTAACATCCCTGTTTGTGTGTCAAATACCAGCCGGCCTTGCCTGCTGCTCAAACCCAGCTAATAAAAACGCTAGTAATCACGTTGTATTACAAGGCTCAAATTCATGCTGTTACTTTATTGCAAGGTTGTCATTAATTTTGCAGGGTGAACCTGGAATCCGATCTGACCTGTTTTTAATAAGTGTGGGTCTGTGTGCAAGTGTGTAAGTGAGTGACAGAAAGGTGACTGCCAGCTGTTTCTTCTTTACATATGGTGTTACCCTTTGCTTTGATCAATAATGCTGTTTCACTTTAAAAAGAAACTCATTTTGTAAGGATGCAGAAGAGGGGCCTTCCTACCTCCCTCGTCCCTGCGGTTTATTTGTAAAGCATACACAATTAGGGAAAGGTCAGTCAACAGTAAGTAATATCTTACTGCTTTGCTAGAGATTGTTCACCTCTTCTGCTCTGTAGAGCCGGACCCGGCACTGAACAGTTGTCTTGTTACTGTGGCTTGTAATGGTATTTGGCAGAATTAGAAACCTAAGTAAGGCTTGCAAAAAAAAATAATAACTTTTTAAAAATTGCAAAGCAAGGCCACTTCTAAAATGAAAAAGTCAACACTTTTCTGAGTCACTAGCGCTCTTTTCAACTCCAGTCCAGGTCAAATATAATTATATTTGCATATAATATATATAAAACTGTACATGCATGCCATAGAATCATAGAATGGTTTAGGCATATGTGCACATGCACCTTTCAGTTTTAAAATACTAAATATTTTCATTTTGATTGTGGGGAAAATGTTAAATCTTCCAAAACTCTGTGTAACTATAACCATAAATACCTTCTATGTTTAACAAAGATTTTATCAACAACGAATTTATTGTCTGATCAGATGAGAGTCACTGGAATTTGTATTTGTGAGATAGGAACGTGGGATAACTATAAGATTATATTTTTTGGTATAGAATTTTCATCAAATTTTGAGCATTGCTATTACTCCTTTTGGTCACAGTGGAGAAATATTTCTGAATGCTGAGAGATTGAGATGCATTGTACAGAAGCTAAAATGCACGAGAACTTGGAATAAAGTAAGCACCTAAGTAATTAGCAAAACACATTAACGGCCTTTTTGAAATTTAATGAAAATTATAAATAATTTCTGGAGATACTGGGGAAAGAAATCTAAATCTAAACCTAAACCGAAAATTAAAGGGAAAAAATTATTGAAGGTGGAGAAAATATGCATCAAAGGTTCCTTTTCTTTTCTTTTTTTTCCTGTCTTTTTTTTTTTCCCCCCAAAATCCGTCAAACACAGATTTTGAGCTTTCGGTTTTACAGCATGGCCAGGAGTCCTTAGAAGAATGCTGGAAATTAGCAGCTCAAACCAAACTCCTCAGCATCACAAAGTGGGCCATTTAGAGCTCTATCTGCACTGCAGGCACTCTCCTATCTGTAAGGACTAATAAAACCCAGTCAGATCCTCCCACAACAGAGGTGTTTTGTACTGTCATAAATAAGTTCTAGTAAGTTAAAATTCACTGTGCTTATATAGAAGAGCTGTAAATTCACAATGCCCAAAACATGAGTTATTTAAATATGAAAATAATAGCAGTTCATGCAAAGAATTTTTCTGGTAAAAATTTTCCAGATTTTACAAACAGTAACTTAATGTTAGGCTTAATTGTATTTAATGCTCTCTTGAATTGTCTATGCAAAAGGGCTGAAAAGCACATTGATGGTGCATATGGCGAAGCAAACTGAAAAAACCCTCAGATACTATCAGTAAAACCAGAGAGATGATGGGGTAAAAACACTTTACATCACCGTTACATCACCAATACACTCATGATTTGATAACTAAAGCAATCCACCTGATTGAAAAGTACTCCAAAGTTTATATAAATATATAACTAGTAGAAAGCAGAAGCCTAAAAAACATGCAATAAGGAGACAACAACAGTTTTAACACAGGTTTGAATTGTACACTTAGAAACCTTTGTTGCTGGTCCATTTCAGGTGACTTAACATGGCACCCTTTTCTGATCACTTCATTATTAGAAATAGAATTAGAAGCTCAAAGGAATGCAAAAAAAAAAAAATCAACCAGTAGATAGAAGCAACTGGTTTGGAGGGCAAATTTATGTGTCAGAAGCTTCATGTCTTATTGCAATAGAAGTTTTTAGGGTTTTGCATTTGTTTCCTGTATTGAGTTCAGTGAGAGCATTTATAGACTCTCACAGAAACAAGCACAAATTGCTGGCAGGCAAAGATCAGAAGAGCAAAGTCACAACTGAAGGATATTTTGAGGAAGTGAGTGCCAAACATTAACTGTTACTGTAGAAAGTGAAATAAAAAAGTTGAATATAAGCAAAATATTTCCTTGCAGTTTGGATTTCACACTGGTGAAAGCATCTTCATCTATACTTTTAAACCTGCACAGAACAACCCAAATCATCCCAGTGATGAAGAAGAAAAAGGGGAACACAATTTCTGTCCCACTTTCCTGACTGTCTAAAGGTCTGGGACCACTGAAATAAGTCTTACTCCTTTCTTTCCTCTTAGAAAAATTCTGTGCCCCATCTTTAATCCCCATTCTGGAAATGGTTTGAGAAACCCTTTCTTATCTACCTCCAAAAGTCGGAAGTGGTGTGTGTCTTCCATTGCATAAGTAGATTTTCAATGTTCTATTGAAATACCAGGCAGTATTTGGAATGTAAATCTGAGAAGAGACGCCTACTTAGACCATTAATAAAAGGCAGTTGAAAATCACGTTTCTGTTGTCTGCCACAACAAGTTATAGCGTGTGTTTTGTTGTGTTTGTTATTGTTGTTGATTGACAGAAATGTAAAATCAAATCTTCATTGTAGTCCTGCTCTGTGTCTCCCGGCACAAAGATGTAAGAGGCTCTTCTATTTTTTTTGTGACCTATCCTTGTGGGTCTGTGGGTATATATTGTCCCTAAAGCAAGCAGTGAAGTGGGAATTAGCTTTCACGAGAGGTGGAATCAAATTCATCAGGAAGACACTACATATTAGCTTTACGTAGTGAAACAATTGTTGCTTAGTTTAATAATGAGAAAAAATAATTTCTTAAAGTCTTTCAATTTTTAAATTCATGGTAGAAGTCAAGGTAGAGGTAGAAATCATATAGTTGAACTGAAATGGTTTTGTTCATCTGATTCATTTCTATTACTGTTTGAAGGAAAAAATATTTTAAATATGAAAATTCTGCCTGTATTTTCCACCTTCTTATTGCCTTGACATTTTTTTTTCAGTTTTGTTATTTTTTTAAAGGCACAGATACTTAAAAGTTCTAGTTTTCTCTTGGATTTGCAAGTAAACATAGTGGTTATTTGAATGAATAAGTAATTTAGATTCTTATTGACATGATCCTGAGCCTGCATTTTTTCTGACGTTCTTTGAAGAAATACCCTTGCACACCCTTGACATTTCCAGGGTGGCAATGAAATAGTGTGTCTTGGAAGAGTTTCAAAACCTGGCCTTTGGATTTTAAATTTTACTGAGGGTAGGAAAGCCTGCAGAGGAAGAAACTATTTTAACTGTCCACCCTTATTCCTGAAAACAGTACTAATTAACAAAATTAGATTAAATTAAATCAGTGTTTGCCTGGTACAAAAGGAACGGGCTAAAAGAATATGTGAGCCATTGTAATATATGCATGTTTTATTAAAATAATTATGGGCCAGATTCTATCCATGGCTTAGGAACTTAGTTCTGTAATGAGGCTCAGTAACTCAAGGCCGGGCCAGACACCTGTTTTAGGAAGGTTTAGTATCTGACATTGGAAAGTCCATACTGGTGTGCAGCTGTCCATTTTCCACCTCCTTTCTGTAGTCTTCTGTGATGGAACAGCTTCTTCATTAACAGTATCTGCCTCTTTTGCATGCAACACTCTACATGCATTCATGTGTTTCCTTCTAGTGGACACTTTTGCACACTGTGGAGCAAAGCATAATCTGCATTGCTAATAACAAGGATGCCAGTTTATCATTCTGCACAAAGTGAACTTCCTTAAGTGGTACATTCATATGTATGTAAAGATTATTGTAACAAGTACATGCTAGAGGTGTCCAAGGCCAGGTTGGATGGGGCTTTGAGCAACCTAGTCTGGTTGAGGTGTCCCTGCCCATGGCAGGGGGGTTGGAACTAGATGATCTGTAAGGTCCCTTCCAGCCTAAACCATTCTATCATTCTATGATTCTAAGTACCATCATGGCTACTATTCTAGTCACTAACATCCAAGAGAGGTGGGAATCCAAGCACTTACCCCAGGTTGGAGCTATTTGTCCCAGCACCACCAGCAGAAAATGTTTTGGAGAGTATAGCTGGACATTACTGGGGTACTGTCTGTGAAACATTTTATAAAAGCTTGTTTTCATGGAGGGTGGAAAGAAGAATTCCCATCTTATGTGTCCCATCCTTGCTTCATCTAAGTGTATTTGAAAATCCTCATAGAATATTTCTAGAGAAACAATCAACACTACTGGGGAGTTAGTAAAAATATTATTCAGTTATCTGTTCTCTTTTTGTGATGACCATGAAGTCTGATCAGCAAATTGGCAACAACCATAATGGTACAGAGTAATTATTTAATTTAAAAAAAAATCCATTAACGTTAATTTGTTTTCAGACTGCATTTATTTCTTTCCCAACACAAAACTGGGAAAACAATGTCTCATACAACTTTCAGCCTCTTTCAGTCTATGCCCTTGGATAAGGTTTCACACTGCAATTTTCTGCATTTGTCAGAAGAGCTGTAGGATATGTGTCATTGAGAAGGGAATCCCAAAACAACTGACTACAGAAGATTGCACAGCATGAGTTCAGTGACGCCACCTTCTTATATTTCTAGAGGAAGTTTCTGAGAAGAGTGTGGCAAACTTTTATGATGGTGGTTAATATACATTTAAGTGTCTATTCAAATAAATTTTTAAAAAAGTTTGGGGAGTAATGTATTTTAATAATAGCTATTCTGCTCCTCCAACAAATGTCCAGCCCTACCCATTCTTTAAAAGCATGCTTTATTATATTATTTGCATTAATCCATTCTTTATTTGGTTGTTTGTTTGTTTGTTTTAATGAAAAACCTGATTCACTGCTCTCTCTGGATTAAACAGCAGAAACAAAAGAAGCCAGCCCTGCCTAGTTTTTCTGGTTAACTTAAATCTTCAAGGAGAAGCTCCATTCACTAGTACAGAAACTCCCTATACAAGCCAGAAATGTAGGTTTTTCAGAGCCGCTTTGTTTGTGTAAGATTTTCTGTTCTCTTTTGCTTTTCTTGCCTGCTTTCTTTTCCTGTTATTTTCCTGAAGGTGAGAAACTATATTCTGGTCCGCCTCCCACCATTGACCTGGTAGCACATCATCGTATTTTCTTATCTGTTTGATTTCCATCACTTTCTCTTATCTGTTTTTAAAAATATATGCACAATCCTTTTACCCTTAAGGCTAACACAGCAGTGGTCTATCCAGTCTCCACAAATATTGTTTATTTTTGATGTGTTGGCTCTGAATGCCAGCCAGACCACTAAGCAGTTAGACTGGTGATCATGACTATGGATGTTGGAGTAACCATAGAAAGGTTTTACCACCATTCTGTGATGATCAGTCTTTCTGCAGATTTTATTTCCTTTTTCTGTTACACTCCTTTAAACGACGGGGTCAAGTGCAACCCCGGGAGGGAGGGAGATACTGCCTCTTCCCTTAGAGAACAAATGAGCATGTTGGGGCAGAAGGATTTGGAGACCTTAGGGTGTGGTGGAAATAACATAAACCTGGGAGTGTGCAGCTCCTGCAGAGAGATTGAGAGCCCACAGGAGAGAGCAAGGATCAAACAGGCAGGCTTCTGAGGGGATGAAAATAACATAGCAAGGCCCAGAGGGGACAAAGGCAGAGCTTTCTGCAACTCAGCCTCTGAATTGCTTGCCTAGGAGAAAGACACACAGTGGGCAGGCAGGCAGCTGATCGTAGAAATCATTTTCATTTCCATTCTGCCTTCCCTGCTTGCTTTGAGTTCACTCAAAGAATGTTTCTTACAATTATTATGGATATTACTATTAATAGTGTCACTAATAGAAGCTTTGGAAGCCTTTTTGGTCTCTTTTTGGAGCTCCTTTTCAGAAGTGATTTAGGTAGATCCACCTCAAGATTTCAGTCAATTCAAAGTCCTGCCACAGGAACATATCAGGCTATCTATGGATCGTAGAGAAAAATGAGTATCCTACCTAGGCTCAATACTCAGATCCATTTCTTCTAAAAACATTGTTAAATTTTTATTGGTTTTGTCTTGTGCAGCTCTTAAATATTCAGAAGAATCATGAGTCAGGTTTCTGATCTCCCTCCCAAAATTTATGAAGAATCCTAAGAAATCAAGAAAAGGAGGGAGGTGACCTTCCTTGGGGACAAGCAGAATAGCTACTGTTAGCTTTCCTGCTAAATAACTTCTGACTCGAGTGTAATTACAGTGTATTCTACATCCAGCAGTATGACTTTTAAGACAAAACAGGTAGTGCTGATCAATTTATTAGCTACCCCTTTCCTATTTATATGGCCTGATGACCAGTATCACTGTACTTGACATTTTTCTTAAGAACACAGTGGATTTTTTGTAAGAGAGCAATTCTACCTTTCTCTTGCTTATGGAACCATCTTGTGGGGTCTTTGAACTCTTTAGTAACAAAGCTGTGCATTGGCTAACCCATCCCATCGTATATTATTTTATTATTCTTTTGGTTTTCAGGGCATAGTTCTGCCTTTGACACTATGAACCTCATAATATTTTTCTAACTTTTTTACAATTATCAGCTGTAACACTAAGCACATTGAGTAAAGATGATGATGTTTCTTTGCAGTATAAAATGTGATTAAAATCCAGGTTTCTTTTTGGCAGTTTTCATATTACTGTCATTCTTGTATAGCCCCCATGCATCCTAACCCTCAAGTTCTAGTATTTGACATGCAACTAGTTTGAAATTGTTTCTTTCCTTGTTTTCCCTCTCCCCCCTTATATTAATCCTGAATTTGAAACACTCTTTAATTTTATATTGTTTGCACTTACTGTTTTCCACATGCAATGTGGAAATTCACCACATCCCTTTGAAAAAGAGATTGTTAAGCTGTTGCTTACCCAAATAGTGAGTTGGGTGAAGCTGTGACACAGTACAGTGTTTATCAGAGAACCTGGGAAATTTCCCAGACCCATTGTTTTCTTTTACTTTGGTATCTTCTTTCTTTTGAGTCTTTTGATTTCTTATTTTACACCCTGCTGCTGTGTCTCAGTGACTCAGCTTGTACTTTGGATTAGTTTTCTGTGTGTCTTATTTTTCTGGGGATATTTGTCCTGTTTTGTTTCTTCTTTACATTTAAGAAGTCAGTTTGTATTTCCTGCTTTAAGAAAGTCCTTAATATCATCCATTTCCTTCTCTACCCTAAAGCAAGCTATGACAGATAGTGAAACATTTGTCCCTGTCTGCTCTCCAAAGTAATTTCTTAGTTGTGGTTCTATTTGTAGAAAGGATTTATAGGCACTTTAACACTTTAGGATCTGAGAGAATTTTTCTTTATTTTTCATGATCATACCCTCAATTTTCTCAGAATTCTCCAGCTGTATCCTTCCACCCTCACATCTTTAATTTCAAACACAAATCTGGTGCTACTTTGCTTGGTTTTAGTCAGATTTTTCTCTGTACTAAGTTACTCTAGGTAGACTTAAATTTTATGAAGTTTTATCTCTCTAGAGATTAATTCAGCTAAGTTTCTTTTCTTTTCTGTAGTATATGCTGTTTTCCACTCTGATAGCTGGCTGTAGATGGCTCTGTATCCATTACTATATTCAAATGTATTCACTCCCTTCATACTTACTCAGATTAAGTTGTTTTTTAATGAAAGCTACAATTTTGCAATAAAAGAATGTTTCAACAAAAGAATGTTTTCAATAAAAAGTCATTTGTTAAAAAACAATCATATTTCCTCTAAATCAGTCAAAGGCATTTCATGCTGTCCCTTCCTGAGAGCTCAGTGTTTTCTGTCAATGCTTCACCTTTATTGAAATTTTCATTCTGTGTCTGTTTTCATTTTCAGCACGTTTCTTTTTCCTTCCACTTTTCCTGCAGATTAAATACTGCTATTCCTGCCTTGCAGATTAAGGCCTTGAAGTTTACACTGGTCTTATTTTTTTTTTCTTCAAGCGTACCACATCCGAAGAAACAGTATGAAGCTCTTTAACCTTCTAATTCTGCTACATCTTTACTTTCATGCATGATAAGGTTGAGCATACAGCTATCGGTGAAAGCTATCTCTTCAGAGTATATCAAAACATTGTAAATTTTTTGTATTTTCCCATTCCATTCACATGCTCGCATTTTGTCGAGTCACTTAGGCATTACTGAACTCTGAGCTAAGATCATCTTGAGCTACTCAAAGTAAAATGCATCTTTTCTTGTCCTGATGCAATTAATTAAGAATACATTAACATAAGAGTAGCTACCTTTTTCTGTAATGTATATAATATTGTACTCATTAAGGTTGATTTTCATTTTCTAGTTCATTGTTCCTGATCACTTTACCAGATTAACTTGTTCCAAATATTCAAGTTCAGAGATCATTGTGAGGATAAACCTGAAATAACTTTGTGGTATCATGCTTCTCTCCTTTTCCAAATCATTAGAATACAAATGAGCAGTGCTGATCTTCGGGCAGGACACTGAGGCATCTTGATTTCACTCTTTTCCCACCGTGAAACTCACTGTTTATTCCCTCTCTTCTTTGGTGCTACTTGCTACAACACTGTCTTCAGCAAAAGGACCTTTCCAAAGACTTTGTGAAGGTTCTTACTGCTTTAGGCAATTCTCCTTTATCCACTACTTTGTTGATACTTTCAAGCAATCTTAATGCATTTTTTGTACCCCTACTTTTACCTCTCCTCATACACACATGTTCTGTATTAAGTCGTGCCTTACTTCGTTCAGCTACTTCCTAACCCTGGTTTCATGCAATTACCTTCACAAATAGACCGTTTCAACTCTCTTTATGCAGGGCTCCTCTTTTGTTTTCACCTGGCCTTCCCTGACCTGATCTCAGTGAGGTCAAGAGCTGTTCTGAAATCCCATTAATCCCAGCCAAGATTACACCACATCTGGCCATCAGTATTGGGCTAGCTGCTGTCTTCAAATACTGCATGATCGTCTGTTTCTGTAGCTTACCACAGAAAATCTTGTATATTAAGGAGTCTGGAAAAGCTAGAGCACATGGGCTAAGATACAAGCATTTGCTTGTATTTGTTCATGAATGTCAAACTTTTTTATTCCACAGCTTGACTTCTTTTTCATATCTCTTCCCTCACAAATACATTGAAATAGCATGTTTTTTGAAAACACATCTTGAAGTAAAATATTACAGTAATCAAGACTTATTGACAACTTACAAAACCCATTATGAATTCCCCACGCTTAAAATATTTAAGGATAAACTTAAAGAGAATTAACAAAAATCTCCAAGAATATAAATATGCAGTTTGGATGTTCAGACTACTGTAACTCTCTCTTTTAGTGAGGTCATGGAGTTTTTAACTTTAAAGACATACCAGATTATTTTTCTTTTTTTTTTTTCTATTATTTTCATGTGCCACTCACTGAAATCAAACCAGGAGAGTTACTCCAAAAAATTCTTATTATTTCCAGTGGGAGTTAAACAAATTTACCTTGCAATATCAGAAACAGAAAGACCATACTGAATATGTTTCTAAGAATTGAAAGAACAAGGACATTATGTTTCAGAATCTTCCACTAATAGGAAAAATGTATCAAATCTAATGATAAAATCAAGTCAATATTTACCACAACTGATTTTTTTCGAGACTGTAGTATTACGGCAGTTCATTCGGATTTGCTCAGTTGTCCATTAGCATCACTAGCTCCCATCCAATATTATCCGGGAGCAGCATTTAAGAAGAGAGTAAAAGAGGAAAAAGTGTGCAGTAACTGTTGCCCATTTATAGTTCCAACTTCTAGAGGAAAGTCAAGCTGCTGCATTTAATGGCCCTTGATAAACTTCTTTTCCCATGAAGTTGTCTAATTGCATTTTAACTCACATAGACTTTTGAAATGTAAAACATCCTGTAGCACTGAGCTTCAGGTTTGTAGGGGAGAGGTGATTTCTTTTTTTAAGCTATATATCTGTGGAAGATATACTTGGAGAAAATGGACAAGATATGTTTCTGATATGTTGCTTTTACTCTTACAGAGAAAAGCAAAGATAAACTTATCTTCAAAAGGTAAAAAGAAAATTAAAAGTCACCTTTTAGAAGCCACAGATCTGAGAGGAGGAGGTTGCCACCAGGTAGACCAGGAAGCCGAGAGGAGCTATCAGAAAAACTGGGATAAAACCAAAGTTTTTTATGCTGTTACTTACCAGTTCTTGCACTGTGGTTAGGACAACTTTGTTTTCTTTTTTCCCAGATTCACACAACTGCATCTGGGGAGAAAACAATCAGCTCTGTTCTGCCTTGGCTTGTTTATCATTATGGAAGTGTCATGCTCACAGAACAATTCGCTGAGCAGCCTGTTTAAAATTTCTTTCTTATCTGACCTGTCTCTAGTTTTAGTATGGAAGTCCTTGGATTGGTGGGTGTGATGAGTTTGGGGAACTGTTTGTATGGATCCTAAAATATCCACTTTACTAAAAAATGTCCCATAATCAACAGAAGTTATAGTTTGCAAAAATGCCTAGCTTTGTTGCTGAAACAGGTATATTTCACAGAGGTTTGTTTCTTAACCATTATGGGGCACCAATCCACTTTTTTTTCCTATCTGCTCACTGACCTTTGACTTGCCTCTCATGCCCAACCCATCCTGATGAGGAATCTCCCACTGAATTAATTTACACTAAGTGAAATACAAAAGAGTTTCTACTCTGCAATGGAAAAGAATGGCAGGCCTGGATTAAAAATAGTCATGGCCCATGCATTGTTTTGAAAAATAGGTCCTTAAATAAATTAAATATTTGATGGCAATGAGAAACTGCTAACTTCATCAGATTCTCCGCTTGCTTTTAGGAAAAAACAACAATGTAATGCCCTTCCTCGCTCCCCAGGGAAGAAGGAAGAGGTGGAAAGGTCAAACAGGGCACATTTACCATGGAAAGTGCCCATGGCTAGCACATGTTGGCAAGTGCTACTTGTGGGTGAAGCTGGTGACACGAGAAGTGGAAGGGGCCTTGGCTGTGTGTGACAACACAGAGGCAGAGTTAACAACTTGTACAGATAACGAACTGGTAAGCACTGACTGCGTTATTCTTCATAGAAGGTGAAAGTTGGTCAGATGGACCAAGAAACATGAGTCCAAAGCCTGGTCCACAGACCAACCCATCAGGTTAGGAACTTCTTCCTCTTCTCTCCATGTGGACATGGGAAAACTCCAGTGTCCTGTCTCCCAGTCTCATGCTGCAATTGCTGCTTCTGATCTTTCTGCAGTGACTCCAGACTGTATTTGCTGCTTTCCAGAGTTCATGTAAAAAGTAACCGTGTTAACCTGCTACCCATAGGTACAGGTGGTTTACCCTTGACTCTTCAGATGGGCAGCAAAGCACCAACTGATGAGGAGTCAGAAACAAGACTGACAGAGGCAGAGGGAATCCTGCATTATTCCCTGGCACCTTTTGGTTCAGCTGTATGGTCTCTCCCATGATGTACTAAGTCCTTATTGCCACATAGGAAGTAGGAAGACATAATTTGGTAGCTTGCTACTACAAAGAAATGTTGTCAGATTATAAATTATCAACAGTACTTCAGAGAATGTCAAGGGACCCGTCTGCCCCTTTCTCAACCCCTCAGCTGTAGATCAAATAATCTATAGCTGGCATGAAAAACCATTGGCATAAGCTACCTCTGACTGAATTAAAAAAGTAATGAGTTGTACCATTGTTTGATTTTAGGCTCCCTGAGATGGGCTAGAGATAAGGAAAGCTGACTGAAGTAGAATTAGAAAGACAAAGAAGAGCATATTGCAAGTAAAGTAGGAAAAACAACTGCCTGGTCAAGCAGATGTATTACCAGACTTGAATAATAAACTGGAAAAAATACAAGGGATGAAAAAAAAACAAGGAACCTGTGAACTCCACAGTCTCATGAACATGCTGAACATCAAGAAGCTGAATCCCCCAGAACTTCTGCAGTAGATTACCTTCCAGTTTTCAAGACTGAACACCAAGCTGCCAAGATCTTGTTACCAGAGTTGTGTGTGTCTCCATTAAGGTTTTAGGAGACAGACTGCTTCACTTGCTGCTTGCTTGGTTATCTGCTATCTAGATTTCTCACTGTAGCAACAGATTTAGTGTCTCTGAGTGGTCAGCAGAAGTCGAGCAAACTGAGGTGGATAAGGCTTCTACAACCTTCCAGTCCAGGTGGGTAAGTGCTCACTGTCTTTGTCAGGCAATGGGACCATGTTATTTCCAAACCTACCCCCTTTGCTATATCAGAAGATGTTGACTAAAGACAGAGCAATAAAAAAACCATATTTCTCCATTTGTCAGGTATGGCATTGCAGCAACCCAAGGATTACCAAGTAGCATGCTAGCAGTTAGAAGGCTGACCAGTGGCAGCCAGAAAAATGTCTAAGCCTAAAGCCAAGATTAAAATAAGATTTCCAATTCAACACTCTTTGGTTGCCAGGCTCAAATATTTTGTCTTGCAGTGTTGCAGAGAATTTTGGGTATTCCAGTATTTTTATTCCATAAAACTTTTAATATAATTTGACTTTATTTGAAGTAGAAAACATGCTGAAAATTTGAAAAGAGAATGCTCTCAAGGAAAGCATGCTTCAGCCTGGGAAAAAAGGCAGCCTGGCTTTTCAGCCCGCTGTAGCCTCCTTGTTCTGTTTGTCAGGCCTTTGCTGTGTCACTGGGTGATAGACACTCACTTACTCCCATCTTGGCTATATGAACCCGAGCCTACAACACTGATGGTGCTGCTTACCTTTTCTTCCTTTATCTCTGTTAACAAAGAATCTTCAGTCACACGCTTAAGTTTCTCAACTGCCTCATGTTTACTCTGACAGTCCCAGAGAATCGTGGCTGCCTTCTAGTCTCTGACTTACTAAACAAATTCATTTTTTATTTTTATTTATGTTTTCAGATACTTGCCTTTATAAGTAAGGCCTCACTTTCCTAGATTTCTTGTTAAAAGTAACATGCTGTTGTTTGTTTACCGGTCTTCCAGTCTAAGTACATAGTTATACGTGTGTCTCATGAAAAAGTCTACAGGTGTTAGAAATACCTTGTTCACTAAATCTGGTAATCTGGTGGGTTGATTTTTCCTGTCTTTAGTATGAGGAGCTGTCATAATCAACTGGGACTGTAGTAATGGCATCTGCATCACAGAAATAATTTGGACAGGTGCAATGCGCCAATTAAAACATAAACAAACACAAAATGTTTAGATTCACTCCAGCAGTTTAATTTTTTTTCTCAATCCTAGAGTCAATTTGCAATTAATTTAATACTAAAGCAGAAATGACAGATGATCTAATTGTTAATGTGGTACAAGTTTAGAAAGACATTAGAGTACCATTCTGGAGAACTGTTGCACATAATTGCTCAGGTGTTCAGAACACATTTCATTCCCCCTGCTGTGCAAGGACTTCTGTTCCTGGGTTTTCTTTCAATGGTTCCCCCAGAAGTGGGATTAAAAGTAGAAACTTAATGATAATGAATTGAATTGTTCACATCTAAAGGGGGCTGACTGGCAGCATGCCGGAGACAAAGAGATCCCTGACGATGGTTAAAAAAACAAAAGTAATTGGATTACACAAAGAAAATAAGATAAACATTCATTAAAATTACAGTAACAGACTGTGATTAATGAGCATATACAAGTGCAAGCAGCGCATATTCTTTAGGCCCTGCAAGGCCTACATCCAGTGGTATAATTAATAATTTTTAATTGTTTAGTAAGTAATTGTTATGCACTTTCCAGTTCAAAAGACGTGAACTTGTTTTCCCTAAACTGATTTTATCTATGACTACTATGGAGTCATCAAAGGTATTGTAATTGGTAACGCAGTTCAGCCTGCCCTTTTTTTGACTGTGAAATTTGAGTTGATGTGGTTCTGCTTGGGAAAGTCTTCATGGAACTTGAAGAACTCACCGTGGAGGAAAGTGCCATGCATCCGTTCTGCCTTAACATAGCAAAAAAAGTTTCATGTTTGGATGTCGTAATGTTTAAAGCTGCTGAAAACAACTGTTTTTGTACATTAGGTGGAAATTTTAGCTCTGCTGGTTACGTGAGCTTCTTCAGCAAGAGTCTGGTAATTGAGTCAAGATACTCTGATGGGCTGGAGATAAAATCAACCAAAAATGTAGTTTTGAGTTTTGCTTAAGGGCTAAGAGGACCTGTTGTAGTTTTTTGGAAGTTCTTAACATACTTTGATTGCTAAGGCAGCTCTAGATCCAGGCCTAAGCCGTAAACTGCAGGTGAGAAGCAAGCTGACAACTCTGTCTCTGTTCTTTGATTCCAAAATCCTTAACAACATGGTTCAAGAGCTCCCAGTTGAGACCATGAGAGCAGGTGGTGTCCATCTATCTACAACACTCAGAAACGGTGACCCTTTTAAGGGTCTTAAATTCTGTATCCTTTGTAAGTCTTCTGCCCTAATGACTGCTTAGCAGGCTGTCCACAGGATGCCACACTGGTGTGTTTGAGTGCAAAAGAGCCCTTCAGGCTTCCGGAAGCATTTCTAAATAGACAGGTAGTGCTGGTAGGGAAGAGCAGTGAGTTTGGGGAGAATTACAAAAAATGGTGCTTGCAAATTTGAAGTCCCGCAGGAGGAGCTCTGGAGAGGAGTATCTCCATCCCCTGGAGTCCTTGGGAAACTTGTCAAATGTATTTGGTCATGATTACTGATGCACTCTTCACTGTCCACAGTGATCTCTCTCAACAACTGCAGCAAAAGATTGCCAAGCCTTCTAGCTGCTGGGAGCACTAGCGGTGTTCCAGTGGCTGCATTTTAGTATACGCATTAAAGCAGTGGGAAATTTGCAAGCCCTCTTCTTAAATATTGTATCCCTGGCTGACCAAAATCAATGATGAGCATCAACGTCAACACTGTCATCACTCAATGTCATCAGTATCATTGTTCCTTACGGTTGCTTTTCATAGGGTTTTCATCCCTATTGCCGATGCAGAACTACTGTACTGACATTGTTACCCAACATGTATGCCTGCTGGGGATTTTGGAAGCCTGTTTGAAAACATTTGCCTTTTCCCTAATGTTCCCATAAGAACACAAGTATATTGGCAGAAAGCAGTGGGTGATTCATAGGATGGTGATGGATGTTGAGCAGGGTGGGTGATAAAGGACCACACACCTGCCTATTTCCTAGTGAAATGCTTTCTCTTCCTGACTGATACAGCCAACTTGAGTATTGGGGGCCACAGACATATTCTTGCCAGAAGCTACCACGAGTCTTTATTACAAAACAGCTCTTCTGGTACCCAGTGCTGTGTGACCCAAGAAGAAAATCTCAGATGCTTTTTTTTAGTAAGATGGTTGTCTGTGGTATCAGTGGCACCTGCTCAGAGCTGTATTTCTTCAGTGCTCCCAGAGCAACCTATAAACTTCAGTTCCCACAGTAGCACAGAATTACTGCTAAGAAAGGCAAATTCTGTATCGCCTTTTTCCCCCCCAAAACCTGGCAAACTATGGATACTCCCCCAAAACTTAACCACTTGAAAATGCCCTGTCCTTTCACTTCTGCAGACACTTCAACATAGTTGAAAAAAATGGCTTTTGTGAATAAATTGTGTAATGAAGAGACTGATGCCCTTCCATCTTCTCTCTTCTGTAGCTCAAAATGGCAAGCATCCAGTAAAGACATTTCAGTCCCTCTTATATTACGGTCAGGAGGAATGAGAGTAGCCCTATGAAGCTGGGAGGAGAAACATGGATCTTGAGGGGTTTGAAAGGAAAAGATGTAACCCTAGGGGACTGGAGTTGAAGAATCAGCTCAGGTTTTAGAATGAAAGACACATACACCAAGATTGGAGCTGGGTTTCAGTAGAATTTTTCTTAATGTCTTGAGTTTGGGAAGATGCATATAGATTTCTTTTATGTGTTATTTGCATCTTTCTTTATATGCTAGAGCATGTAAAGCTCACATTCCTGTCCTATGCACCAGAATACCTGTTGAGAACATAGGGTATCTTATGTGTCACAGAGATATTTTTTTTCTTGGGTTTTTTATTTTTTCTATTTCACAAAGTATAAGCCTGACATAGTCCCTCTCCAGAGGTTCTGCCCTACAATTCACTTCAGGGCACAGAGGTTCTTGCAACCTGTCCCTACTGTCTGGGTGAAGAGGGGGAGAGGAGCATGGTGAAGAGAAGAAGCGCATAGCCTAGGTTTCTCTATAGTCCAGGCACGCACAAGATTAGTGGTGGGCTAGAAAGTCTTTTCACAAGTGCTATACACATCCACTACTGTCTGCCAGAAAGCTATGCATGAAGAGTGGCCCCAGGTCTGTGGAAACACAAATGTTATTGCTGAGAGTTTCCCCTTGTTTGATCTCATGTTCTTCAGCTATAGCCCAGGCATTGACTCTTAATATCTCCAGTGTTTCCATGTCAATGTTTTCCTTTCCAACCACAGTGCACTTTACATGCTTCCTGATGTACATAAGGGTCCTATTGTAGCCGTGGTAATCCCACAGGGATACTAAGAACAAGCAGCTACTATTATCACGAGTGGTTTCCCCAATAAGATTATTTTTAATTAGTTACATGGATCAAAGTCTTTTTGAAAACTCTTAAAAATATAGATTATATTTGTCCATCGTGGGTAAAGGTATTATAATCCTAGTTCTGCTGCTTTAGGAAGAAATGATTTAAAAAAAAATATTTGAAAATATAATTTTAAGAAACTGCGTCAAGCCACATGCGCAAAACTTATTCCTCCACAGAGGGACAGAATTACTTAAATTAGAAAATTGAAGTATGGACCCGTCAGAAGACTTTGGAGTAAATGCAGTATTTCTAGTCCAGGGGACTGAATAAAAGTCCAGGTTTGAAGATCCAAACCAGTTTCCATTATGCTTGTATAAAGATTCTCTCTGTTTACTAACACTCTCTCTACGCTTTATGTGCCTTGTCGGTTTATGGGCTGTGGTATGAAACCTTGTTGTGATGATTAAGCCTTAACAATGAAATAGGACAAGGGATCTTAGGGTTTTTTGAGGCAATAGTACCCAGGGAGCCCTTACAGTTCCACACAGATAAATCAAACTCCCAGCTCAGGGTAACATCACATGGGATATAATGTCACTCTGCACATATGCAGCAAACTCAGCGCATTGTGTAGATTAACTGAGCACCATTAGATGTAGTAGGCATGGGGATGATTTATGTAAGAATTTACCTAACTATTTTTCCAGATGCCCAAAGAGTTGAGTGTTTGGAAAAGCAGCTGGTTGTCATGAAAACCATGTTACTGACTGATTGATGGGCTCTAGGGGCCCTTGAAACTGGGGACCTGAGCCCCGAGCTATAGCCCTACCCTAAAATGTCTTTAGGATGCTCAGGGTAAATTAGCTGCAACCAGGTACTGCGCAAACTGAGCATCATGTGCTTTCTCCACTTCTAACGCAACTGTATGTCCCTTCTTGCTCCCCTGAGGGAAACAGTCCGCAGAAGGAGACTCCTGAATCATCAACCAAGAGGCGTTTTACATGGCAAGATCCCTGGCTTCCCCTGTGGGGTAACTCCCCCGGCTAGCGGACCCTGTCTCATTAACTCGCAGCAATCAGAATGGGACTTGTATGGCCACACAGGGGTGCAGCAGAGCGCTGTCGTTAAATACCAACATGTTGAGCTACCAAGTGGGTTTTCCAGCATCAGAAGGAATAGTAAGGCCCCGCTCATGCTGTTAAAACTGAGGGGAAAATTTTGGCCATGAAATTAGGGAATGAAAACTGCTGGGGGTTGCTCTTTGGCTCAAACAGAGCAAGTCTTATAGTCGCACCGTGGCCTTTTAGATAACTAAGTTTTCCTGTGTTGTGTTATTGATATCAGTTTTAATACTGGTGAAAGCAATGGATTAAAAACCTACTAAAATTTGCTTTTTCCTTCAAACTTCTTTTTTTCACTTAAATGATGCATCTTATTTAACGTTCCTAGCTTAAATACTCATCTGTTGTAAATCAGACTAAATCCACTAAAGCTCATCTGTCAATACTGATTTATACCCAGAAAGGCTGGGCCTAGAGGTTTAATTTTCCAATGATTTTTCAATTTGTCTGCTTATGTATTTGTTTGAAAACTAGGTCTAAATTTCTGCATGCTATCAGGGTAAGTGAGCTAAAAATTCTGATATTCAGGCATTTTATGTCTGCCTTGTATGCAGTGAAATGCAATGAAAAAGTGAAGTACAAAACAGGGAAAAAATAAGGCTCTCTTCTGGATCTCACTACAGTAATTGGACTTTTTTATGGCTCTCTACTTGCTTCTTGCAGACACACCACCATGCTCTTCTCTCATACTGATAAAAGAGAGTAAAAATGCTTTTTTAATAGGTGTTTAGGTAAATTACTATATTTAACTGTATTTTTCATGTGCAAAACAAAAGTAAAAATTTGCTTTTACTAATCTTTCAGGCTTCATCTCAAACAGATGAGCCACTCCCTCTGCTGGGGATATTTCTACAAACTACTCTGTAAATGAAAAGGATGTTAAGTTTTTTCATAGAAATGCTAGAAACACTTCTAAAGTCACATAAAACTTTGGCAGTTTTATCACATACAAACATTTCTTAAGAGTCTTTAAGTCTCTTTATGCTATTTTGTGCTCTTAAAATATCTACCTCATTCAAAATAAAGAGGAAACAGAAACACCAAAATGTAAAGATTTCTCAGCCAACTGATTTTAGGTCTTTTTATCTTTTCACATATTTATAACTTTATTTCAGCTTGCCAAAGATAACTGACTGATAATCTGTCACAGGGAAGTTTTCCTTTTAGCTACTGGTTAGGTTTAGCCTGGACAAGAGCTGTAGGACATGAGCAGCAGGATTTTTACCTTCTTCTGTTAACACTCCAAAAAACACCTGGAGGGTAACGATTCTCAGGAAAAAAAAAGTTCAGTTCATTTCCAGCTTTTCTTCAGTTACTAGTCTTTTGGATGAAGCTGCAGTGGATTCCAAAGAATGTCTCTGATGGGATGCCAGGAAGTGTTCCAACATATATTTATACATATATTGGTTTCTCAGTCAAGCTGAAAAAGTGTGAAAACATTTGTATTTAAAAAAATAAGTGTATTTGAAAAGATACAGAAACAAAGGATACGAGATCAGGTTATCTGTCCACTGTATTTCTGTTCTTGCCTACCTACTATGGCAATAATTCATTTGCCTACATCAAGCAGGTCTGAAAGAAGGATATGTGTTTCAGAAACAAGGAAGTTCCTACAAGCTCTCTGAAAACTGTAATCCAGGTAGAGGAAGGAGAGCCAAACTAGGGCTACTGCTGAAGACAAGGGAGCAGATCTCACTATTTTACGTTTTGTTTGATAGCCAGGATTCCTATCAGGCTGCACGTATGAGAAAATCAAAGTGCATGTGTATGACTGCAGATCAGCCACAGCACTGATGTCTTTTCAGGTAAGAGTGGCAAAGGAAATGAAGGCAAGCTGGCAAGCTGAGAGTATAGGGAACAAAGTACTCAACTCTATAGGTTGTCACTTCAGTTCTGGTTTTCATGGAACACCTTCCTTTATTTTTTTAATTTATATCAATGTCAAAACAAGTGAAGTTTATAGAAAATAAAATGGAAAGATTTTGTTCTAAAACGATAAAATGGGAATTGTATCCTTCCCAAGGTTTTCCCCAGGTTGTTTGCAGAATTTTACCTTGATTCAGAACAGTTTGGGTTCAAACAAACTCCCAAGTTGATATTTTTTTCTTTGAATTTTGAAGAATGATGTGCCCAGCCCAGTAGTTAGTGTCTTTATGGTGTTTTTGTTATTTTAGTGGCAACTTGTTCAACAGGACAGAATAAAGCCACTAAATGAAGGCTGAATTCTAACAGCCTTTTATTGAAAAGTACTAATTTCAATGAGACTATTTGAATAGAGTGTAGTCTTTGAACATGCCTGAATAGGGTAAAAACCAGAGTGGTAATTGCACTGGGAAAAGACTACATGGCTGGCACTTATCTACTTTTACATTTCTACAGGCTCATTTTCCTTCTCACATCTGTTGGTAAACAGAGGGAATCTTAATGGCCACGGGTATCAGTGAAGAAGATGGTCATACATAATGATTCATTCAATACTACTTAGCTACAACTGACTTTGATTTTTGCCTATACTCAGGGCATATTTCGACAATTCTTTTGTACAACGTACACAACGTACATCCAGCACAACTCAGAATTATGTGTGTGGTTTCTAGGAAAAAAGGAAAAGAGATAGGAAAAGTGATAATATACTAGTTACGAAAAAGTATGCATACTGACATCCAACTTTTTTAAAGTAAGCAACAAAAAAATTTCAAACCCAGAGATCGCTAAATGAATCAATTTAAGGTGAAATTTTGGGACCATGTCACCGTAAAAAGGTTTAACAAAGAAACCATGAGATCTTAGAAAAATTCTTGTAGACAGAATCTTTGAAGAAACTGTATGAGACCTGAGGGACTCCATAGAAGCCAAGGACTTAACTTAAGCTTTACATAGATCTTGTATATTTAAGACTTTATTAAAATTGAAATTACTAAAGGGGAAAAATGAAGCGAAATTATATCTTTACTTTTGAGACTTGTTATACTTAGCCTCTTGAAAGTATCTATTTAGTATGTTTCAGTGCATTAAAAACCTTCCTATTTAGACTCAACCCTTTTAATATGGCAGAAGCAATAGCATAGGGATGTTGCGTAATTTACTTAAAACATAGGGGAATGGCACCAGGTCATGAAGTCCAACCTCTTACTGTTGTTGGTACCACATATTTATTCAAATTAATGAAAATCTCACAAAGAGCTTTAAGTTGTTGCTTTTAAGTTGTATGATAGGAACGAATGTACTTCAAGCCCCTTTACTACTGTTTTGGTATATAACATGGGTCTTTTCAAATAATTCTTGGTGGAATATGGCTGTGTTACTTTTCCTACATCCCCAGACAAAGCTGGAGGTTGACAGAAGCACAGCATTGATGCAAGAGAAAGTGTGAACCCAGAAAAGCAGTTAGGTCCACACCTGAAGTCAGATAAGTACTAAATTAAGCACTAAGAGCTACAAATGTAGTTTCACAGTATTTTGCCTTGAGGGAAGGAAGAACCACTAGGCTTTTTTCAATGGGAAACGGAATACGCCGGTAACTATATGATGGGCTAAGTTAAGATTTTAATAAATTCAGAAAGTGTGGAACTGGTAGGTGCTGAAGGTAGGGCAATGTGTTCTGCCTGCTGAACATACAGCTGCTACTTTAGCAAATGCAGCGGTCATTCTTGCTTCTCTCCTGTGGCTCTTCCAGGTGTTTCAGTGAATGTAACATCTGGAGGATAGCACACGGTTTTACTCAGGTCATCTATTGTTCTGTGGATTACAAATTAAGTCCTGTCAATTTAACTGTGTGCTTGCTGGAAAAGTAATATTAAAAATTACAAAAAAAAAAAAAAAGTTGTCAATAGTTTCTCTAAGTAAAACAAAATGTAATATTAAATTTAAAAATTTAGTAACATACTTCACCTTAGAACCTTTGTGACCCCTACGTGACCATAACTACTGCCACTGTCTTCGAGCCTGGAAGATTATGCAGTACTGTGGAGTGGCTGTTCTGCATGGAAACTAAGCCCAGAGCGTGTGCCAGCTCACAGCAGGTTACAACTTTGCTTCCATTATTTTCCCCTTTGCCTGTCTTCCCACAGTGGCTTTATTAAATGTATAAGCTGAAGTATGGCTGCCTGATACTGTGGTTGTTCTAGCCGTGCAACACGGGGCAAAAAATAACGGGGAAAAAAATAGTCTAGAACTATGTGGACTTTGTTCAAAGATTGTAGGAGTATCCTGGATGTATTTAGATGCATTGTGCCTACTTTTTATTGAAAGGATTAATATCCTAACAGAAATGTGATTTCTGTTTAATATTCTGTGATTCGTGTTTCTGTAGTGATGGAAATGCAATTTCTGTTTAAAAGATGTGTATGTTTAAACATGTACATAATCTAGCTATCTTATTTGATCCTTGCAGATCTCATTTCACAAGAGTTTTCAAATAGAAATTCCTTGGATTTCTTATGGACACCTCTTTGAAATTAATAAATCTCCAAATCAGAATTTTCATTCCCCTTTTATATTAAACATTGTGCATACGAGAATTCCAATCAGGGGTGTTAATGGAATATAAAAAAAGTTTACATTTAACTGATAAATCTTTGCACTGAAATCTTTGCACCTTGGCCAGATATAAATGGTTTTCACTGAATTGTGAGAAGACATGTCTGTACTGTTGGAGTGCTCCAGAACTATATACTATATTGCTGTCACAAAGTAAGAATCATAGAATCATGGAATCATAGAATGATTTAGGTTGGAAGGGACCTTAAAGATCATCGAGTTCCCACGCCCCTGCCGTAGGCAGGGACACCTCCCATTGGACCAGGTTTCTCAAAGCTCCATCCAGCCTGGCCTTGAACACCTCCAGGGATGGAGCTTCCACAACTTCCCTGGGCAACCTGTTCCAGTGTCTCATCACCCTCATAGTGAAAAATTTCTTCCTAATATCTAATCTAAATCTACCTGCTTCCAGTTTGAAGCCATTCCCCCTCGTCCTATCACTACATGCCCTTGTAAAAAGTCCCTCCCCATCTTTCCTGTAGGCCCCCTTTAGGTATAGGAAGGCCACTCTGAAGTCCCTCAGGAACCTTCTCTTCTCCAGGCTGAACAACCCCAACTCTTTCAGCCTGGCCTCACAGGAGAGGTGCTCCAGCCCTCTGATCATCTTTGTGGCCCTCCTCTGGAACCACTCCAATAGGTCCATGTCTTTGCTATGTTGAGGGCTCCAGAGCTGGACGCATTACTCCAGGTGGGGTCTCACGAGATTGGAGTAGAAGGGTAGAATCACCTCCCTTGACCTGCTGGCCACACTTCTTCTGATGCAGCCCAGGATACGGTTGGCTTTCTGTAATACATATCTATAAAGATAGCATGCGTGTGTATGTGTGATTGTGTGTGAGTGCCATTCACATTCTGCCCCCTAGAAAAGTTCGAACCTAGTTGCTCAAAGTTTTTAAAATTATTTTCAGTCTGAAAAAAGTATATGGAAACTACAGTCTAAGTTACAAATAAGGGAAAAGAAATTTCAGAACGAGAATATTTAGGTGCCTTAACCAGAGTTTCACTGATATATAACACCTCAATTTTTCCTATTTTTTTTAGAAAGTAGAAACAACTTATCATTTCTGCCAGTCCTCAAGTTGTGTAACACAGAAAAGATGGAAAACCTTCTTTTCTTCTCTGCATGTATAAACCATTCTATCCTAAAGGATAAGTTTTCTGGAAACTAAATGAGTATCCTCTCATGAGGTTTTCCTTCTTGTCTGGCTCAGCTTTGCAATCTTCCATGGGACAGCAGTGTATAGTCCTAATAATGCCACACACGTTTTAGATTATTGTCATCATGAAATTACCTGTAAATGAAGTGGGTTCAATTTGGAACAGTTTTAAAGGTCTTGCAGTTAATAGTCTAAATCTCACATTAATGTGACTTTATGTACGTGAGTGCATATCTTCCAGACCTGGCCCTAGATATTTAATGTTCATTATTGTTTGCATTTTAATAACAAAGTCTTTTTTTGGGATCTGTCCCAAAGGGACAGACCAGGTCAGACACAGAGCTAGGAAGATAACCCAGATGTTCCACTCTATAGTACAGAGTCATAGCTACTTTTAATGTACTATTGTTTCAGTGAACCAACGTAGGTTGAACCTCCATGCTTTCTTTTGCTCAGAGAATGAATTATCATGTTTTTGTTGTTAAACTGATGACATATGTGATCTACACAATGTATTCCTTCTATAAGTGTCAGTAATTTTTTTTTTTAAAGTCTGTTACAAAAGCAGGTGCATGGTTTTTTTTTTTCATTTTGAAATGTAATAAAGTCAGTTTTTGGCCTCAAGCAATACTAGGATTTAAAATAGGAACTACTTTGAAGCAACATGAAGTTGCACCCAGCCTCTAGGTTATTAAATGTGTTTTCACTCTCTGGCTTCCTAAATGCACCTCATTGTTTAATGGAATTCTAACTGTAAGATTTAGTTGTAGGCATTTCAGCTGGACTTCCTTTAGAAATACATAATGATGCACCCACGACTTCAAAACACACCAAGGGGATTAAACGGGGGAGAAAAAAACCCAAATGTTTCTTTACTTCCAGATCACAAGGAGGAATAGATAACAATATTTCCAAGAGAAGCAATAATATGCCTGGTGGGTGGGTCATCTCAGAGGTCTGGGCAGGTAGAACTGGGCTTTAGCCTTTAAGGGCTTTCTTTCAAGCACAGCTTAGTTTGTGCAATTCGTGATCAACAATAGCCTGTTCTTTTAAAAGATGTTGGTAAATACACATTCCGTTCCAGCAAGCCCGCCTTTCCAGTCAATACAAGATATTCTTATAAGTAAGATCGATTGATGAACTTTGGCACTTTCAAAACGGAGCATCTGGATATGAAGGCAAAATGATCCTCTGAATTACAGAAACATAAGTAGTACCCAGAACTTGAAATATTACTGTTCAATTTGCATGAGTTTAAATCATATTGCCCAGGAGATAGAAGACTCTGTACTCTGTAGTTATATTAAATAAATTCTTTTGCAAAAGCAGTCGTATGCTATGGAGGTACTAGCTGTAAATTCAAAGTAAAGCCAACTTATATATTGCACAAAAGTGCCACAGGTACTGCTATAACAATATCCTCTTGCAAAAAAAATGGACTCAAAAGTGTCTAATCCAAAGATGAGAGGTACAGTAAAGACAACTCAGTGAGGGCAGTTGGAGGCACTCAGAGGGGACAAGAAGAAGGAAGAAGAGAAAGATGCATAGCCATTCTTTGCTTTATATTCATTCCACAGACAGAAGGTTTCAATTTCCAGAACTGTCGGATTACCCTTTCTTTTTTTAACTTCTTTTGTATTCAATTAAAAAGACTTTTTAAAGGTACATTTAATTATTTCAGTCTTTTCTTTTTAAGAAATGTTTCGGCTTTTTTTGTTCCTGTAGGCTTGCTCCAGAATGCTAATATCTTCTCCCTCAGCTACACTCCAACCTCAAGCAAAATCATGTTAGAGCAAGTAATGCTTTCTGAATGAAAGTTTTATTTTCACACACAGTCAAAATGAGTTATATTGCACCTGCACGAATGATGTTTCCCTTATTTTATGAAACTGGAAGACAGCCAATTTGTACAGCATTTCTGTAGGTGCAGGGTTTTTTCACACGCCTCTTCCCAGCACCACCTGCTTCAATGATTTGGGTGTTCCCCTCAGGTAGGTCACAATTTAAAACATGTTAGTACTCAGATTGGCCACACCCAGAGATAATACACTCTTTTTTTTTGACAATGGTTGTGTTAGCCAAATATGACACAGTGATTTATGTTAGTTATTTTTTGAACTTTGCATAACTCTATTTGTTACTGGATGTCAGGGGTAGCTGACATTATTATACAGAGATTTCCAGAACCATAGCATGAGATCCAACAGATGGTAAACAAAAACATTTGGACTAAGGAAATGGAAAGCTGAATGAGCCCAGTGGTCCAACTAGTTCATTATCTTGTTTCTAGCACTGGATGGAAAGCAGCATTGAAAAGGAAATCACAAGAGATGCTGCAAAGGACTGTAATTTTATTATCATCTTGTGCTGAAGTTCACAGGCAGAGTAGGATGTGAGAGTCTCGCTTGCAATGACCATGCTCTACCTCCTCACACAATGAACTTCATTTCCTGCTGGTCTCAACCAAACACCTTTTGTGTTGAGCAGCTTGCTCACACAAAAATAAACTAAATCCAGCTCCGCAGTGGGAGGGTCTCTCTATCTGGTGTGTAAAACAATTCAATCCTAGTAATTTTTCTGTCTATTTTTCTGCTTTAAACATCTTTTGTTTGGCTAATTGGTGCCGTAGGCAGATAACCAATTTTCTCCTGTGGAGGGATTAGCAGAATTCCATTGTTGAGATGTTCTAATTGTTAATTTGCATGCTTGAGAAAGATTATAGTTTTGATTGTGAAACCTACCAGGGTTGATTTTTTTTGCCTGAACAAAGTAGAGAAAGTAGGGGTTTGTACTTAATTAATATCTACACGGTATCAAGCATTGGACAACATCAAACAGAATTATGAAGCATATTTAAAGAACAAATGTCCCTAATTCTCCTCTTTGGGAACGGTTCATGGCCAATTCCATCTCCAGAGGAAGTTAGATAAACCCTAAGGCTGAAAAGTCCTCTAAAAGCTGTTAAGCTCACAACGGATTGTGGGATCCCAGAAAACCTCACTTCTGCCACTGTTCTCAGTTCACATACTCTAGGTGTTCCTCTTCTTTGTCTTTGCCCTTCTCTTCACAGTGAACAATAAAATAAGATTGAGTTATTTACTTGAGCTGGATAATTGGAGGTAAAGTCCTACGGAAGGTGAGGCACTTTGAAGATTACATATGAATTAATAGGTTGTGATAAACAGGGGTGGTGGGGGATGAGAACTTCATTCTTCATATGTGCCTGGCAGCTCATCAGAAAGTTACTATCTTATCAGGTCTGGGAATTTTTTATCCCATTCAGCTAACTTGGGCTAAACCCCCTTCCAGCATTAGGCACTGTTTTTGGAAAATGGAAGAGAAATTTCAGTTTCTTCTTTAGAAGAACATTGATACATTTATATTGCTGCTGCCTTGCAAAGAGATGTGGCACCAACGTTGTCCTCAGATGGTATCAGTCAGTGTTAATTTTAGTCCCTTTTTTACTGCACTGCTTGTGTTCTGTTAGTATATGAATAGTGACAGGAGAAGATCTGGTATTTTGAATTTCTGATGCAAAAAGTCCTGTTCCCCTGTGGTCTGTTGGAGTCTTTTACAGCTGTGATGAATGATTGCGAGGTCACTGCAAAATGTCCTTAGATGAAAATGTTTCTTACTGGACTAGTGGAACTCCTTACATGAGACAATGGAAATTCAAGACTATCATCTCCAGCTTATGGATAAGTAAAGCTTTTTGAGTGTTATAGTCAAGTTCTGTAGATGGGTGGGGAGTACCAGGCACATTAAAACGGTGGAGGGAAGATGGATCAAGTGCACAGATTAGCAGCTACTGAGAAAAGCCATTGCTCAGAATTCAGAAACTAAGAAACTTCTGAGTGACAGCAGAATATAAAACACCCACTGCCTTCCTCTGAGCCCCAGAAATAAGAAATAAAAACAGGTATCTCAAAGGGTTGTTATGTATTTTGTTTTTTATTTTGTATTGTTCTGTTCTTTGGGGATCTAAAATGAGAAAACAGAGTTTCTGCAGAGTTGTCTTCCTGTGTTCAAAGGAAGGATGTGATGAATCAAAATATGCATTGGTTTAAGTGAGGAGATCCTAAAATTCCCATACAAAGTAATGTTTAGATAATTATATACTGGTGAGCACTACATAACAAAAGTATTTTTTTTTAGCTGACTGAGAGAAAGGGAAAAAATGAGAGGATTAAAGCAAACCAAATGAAATAAAAAGTTGCATGCAAACATGGACAGATAAACATTTTGTTTTCTGTCTTTGGTACACTTCATAACAAAAGACAAATGTCTCTGTGACCGTTATAAACTTTACTGATGACTGCATTAAGACTTTGGGGGGGGTTATCCATTCTATTTTATGTGTGCTGGCTTAGTTCCCTTCCATCAAAAATATCTGATTCTTCATTGTGATTCCAGCTAGACCTATAAGTCCAATAGGACAATTAGATGGCATGTCACTAAAAGGCTAATATTGGGTTCATCTGTAATTAGCATGTTAAATAGTGACTGTATGTTAAATGATAGCACAAAAGGGTTTTTTGTCAACAGTAAACAGTATAGAAAGGTTACATAGGAAAATTGCCTTGTGGGTAGGTGTCCACGACGCCTGACACAACTGGTGGATGTCATAGAGGTTTTGAGTGCAAAACGAACATGTAGATGGACAGTTACCAAATTTCTGGGGCCTCCTTTCTAGGCTGTTGGGCAACATTATTTTGGGCTAAGAAGACTCATTTCTTGCATTCATTATGGCAAAAGTCAATAGTATTCTCTATTCAAAAAACATGTGAATGATCAGTTGCTGTGTTATGGTTTGTGCTATTTTAGCACTTTTGTACTGATATTGAGACTGTTCAAAGGTCACCATTCATGAGATCACTTCCATAAACCAGGAATTTTTCCTAAAGATAGGACAAATATAGACCTCAATATAGACCTTCCTCCCATTAGGTGGAGGGGTATAATAATAAACCATTTAGATAATCCAAATCTGAAATGACAGTGAATAGCACAGGGCAAATAAAAACCCAAACCCCCAGTCCTGAATGACTGCCTTAGCCACTGGACATGACTGAACTGGTGTGGCCCTGATTAAAATGTAAAAGCCTCAGTAGGCATGAAGCTGAGGAATGTCACGTGTGAGAATCGGCCGTCTCAGCCAGTGGTGCAAAAGGTAAATCCATATCCAGACTCTGGAAAACAACTGCTGTTTCCTCTTTGCTCATATTAATTCAAGCCCTTTGCAAAATGCTTCCAGACTAGGCAGGCTCTTTAGTTTTTTACTGAACAAAGAATGTCATTCAACCATTACTATTATTAGATTTCTTGCCCTTATCAGCACTAGAATAACCTTCAACTGTTTGTTTATATGTTTTATTTTTAGTTTCAACTGCTTAGCTGGATAATCATTTACTGAGTCCCCGTGCCCATGGAACCATCAACTGTGAAACTGTCGACAAGTTTAAGACACAGGCAAAAGAGATATTTACAGACTAGACCAGGTGGTTTTGGTTTTTTTCAAGTTGGATAACCGTAGGATATCTGAGATTCTTATGTTTAATATCCTTCATAACCTTTTGAGAAAAAAAAACCTGAAAACTACAGATTGGGATTAAATAGGCTTTCATTCGAACCTCTCCATGTTATTCAACTAAACTACTTTAAGTGGTCTTGAAAAATTTAGAGTCTCGACTCTATGTTTCATTCCAGATGTTGTACCTTAGTCAATGTAATCTCAGCAGCCTCTAGGTCTGGGAGCCAGAATTAGATGGTAACCTAACCAAAATTTTTTTTCACAGTCCTTTTGAAATAATACACACATTTTCATCAGAAAACATTCTCTTGAAATTTCCAGGTCTGTATGCTTTGATACAGGAAGGGCTGGATAAAACTTCAGATTTCTGGACGAAGGTCTTGTCAGCGAAGGTCTTGGAGGCCTGTGCATCTTTGTCTGTGCCATGGCTCTGATCTCAGAGCCATGAGGACAAATATTAAAGACTGATATTATGCATTGACGAGGTATTTTAGTTAAGATAATGCAAACCTAGGTTTTGAGTAGTATGTGTGGGAGAAAGTTGTAATTTTGAAATTAATCTTTGATTGCTCACTGACCATGATTAGTCAGGCACAGGTAATTTTAATTGACCGTCGGCAGATCAGGAATAGCACTGGGCCTCAGAAGTCAAATTAGAGTGGTCCCAGACTGCACTGTACGCAGTTTACTGGGTCACACCAAAAAACTTCATTAGTGGTATAACATGTTAAAATTAGTCACTTAAGAATGTAAACAGCTCCAGAAACAGGAATGAGCAGGCCTCCAGCCATCTGCTTTGTGTGTTAGTCCCGCTTTTTCACTGTAGGCACTGATTTTTGTTCACTCAGCCAGATGATCGTCGTCTTAGATTCAGCTGAGTGTCCCGAAGTAGCAGAGAGCTGGAGATGTCAACAGATTGCGATGCCTTCCGGTAGGGGCACAAGGCTCTGGGCTCAGCAGGGAGGAGCAACATCAACAGCTGGTACATCCCAGGACCTCTTTTCCATCTTCTCCTCTCATTTTTTGCTACAGATGTGAGAAGCAAACGATCTTGTCATTATTAGCAAAGGCACCCTGGCGTAACCCTACACTCCTTTTTAACTCAAGCCAGCAACAAAACTTCCTCCCCCATCCTCCCTCCCCCTCTCTTTCCCTCCCTTTCACCTCTCTCCTCACTCTGTTCTCTGCTATTCTGACATTCTGAATTTGAGTTTGGAGTATAGTCTTTTCATTTGAAATTATAATTTCTACCTAGTATATTTTTTTGTGCTGCCTGTTTTGCAGCACCTGATTCTAATAGGCCTGATTCCTCATCCTATGAAACTAGATTTATTTGGGTTAAATTCTATTGAGACAGATTTTTAAAGTTCTATAAAATAACACAGAGATCTGGAATAGAAGTAATTAGTTTTTTAGGGGTTTTTTGGCACCAAAAATATGGAAAGTGTACACTAGCCACGCAACCAGAAAACAAATCCTAAAATGTGTAGTGATCAAAAGAAAACATTAGCAAACCTCTGAACAGCAGTAGCAACGTCAATTGCTAGTTCATATAAAAGAGTCAGTAGGGGATTAGGCAATTGCTGTGCAAAGAATAAACCAATGGTTTCTTAAAAATTAGTGTTCAGCTGATAGCCATTTAATTAAACTCTTTGCTTTAACATTTGTGATTTTTTAATGGAATTTCAAGAGAGGTTAAAGGGAGGAGTCGGTGGATAAAATTTAATACAGATACAGAAAGCTTTCATTTCTTTGCTAAATGCATAGTGTTTCAATAGGTTGTCTTTCCCACCAATAAACTGATAAACAAAATATATGAACATAGCAACAGCTTGTGGAAAAAACCATCCTACCTTTAACTGAAAAATAAATATTAGTTGGTAACGTCATTGCTATACGGCCATGCTTCAGAGATGCTAAGGACCAAAGTGAGAGGAAACGTCTTACACCGGAGATGCAAAACTCATTTTCAGAGTTAACGAGCTGCTCCAGCGATCTGTGTGGAGAAAAAAAAAAAAAGGCATTGAGAAATGGCCTAGTGAAAAAAAGTCATTTCATTTGCTGATGAAAAAATGCAAAATGATACACATCCTCATATCAAAATCATGATGAAGTTAAACACTGATATTTCAGTATATCTACTAATAAGTGGGAGTGAGGAAGAAATATTTCCTAAGAATGAGCAGGGGGGCCCATTTTGGTGAATTTTTGCTACCTTTCAAGCTTCTGGCAAGTACTGGAGAAAGGATATTAAACTTAACAGGGCCCTGATACAATCAACTACAGCTATTTTATTCTGTGTGGATCACATCACCTTTATTTCTGAACTTAAATGCTGTGCCAGTTACTGGGACAAAAATTAGGTGTATTATAAAATAGGAAAGGCATACATCAGGAACTGTAAGTCAGGAAAACTGTATTCTCAGTTATCTACCCCAATTATGGTAAGGATGTAGCCTCTCTGTCATTAACAGAGAATCTGACTATGTGGCAAACTTTGGATGAGATTCTGTTTGCCATTGCCCTTTAACAAACATATGGAAGGAGAAAGGGCAGGCTGGTCACTGAAGTCCTTCAGCCCTCTGAGAGTCCTGATCCTGGGGTCAGGTTAAGAGGATATCTAACCTACATCAGTCGGGTTAATCATAAATGTCATGAACATTTCAATTAAACAGCCATAATGATATGATGAACATTTTATATAAAATAGCTTGTCCTCCTCTCACCCCTTCAATGCTCCTGTTAAAGCTCCGCTCACTGTGCTTGAATGAAAGATTCATGAGCTGGAAAGACAGCAAGGGAAGAGGGACATGGCTCTGTAATAGTGATGGGCAGCATACTTGGTAAGGCAGAAGGGTGTCTAAATGACTCTGGCGTCAGTCTATACCCATGTCTTCACAGGCTCATATTCCCCCTCATCTCTTCTTGCCAGCCGGGCTTCTACTTAAAAACTGCCTTAGGGCTTTGCCAAATGCCTTGCAATCAACAAGAATGTGCTAAAGCTGAAAGTTACACAATACTCTGACCTCCCTGCTCCTTGCTGTCCACCTATTAGCCTATCATAATATTTGATTTAATAGTATCATTGCACATGGTAGTACCATGTTTTTGTTGTTATGAAAAGTTCAGATGGCATTTCTCATTGCTATGTTGTTATTTGGTGGTTAGGCTGCTCAGGATGTATAAAAGCAGAGCTTTTAATTCCTACTGTTTCTGTTTGTAATTCTATAATAAACTTGCCTGGGTAGGGTGAACACCGAGTATGTTTTATTACCTCCTGATTATCTAAGTAGTCTTGTGGAAAACATCAGTTGGCATACCTGTTCTGAAAAATGTTTGGCTATCACAGTGGCAAATATTTAAATCACAGTTGTATTGCTCTTGCAATGAAATAGACTGGAAACTTCCTGCAATATAGTATGTTGTGTCTGTTACCCAAGAAAAAGCAAATCAGCTAACCTGGCCATTAATTTACCCCAAAGTTTTTGTGTATAAAGTCATTACAGATGCTGCGATGGAAAGATCAAGTTGTCCCTGTACAAAAATGTCAACAAATCTAGTCAAGTATAGTCACAACAGGTCCTGCACACTTGTTGGCCAGACAGTTTAACCCCTATATCATCTATCAAAGTCCTGTCTATCTCTCAGTCTACTTCTCCAGGGAAGTGCAGTAAGGACAGGAGAGAGGTGTGTTTTGACTCAGATAACAGGAAAACAAGGATAATAGAAAACACACATAAATTAGGCTGTGAATTTGCTGTATTCACCTTTGAAAAAAATTGTGAGCAGATTTCTGTAGAGGGTGGGAAAACAAGAATCCCTGAGGTACTCTCATGGCAACACAGAAGTCTATGGGTCTTCAATAACATGGCATGGTGATCACTGATATAGGCACAAATTAAACAGACTGTCTTAATATTGTTATTCGTTTGCACTGATTTATTTTCTACTCATAAATTTATACCAAGACAACAAGGTAGTACTTTAAAGTGGTCATTGGGGGTGTGGAAAGGAATATGATCAATCTTTGAGTTCAGACTTACAGGAAAGCTCAGTTCTTTGGAAAAAAAAAAAAAGATGCCAGGCAAAATAAGATCTTCATTTTATTTACGTAGAATAATGTGTTATAAGTGCTAGTTAACAGATATTCACTTAATGCAAAATATCAGCATACTTTTTATAACTGTAAATGAATATTGTTGATGTTTTGCATGCTTTCTTCTTTCAGTTTAGTTTTCCTCAGTGTCATGCATCCTTCTCTTTTTATTTCCCACCTAGGCAGAAAGAACCATACAGTCATCCTGATAATAAATATGCAGCTGCACTAGGCACAAGAAGATTTGTGCAATCTTCATCGAAAAAAATAATGCAGCAAATAATATACTAGACTGGATCCAAATAAATTGCCGAAATCAAGTAGAAGCATGCTTCTGTCCAAAACAAACATGTCCCATGTGACAGTTCCATTATATTAAAAAGCAAAAAGTGGGAGTTTCATGTAGTATGATGCAAATCATAGTTCTGTTTAAGGAAGACTTTGGAGTAGTAAATTATGATCTTGTTTAAACTGTGATTCATCTTGTAAGACAGAAATGATCTGTAGTACTTCAGAGACTTAGGTTAAAGCTTTCTTCCTGGTTGAAAATTTTAAGTTTTGCTTCTTTGTTCTTTGAATAGCGTAATGCTCTTATATTAATTTTAATGTGCAACTGTCACAGTGCATGTTGCTAGGAATTAAGCTTAACCCTTTGAAGAGAGGGTCCAGATGCTTCTTATTTGTGTGAGTTATCTGTAAAAACACATAAATGTGCAGTGACCAATGTACTTTGTGTAAGGTCGAGTACCTGATAACAACTGGTACATGTTACCCAGAAAGGACGAAGGGATCAATTTCGGCCCTCACAGCAAACATCAAGTTGCCTTGCACAGGAGAAAACGCTGCTGGTGAAGGCAACCCACAGAGTCTTACTATGTCATCTACTACTATTGTAAATTATTAACTACTCAGTCTAAACAAGAAGCGTCATAAGATGTCCACACTAGGCAAAAGAGAGTTACATGGACAAGACGCCGCATGGGCCACGAGCATCTAAGTGGAGCAGGACTGGACAGGCCCCACTGCCCCACTCCTTATCCCTCTCCTTGGGCAGAAGGAGAAGGCAGGACCCAGATGCCCTGCAGGCACCTTTCAACCCGTCATGTCCCTCCACTTCCAAAACCTCTGGACACTGCACATTCTTGAGTTGCCATTCTCTTTTCCCCTCAGGAACAGTCCTTGCTTTTAGTTAGGGTCAAAAATGCCTTCCGGGACCTTTGTCAATATTAATGTCACATATTAATATGGCAATTGCGCTCAAAGATCAGCAGAGAAGTCAAAAACCCAGTCAACTTTTCTGTTGTGACATCCTTGTTGCACATGGGCTGCATTTATAACCTGCACTTCCCACACAGACATCTATTCATTCCACAGCTTCTACAAAATGAAAAGTCCCTTGGAGCCACAATTTTTAAAAAATTACATTAGAAAAATACTTCTTTTTTTCTGCATTTGTTTTAAGAGGTGGAAGCAAGAAGGCCATTATTGATAAATTTTACTTTGTTTCTTAATATATTCAGCCTATAATACAGTTTAAAGGCCTCAGTATTGTGCAAGTGATAACATTATTTTCTTCACTGTGGTAAAAATGACCATAGTGAAACCTATTGCAATAATATCTCAGGTAAGTGACCCAAGGGAAGTGACCCTTAGAGATACAGGATATGTTCATAAGCTTTGTTTTTTATGGCAAAATGTGTAATTCTTCCTTGTTCTGGGTCTCGGCTTCATTTTGATAAAGTGAAGGCCCTCCTCTTGCTGTTAAATTCACTTCTTTCTCTTCTTCAGAAAGCACCTCATAGCCTTACAAAGGCAATCTCAATTCAGGGAAAGAAAAGGAATGATAAGGATCAATTAGTTTTGGTCTTCTAAATTCTCTTCCAGAACAGCACAAGCAACTGCCAGAGATACACAGAGGGGTGTTCAGCCCAGCAGGGCTTTCCTGCAAACCTTGCTTGGGTTTCCTACTCAGTTTTGCGTTTTATTATAGTTTTAATAGAAAAGGATGATTGTCCTCATATTTTGATCTTTGTTGATGCACGGGGATTTGTAGTGTTACCTTCAGGCTAATGCAGGCACCCTTTTGACAGGCCTGGGAAAGCACATGAAACTGCTACTTTCTGCTTATCTGGCTTTTTCGCCTCAAACAGTCTTCAGGTTGTTTCAAGTCTTGTATTCGCAGGAATTTCTTCAAAAGGAAGAGAAGCAAAAAACCTGACAAAGGTTCCAGTAAATAAGTATGAAAACAAATTTTTCTTTTCTTTAGGACACACTTTTTCAAGAGAAGGAAGGCTCACGAAAATAAGATACTTGTAAAATTTTGGTGATATTAAGAAGCAATTGTGCCTGAGAAGCAAAAACACCTGCAAGGAGTACTAAACAACTCATCTGGTCCTTTGCTTTTTAATCAGAACATTATCCTCCCGTTCTTTTCTTTTTCGTATTATTAATCTTCACCACACCCTCATACTTTTCCTGTCCTGCCTCTTCCTTTTGTGTCTAAAAGCACCTTTCACAATTTCCAAAAACAAGTCTATGTTTACACATTTGAAAGACATTAAACTTATAGAAATTTCATTATCCAGTGTTTACAATTCAAGAAGCCAGGCAGCTTTTAAATTTGTATGAACAACATATGGGTGGACCTTCTCCCCAAGGTTTGTGTTTTTTTTTTAAATTCATTCTGTACATAATCGGTATTTAGAATTACTGCTTTGATATGGAACATTCTATGAACTCACTGAAAAATTAAATAACCACATCTGTAAAACAATGGTAAATACTTCTACTTGTAAAAAGAAAAGCCTGCATGCTTCATTTTTATGAGAAAGGAATATCACTGTAAAAATATTCAGCCTTGTAATCAATAAACATAACCTTCCAGTGTATTATTACAGACCTTCATTTGTCTTCAGGTTTTACTTGCACTGTGCATTGGCTGCATGGCATGAAGGTCATTTTATGGAAAGTACACATATCAGATGTGACAAAGGTAACATGCTACCAGAGTATCTGTGTTTCCAGAAAAAAATGCTAGAATAAGCTACTACAGGGTAAAAATAAATAATAATTCTGAACTGCATTAGCTTTTGCAAATGTCAGTTTTATGAAGATAGTGACTGAAAAGCAAGCATTATTCCTAGGTTTTGTCCTATATGCTATTAATTTTGTCAGACCTGGTATTTGGCATTTCAAATACAAAATGACAATTTTCTCTATCCTTTCAGCTTCATAGCAAGAACAAAAACTTCCCAAGGGGAGCGGTTTGTTCTCAGATTTATCCATCCATCTCATATTTCTCCAACAGCAGGGACAATGTTTTCTGGGAAGAGGAGTTTAGTTTTGTTTTCAACATGGTAGTTCCTTTAAACGTGTCAGCATTGGAAACAAAGCAGTCTTGCTAGAAATCTGGGCACAGTATCTCAACTGAGTGCAGCCAGTTTAGTATCAGAGTCTGACGAAGTCTCTATTCAGGCCAGATGCTTGCAACATCTCTAAAGGTTCTTTGATTAATTGAGGTGAAACCACCCTGTATAACAGGGTCAGCACACACAAGCTTTCATTATTTTCTTCATTTACATCAATTAGAATTATGGAGGGCCTGGGGCTACTCCTGACTTCTAAAAACATGATCTACTCCTAGGTGATGTTTAAATAGAGCACCGGAAAGACTACATCATATTTCATTAACAAATAAAACTTTTATTTCTTTCATCAATGACAACAAGATTTATATTGGGTGTATTGCTAAAGCAAGTCATTAACATATATCACTCAAGGAGGTCAGACTCTGAAGAACTGGAGCTTGGTGTATATCACAAAAATCAATCTAAAGATAGTGAATTTCATTTTTGCACAGGCTGCAGTCAAGAAAGAATGAACATCAACTCCAGCAGATTTTGTGAATTCCAGTTTTCTTTTTATGACAGCTTATTTAAGTGCTGTGCAAAGCACTGCTTTGTATTATGGCTCAACTGGAGAATGCCTTTACCAGGCTGAAAAAAAAAAAAAAAAGAAATGAAGTTCAGGTCCTCTACCTTGAAAGCTAGATGAAAGGAGTAAGTCTACCACACATGAAGGTGACATAGTATATCACATGTCAGAATTAGAGAGGCATTCCAGAAGTGAACCAAAAGAAACATGGTATTGATAATACTGTAATTTTCTACGGTCCAGTGTGTAACTGCAGACATCTCTCCTGCGGATGTTGTGTTCAAGGTGAAATCAATGCCACATTTTCCTTTTCTCAATGTAAGTTATTGCAAGTCACTGTAGCCTTGTCCAGCAATGCAAAATTTGACCCATCAAGTGTTTTATCAACATGTGCAAGTCAATTACTTGCAGCAGCATTGTTGCTGCAAATATAGTGAATATTTTGCAAATTTTAATAAAATTATTCTGAACAGTGGAGTAACACAGTGTGTTAAATAACATCGGGTCCATGTTGTGGCTATAAATCCAACCATACAGGGCTGTGATCCTATATATCCCTTCTTTTGTGTGAAAGGGCTTCTACTTACTCCCTTTTTTTTTTTCCATTTCCTTTCCATGCCTCTGTAACACCCTCTAGCCTGTAAGGCTAGTGACCATATTCATCTTGCACATAGAGACCGGTCATAGTAGAAATGGAGCTGGGGAATACCTATTTTCCTTTACTTTTACCTGAGTTAATTAGTAAAGACAATGACTGATGTTACTAGTCCAGATGCCAGACCAGAGTGGAACAGTCTTACTCTGGCATCAGGAAAAGAATACATGCACAGCCTCCTGATGGAGTCCAAGTGGGCCACCAAACCATCAGGCTGGGATTGACCCAAACAGTTTATAGTTACTTTGTGATCTAAAGTCTTTGGAGATCCTCAAGATTTAGAGGTGGGAGGGGATAGGGGGGAGCTAAGAGGGTCTCATGGAAGTCACAGCATGTTTTATCTTTTTTTTTTAACATTTTTACTGCACTTCCCATTCCATGGTATGAGTAGGAAAAGTAGATTTTGCAACAGCTCTGATAAACTGTCCTGACAATTTCAAAAATCTGGTCTGCCTGTGTCTATAACAATTACATTTGAATATGCTTTTTGCACATTAATTCTAACAGTTGTACAGTTCAAACCCAGCACTACTTTTCAAAACTACCTGCCTCACATAGTGGGAAGAAAGAGGTACTCAGCTTTTCAATTTGCTAATAGTATAACTGTAAGCTGCTAAAACACAGGCTAGAGCATTCATGGAAGAAAGCAATGTTCTAGGCCTACTCTCAATTTTTAGAACGTATCAAACATTAGGAATTAACTGTTAACATGACACCTAGGCACCTGGGTGTCTAGACATGATTGTTGGAGCCAACATCAGGAGCCATCTTCAGACCTAGAGATGGAAGAAAAAAGAAAGAAGGAATTTGTTTTCAGTATGATACAGAGAGAACACAGTTGTATTCACTATAGTAGAAAATGTGATTTAAAAAGATGAGAGAAAAGTTTGCTTATACTTATAAGTAACAAGAAGCATTGAAAAGGTAGAGTCGAGGGTGATGATCTGTTTGATATGGTTTTATCAGTTGTTGTTCAAGACTATTGGTGATGGGTCCTTAACCAGAGGAGTCAGAAGCTATCAGAATACCTCTCCTGTTTCTGTTAGCAGAGAGGGTTTTCTGACTAGCTTTGAAATTTTTCACAATATCTTGTTTGTTTGGGTACTGCTTACTGTTTTCACGTTGCAGAGTTCAGCTGTATGAGACAACTTGAGTACTTGGGGACCTGGTGGTCTACTGCGTCACAAATCTTGGGGGAGAGAAAAGCACCTCGTCTCAGAAGAAGTGCTTAACAAGAACCTACTCAAATATTGCCAATCAATCAGAAGATTTCTTGTGATAAGCACATTTGAGGCCACGCTGATCACATAGTTCAGGACTCTTCTAAACTGTGTCATGTCTGAAGAGTGTTCACCAGCAGAAATGTGCATTGCTGCTCTGCCTGTGCTGTACTGAGCATCTTGCAGATTAGTCTGTCCAAAAAAAACTTAGTTCTAGCGTTCTAGCAGCTGTAATTAGTAAGTGCTAAGAAAGGAGAGGCTACAAACTGCCTGGAAGCTCTGTGGCTGGTAAATCCCAGGTGTTCTGCTGTTCCTAATTTCCCTTTGAGTTTGAGGTGAAATGAATGTGGAAAATACATGTTACAGTTGGTGGTTAAATGCTGCATGCCACCTAGACTGGTAGGCTTCTCATTCCACCTGTTGCCATACAAAGGTTGCCCTCAGAATGCAAAATGTTTTTCCATGTGATGAGTTACTATATGAACAGTAGGCAGCTAAAGCAAATACGGATAACACAGCAGTTAAGTACTGAGGCAGTAACGATTATCACAGAGTACATTTTTCTCAGTTCATTTACAAAAGTTAACAAACCTTGTCACCAGAACTTGGTGTATTTTACCTGACTTTCTGTTCCATCCTGACACTAACAGTTTCAATCAAACAATATTTAAATTTAGAAATAAATCAAAATACGTTGTAACAGGACTGTACTAGGGACAATAGCATTTAAACACCTAATTCCTGGCTGGTAACGAACTCCACAGCAGTTCTTGCAAGCTAGGCATAGATAACAAAGGCACAGAGTTCATTACACATATTAGATATTACATTCGTGACCATATGAAGTCAGGAGGAGTGGGAGAGGGAAGTGAAATTTCTGCCATATGATCCACTGGTATATGAAATTATGACAGGATCTTTGCTCCATCAGATACTCTGTGTTCAGCTCCTTTTCATGAAGCTGGAAAGGATTTATTTTCACATAGAACTTTGCCCTGAATTGATATTATAATGTTTCTTGTAATTTTGGTCTTTCTCTCTATCTGATCTGATATGTTAGATGTTGACAGTAACTTTGAACATATGTTTCTTCTGTAGATTTTGACAGAGTGCTGTTATTTCCTGTATAATAACAGTTTCAATTTCCTGTTCACCATTTTAGTTTTTCATACAGTGATCACAGAATAAAATCTTCAGGGAAGACTGAATATAGTTTGATCTATAAAGATGGCTGATTAATGAAATGATTAAACTCATTCTTCGTACCTAACAGAAAATCTTGAAATGATTACACATTCCTCTTCCTTTTAGAGAGCTGGTTTCATGACTATCAAAAATAAGAGAATCTGGTTAAGAAGCTTCTGAGTTTTTTAAAGTTACAAACACTAACTTAATACGGGAACTGCAATTAAACAAAACTACAAAAAATTCAACAAATCTTTCCCTATTATATGACTTTGAAAATGGTAGAAAGTTGATTTTTGTGACTAAAATATTTCTGTAAAGTTCTAGAACATTATTCATACTTGTATTTTTAATTAAAAAGACCCTTCTGCCAACATTTTACACTATAGAAACAGAATAGTTGAGATTACCATCTATTATGAGCTGGAATAGATCCACTGATGGCACTGAAGAAATTTAGACATGCTGAGCTATATCTAGACTAAGAAATAGTGCTGTGTACTAGAAGTGGGTCTATCAGATGCCAAGATGACCTCTGATGTGTGAGGGACTCCTACAGACTTGGACTAACATGGTCTTGTGAGCTGAACGCCCGTCAGCAGCTAAGGCACAGTCAGGTTCCCTTGTGAAGCATTCCTCCTTGTTGAGTTTCTTCTGAAAGTAATACTGCTTGTGCTTGTGGACACTCTTCAGTGTGAACCAAAGCACCATACAAGATGCAATTAGAAGGATTCACTTCAAAATGCACTCTTGATCCAAATTACACTGACATTGTAGAGGCATCTCATACAGTTCTAGAGAATTTTTCCTGCATGATTCTGAAAAATAATTCAGTATAACTTTGAAGGTTACATCCATAGCTCAGATGTAAGTTTTACACAGTTCTTTGGACAGCCACCAGTAATATCTCAATTGTACATCTTCCACCTTGCAACCATGATGAGGCAACTCATGGTAACTTCTAGGCAAACCTTGAAGTCCTGGTGAAGACCTGTTTTTGCCACCTGTGGGATGTCACATGGGCTGATTCAGATATCCTCAGGGATGCACAGACAGATAAACAGTTGGAGAGATATGGCAGTCAATGTTAATTATGTGTAATTAAGAAAAAAAGGAAGAATTACACAGAGTGAAACATAAAGAAGAAAGAACAACTTTCCTCTAGGACCTTATTACTGTTCCTGTAGGCAAAATTTCCACTGGGTGCGTTTAGAAGTCTCCTGTTTCCAACATAAAATACCTAAGAAGATTCTGAACTTTAAAAGTATGTGTAATCCCTTGGGTTTAGTCAACCCAGTCACATTCTTCAAGTTAATCACGTGCCCGAGAGTTCAGCTTGATTGTGGTAGACGTGCTGCTTTGTAGAATTTAATAAATAATGTGGAATTAATAACTTATTCAACAAATGTAATGTCTTTTACTGTTTGCAGAACATCAATGGACTACTCATAATTTCTCTGTGTTTATTCATTATTTTAACTGATTTGCTGGATATTCTTTAAATTAGTGGACCAGCCATGAGCAGTTCCCTTTTTGACTATTAGTAATTTGATATTTTAAAATAAGTTGAATCTCCTAATGTTGATTTTTTTATCCTATGATTGCAAGTGGATATGAATACAACCAATTAGATTTGTATGAACATTTTCAATTTTACAGGAACAGCTATTTATCTATCTTTATTTTCATGGCTCTCCTGCTATTGTTACCGGGAGAAACAGGATCATCATCTGTTGCAGAAGACCCATGACAGTGCTAGATAAACTGCTGCCATTAAAAAAAGATGCTTTTATATGTGTGGATATAATGTTCAATCTGTTTTACACAAAGACCAAACTTCTCATTGATCAAACTCGACTAAAATCAGGGGTGTTACAGCAAGGAGGAATTTGATCCCCAGCACTTATGGATGACGCCAGGGATCACAGATAAGCCAGGAACCACATTTGACGCTCATCCACCCTTTTCCTCCCTGTTATATATTTTAAAATAATCAGGGCAAAAATGAGATAATACACTTCTGGTTTCCTATTACTTAAATACCTACGTACTTGAACAGTTCAATGCCTTTTGACATTTGTTCTTTAATACATTTCTCTAAACTCCTGATCTAATTCCAGTCATCCTGGTAATATTACTCCTAAGCGCGTTTTTTTTTTAACACAGCAGTTCAAAATTCATTTTTTCAGTCTTCTCACCGCCCACTTGCTTTGCCTTGAGGTCTTTTTCATAGAGTACGCCCTTTTAGGACCCTTTAAGGTTACCGTTAATTGGTTACAAGGTAGCCTTCTTAACAACAGTAGATGCCGTCTATGCCTTTGAAAAGGCATGCCATGCCTCTAGCCAAAAGCAGGGACCCATTTCCTCCAGGTTGGCCCAATAACATCACATAAAAGTTTTCTAAAATCAGGATTAAAAGTCAACTTTCTTTCAATCCTTCTTCACATTCTTTAAGGAAAGCATACATTTTCTGTCAGAACTTCTGGTTTAAATTCTTGCCAGTTACAGCTTTTTATGAAACAGATGTTTTTATGATATTACTAAGCACTTCTAGTGGTCTTCTGTGTTTTAGAGTGTGACTTTGCATACTTCACTACACAATCTGGATAAGCAGTGGTAAGTAGACCTTGAAAAAAACCACACAAATATACCTTCCTTCTACTGAGCACTGGAATTAGCCAGCTATTTACCTCCAGGACCAGAATACAGCCATACCTGGAAATGGTGAGGGGAAAACCGACCAGAACCTCATTACAACTTGTGATGACCTCATATCGCGTGAGGTCTGGTCTTTAAGCCTCTGTTTATAAATCCTGTTCTTGCAAAGCTATGCTCTGACATGTACTCATGGTCATTTTTTATCCATCGTGATGTTACAAAGAGCTACTGATGTTTCAACTGTTGTCTTCTCTATACTCCAGGAAAATGGAAACTTTTAGCTTACTCTGATTGCAGGGTTAGTGTACATACTATCTAAAGGATAATAATTACTATTTATTTTCACGAGTTTGCAGGTGGCAGCATCAGAAATGCAGAATTTTCCTTGGTGTACCCAGGAACACTGAGCAGTAACAAAAACTCTCTAAAACTCCTTTTATGGAGGTAAACATTGAAATTGCTGCTGTGCGTTTTATGATACATTTCAAGAACACCATCATCCTCTGGCTTGTGCTGAACTCACCTTTCCCATTCTGCGAATTTTGGGTGGGTTTTTTTGTTTCCTTGGTGGTTTTTTTATTATTACTTTTTAAATTATGTTACTTACCAAGATTTTCAAAAGACCTGTCAGGACTTCTGTAAGCTGGAAAGTTGGCTGTACATCATTGTGACTGAATATTGAACTAATCACTTCAGTTAACTGTTGGCTATCACTGACAAGAGGGGAACTCAATAAACCATGAATTAGTTCAGAGCTCTATTCAGCTCAATTTGTTGCTGTAAGTTACCTTTTGTGAGTTACAATATCCACTTCCCAACTGAAAAGCTCTTACTAAATCACAGCAGCAGCCAATTTCAGTCATGACCCATGCAGGGCTGCCCTTTTCTTTGTGGTATTCAGCTGTCATTCAAGTCAACCCTTTTCATTAAATACACTGTACCCCATCCTATGAAGGCTAGTTCAAGACAAAACATTGCAACTGCATACTGCTATTAAAAAAAGTATGAATGCACTTTAATCCTCTGTATATTTACTCTCACTGATAAACAACCAAGGTGATTATCCTTTTGAAAGATGAAAAAATGTGAAATGTACTTTGTCTTGGTGCATATCTGAACACATCAGATACCACGACTGCTCTTTCCAAAGCAGCTAGGTGTGCAGCACCAACTTCGGTATTCTGAGACCTCGTACAGTCTTGAAATTTTTACTGAGCAGATTCACAAAGTTTTATTTATAAATATTTCCCCTTTTGAGAAAAAGAACTCTCATTAGATTTTCATATGTATTTTTTATTCTGGTTCATAGTTCAAAAATGTTTGGAATTCTGTTGCAATGAAATAACTGAGGAGCTGTCATTTGTGCTTACAGCGTGACACAACTCATGGGACTTGTCTCTATCTAAATACTTTGTCTCTATCTAATGTGGGATATATCTCTACATGTAACTGTTCTGTCAGCCTACACAAGTGCAAAATATGGCAATAGCTTGTTCTAATTTTTGGAAAGTTATGTGAAAAATAACCTAGGTTATTGTTAAAAACAACAGCTGCAATCCTCTTTGATCCTCTTCATGTATTATCTGGAAATGTTCCATAAAACACATTTTCAAAATAGCGTATGTGTTACATGAATCACTAACTTTTCACACTATGGATAGTCCTGCCCCATGTTTAGGGAATTCATTCAAATATTCGTGATGAAATTTCGTGTCCTGTACTAGAATCATATAATCATATAATAATTTGGGTTCTAAAGGACCTGTAAAGGTCAATAGAAGAGTGCAGACGAGATAACCAAAGTAGCCCTTGTGGGACTAATAAACTATGAACCCAGGAAAGTCTTGAAAGACTGAAACAGACACACACCATGTCCTTAGTTAAGTAAAAGAATGTTTTACAACAGAAAACAAGATAAACACAGCATAAGCAAAAGTGTAAGTAATATAACCAAAGCAAACTGAGATGCAAGAAATCTATACCAAGTACTTTAGAATGGATTTATTAATTTTTCTTCTTTATTTTGACCTAATCTGTTAATCTGGTTTCCTGATTATTTTATGCATGTTTCCTTTTACGCACCAAGAATTGAAATGATAGTGTGTAGTGATCATAGGCATGCATGTTTTGTAGTTTTCAGTTAAGTTTGCTATCACAAATGCATCCAAAACTCCCTTATTACAGGAAATGGTGTGGAAGAGTTTCTTTTTCTAGTGCAAATTGAATAAGTCTCTTCTGAAAATTAGTATCTTGTATTTGGGGCAAGCGTTTATTTGTAAGTACAATACTTTCTTATTATTAATTACACCACTGAACTGCAGAATTAAGCACCCTTTGTATCACTGCATCTTCTTGTTTGTTTTTTCATCTGTAAACAAAAATAACATATATATGACATTTCAAAAAGTGAATACTCTTAACATCTGATAGGTAAATACAAACCTGGATTTTTTTATAGTTATAAAAGCAACCATATTCAGACTGCTACATATATTGTAGTTTTTACTAATGCTTTGTGAAACTTCCAGTCTCAGACTGCCCACCCCTGTGAAAAGCACAACAGCTTTGTGTACTTTTAGTCAGCTGGAGAACTAGAGTCTGCGTGTACTAATCATATTGTAGGCCGCATTAACTAGGCCTGAGAGACTTACCTATGCATCCATGTTAGCAAAACTGTGCAAAAATCATTCTAGGCAAGTAAACCCTCGAGTGACATTTTTGTTGATGAACCTGTAGCCTCTCTTCCATATGCTATTTTGTCCATTTTTTTTTTTCTTCACACTTGTGTTTATACTGAAACTGGTTGCAAAAGTAGCTGAAGGATCTCGCAGTACTTGAAGACCTTGCTTGGCAGCAGCTACCACGGCACAGTTACCAACCTGAAAACGTTCCCATACAGCCAACCTGCAGCCATCAGGCTAGCTCATGAGACAGCAAATAACTCTCGCACAGTTCAAAACAAAATCTTACTCTGTACTTTATACCAAGGTAGCTAACAGGACAACACAGAACAGTGCAAATAGCTTATTTAACGATACCTAAAAAGGTGAAGAGGTGGGCTAGATCTCCATCAACCTTCACCTAGTGTTGCTATTCATCATGGAGCTGTTTCAATGAAGAAAATGCCTCTATAGGTGAAACGTTTTCACCTGATCTTTCATTTTCCACAGATGAAATTGCCCACCTTCTATGCTTCAGGTAGACAGTGAACAATTGCCCGGGCAATTTTTGTTTTGAATGATGAGGATTACCAATAAAATACAATATTGTTCCCCCCAAAAAAGCTCCTCAGAAATTCTACAGGCACTCTTACTCAGTGCAAATTACCATCTCTCTCTTTTGAGCACTTAGATACAAAGAGACAGTGATAAAGCACCCAGGAAAGGAAAACAGAAACCTTTCCTTCAGAGCGATCAAAGGAAAAAAGACTCCAGGTAAAGCAGTTGGTGCAACCACAGACTAGTTCACACTTTAGATAGTGCTGCAGGCCAGTAGAGCTCTCTGGAAACTCACTGAGCTTGACGTGACCTGACTGGCACTGTCATCCTTAGCACCAAGGGACTTAAATTCCAATGATGCTGGCAGATTGCAACCTCATTGATTTCGTGCTCAGGGAGCATTACTGAAAATCTGGCTGTGTGACATATTTGTACTGAGTAAAATTCAATCGCTTGTCTCAGAAGCCCGAGTACTAGTAAGAAAGCTGTATGTATAATAGAGGGGGACAAACACATTCCTGTGCACAGTGACATGGGATTATTGTCTTCTCATAGACTTCTCTTTCGTAACATTGGTTGACCCACAACTGAGGGAGCTGAAGTACTTGTGTGCTTACCTAAAGGAACTAACATTTATGTTTCACTGTGTGCTGCTTTCTATCAGTTCTGCTAACTAGTTGCTCAGGACTTCACAGCACTACCTCACTTTCTGTAAAGAATTCTTTTGTGACTTTTTTTTTCTTACGTCTTTTTTTTTTTTTTTTTAAG
>VUYV01000153.1:502636-742270 GCA_008711295.1 Anarhynchus alexandrinus
TGGTAGCAAGGGTTTGTCTGTGAGTACACAAGCACTCCCCTTACAAAGTAATAGGCACTGGACCCCTGCTGGAAAGATCATTAATTTGAATCAAATATGACTACATGAATACATAAATCATGTTTTCTTTTCAAAAGCAATACAAGCAAACCTGGTATGTGACAAGTCTCGAAATATAAAGTTAAAACTGTGTTTATCTGGATAAATAAATACTTGGAGTCCACCATAAAACTTCAACACAACCTGAGCGCTCTAAGCATCCCACTGTGTTACCCCTCTGATCTTTTCTTGATGCTGTAAGTGCAAAGGTTCTTGAAAGTGAAAGTAGCTAATTAAAAACTCCTGTTCCAAATAGTTGTGTGCTTGCTGTTACAAAGGTCTTGCCTAAAACCCATAAGGAGGTCGTCCAGCAGAACCTGGAGGCCAGCTCTTTTCTCCCCTTTCCCTGCTTTCTTGAGTGAAAGTACAAGCCACGAGGCTAGTGAATCACTTTCAAACCTAACCTCCTTCCAACCAATGTGTTTTTAAATGTATTATATAAAGTAGAAATTTTAGTGTAAGAAAAAACACTTTCCTTTTCCGGCCTAGCAGTGTTTAAAGAGTGTTTTTGGGAGAGGAGAGAGGTGGTTTTGAACTGCTTCCAGCTGAGAACTACACCTAGCCACGTCATTTTCTCTAGCCACTGACTAATTACATAAAGCTCTTCTTACTTTGCAGGGGCTTCTCCTTTTGCCACAATTTGGAAGGGAGCTTTTGTGCAGAGGCTGACTGATTACATGAGAATGTCTACCACATTAAGCTCTTCAGGAGACCGGCAGCAGGACCAATGCTGACTTGCTCCTCCCGAACAGGACTCTGCATGAAGGTGCTGGGCACGCTACAGACTGAGGAGTGTATGCCAGGAGCAGAAGTTCAGGTGCAGCAAACACCAGCACACAGGGACATTAAGCACCTTCTCTGCTTTATCCAAGGGGCAAATAGGTGGGAAGGGTTTCTTTGGACGAGCCACAGGGACTCTGCCCCAGACTTGGTAAATTGAGAACAAATAATTCTGTGGTTTCTTTATTTGTTTTATTGCTCTTGTTGGAGACTATAAAGAAAAACTGTATTTCGTGATTATGCGCTCTCAGAGAAGGCCTCCAGGCCTTATGATTTGTTTATTTCTCTTTCCATTTTTCCTTTTTTTTTTTTTTTTTTTAAACAAAGAAAACAGCCTTGGCAAATGGTACGACTTCACAGGAGTCATAAGATGTAGCAGCTAGAAAGACTTTCAGCAGCAAGTAGCCCTCCTCAGGACTGTGCCTGCCGTCAATTTAGAGGAGCAAATGGAGGTTCTACAGTTTACCAAAGCTTTTTACTAGGCTTCACCAGGTTGTCTCCCAGCCGTACATATAGCCTTTTTCCTCTGCATTCTCTCAGGTAAAGGACTTTTATCAGTTTTTCATCTTTTTTGGCTGTGCATGTAGGGCCTGTACAGACTCCTTTTAGTTAGTACTCTATCAGATAAAGCTTAAAGGAGGCAGAGAGACCTACTGTGTCACGCAAAACATATTCCCTCTGTATTCCCTTTGTTTTGCTTCACTGCAGACTTTCTCTGAGTAACATTTTTCTTCTATCTATGCAGCTGACAAATTAGTGAGAGCAGCATGCCTACCATGAAAAAATTAAAAAACAAAATATTGAGGCCCAAAAATTCTGGAAAATTTGAAAGCAAAGCAAATTAGCAAAACCTCAAAGGTTGAAATCTACCTGAATTTTTGCTTACATGCACCTGGAAAGCATTCTGTGGGATAACACAGGGAAATAACTCACTCTGGCAAAAAAATTCAAGTAGATCATTTCTATTTTATTTGAAACTGGAGATGTGGCAAAGCAGGATTTAAAAAAAGAAAATTATGCTGAGCATTGAGACCGAAGGGAGATTCCTTTGGTCTCCTTGTTCAGTCATATTTTTCGAATGTTTAGAAGACTGATGAGAGCAAAGGGCAGTTGTTCTTTTCTTTGGAATGCATGTACGATTTCAAATAAATAAAGATGCTTAACAAATGGAAAGATTAGTATTTCTGCACATTTTGAATGAGTCATGCATGACAGTACCCTAATTCTTTTTATACAATCCAAGTTCACACAAAGCATGCATTAAACATGAGAAATGCATGGATATTTTTACATATTCAAGACTTTGCAATGGATCATCAAAACCATAAAATGTTCACTAGTATGTGACCCTCTGGAAATATACTATTATGTGTTTCCTAAGAATAAATAATCCATGTTTTCATCATCATAAATTTTTACTTTCATGGTGCGCTATCTAAATTATTATTTTGGTCTAGATACAGCAGAAAATTGAGTGTATTGGATAGTTGTTGCTAGAATTGGAGAAACTTATCTCTTTAAGTCTTAGACCACATATTCCTTCATTGGGTGCATGCTCTTAAGAAATTTAATCCCAAAATAATCTTATCAATATAAAAGCTATAGGAGTTATAATGGCTTGTACTAAACCTATTTCTACTGTACATTCAAACTGTAACAATAGATTATGCAGTAAAGTTTTCTCTATGTCTGCCAGAGCAAGAGTATTTCTTTGGCTAAAACAAATTAACCTGTGATTATTACATGGAAATTCCAAAACACCCTCCGAGATCCTCCTTGGTTTCTTCTCAGGCTGGCTCTCCCAGTATTGTGATATTGATATATTCAATTGGTCCCCCAAACCAAGCCTTCTGATGCTCCCTCTGTCTTTATACCTTAAACAGTTTCCCAGTAAAGTCATATCTGTGCTTTATTTTAATATTTTCCAGCAATGGGTTGAAAAGACTGAGACAGCTGTAGGGCACAGATGTTGATGTTTGAAATGATTTATCTCCCCTTTAGTGCCTCTAGCTAAGTGGTTGACTTTTTATGCTGTTTTCACCATAAGTGAATCTTGGTGGGTATTTGGTTAATCTGGGGCTAGCCTTCTTGCAGATGTCGTTTTGTGACTGCTGGAAAAATACTTTTTAGTATGACTTTCATGGCCAATGTGGTTTAAGATTGTCTCTCTATGAGTGGAATTTATGTTTAAATTAAGAAAAATCTAGTGATAGAGGTGCAGAATTATTTTTTGTCAAGTTTTGCTTGAATTGGACTATGAAAAGCCTTTTTCTGGGACCTGGCTTCCTACATGATAATATTCCTCAGATTCATGAGTAAATTTACTCTCTCAACTGCACAAACAGGCAAACTTATAAAAAGATGTTCACCAGTTCTCTGTAAATATGTCCCATTATGTTCCTATACCTAATGGCACGTTGTATCTTGAGCTTTGTTAAAGCTTTTAATTAAAACATGTTAACAAAGCCTAAGAAAAATAAATGAAACTACTCACAAGGAAATTAAATTGAGAAGCTAAGCTCATTTATAATTATTGTATTTCAATTAGGCTTTACTAGGGCTGGGTGAAGGGAGAGATAAAAAGAAACTACTTTGATGTCTGAGTTTCATAAATATTTCTAGTGTCCTGTTTGTGAAGTCCACAATATTAATGATAACAGTTTACGGCGTGCAAGCTTTTTCATGCCAATTACTACACCCAAGAATTCAGTCATAGTGTTACATCAAAACATGTCAAGGCTCAGCCCCTAGGTTTTGTAAAGCAGGCTTGCTGCATTGCGTTCAGAGGAAGTAAAACTACTCACGCCTCTGATTCACAGATTCAATAGACTTTATAGTTACTTTGTCAGAATTTCCGATTCATTCAGATTATAGAATTTTACCATGTGATTCCTACATCAAGTCCAAATCTCTTAGCTGGATTAGAACATATTTATTAGATAGCAGAAGTGTACTAATATTAATCAAACTTTAGCTTCCAGTTTTTTCCATCTTATCTCCTCCTGCTTCTAAATTAAGGAGTCATGAAATAGCAGGAATCTTCTAGTGATGCAGATACATATTGCCAGGAACTTAGTCACCTCTTTACATTCTCCTACCACCATACAATGTTTTTTCCCAAGCCTTAAAGTTCTAAAATCTTTTTTGTTCGCAAGACAGTCTTAATCTTTTGCTTTTCTGATTAGTTCATGAATTAAAATATATTAAACCTGGAAGACCTAATAATGTTAGCCAGCTCATTACACACTATCTTCTGTTTGCAACAGCTATGCTTTCCTAAATTACAATAATTTTTAATATGATTAGCAACAAATTACCATACAAAGGAAATAGTGCCAGACATTTTAAAATATTTGTTTTTCCATCCAAAGTTTCTGTCTGTAAAGACCAAATGAGTTCCGACAACAGTTGCTGATTTTCTTTCTGAATTTCTTAAATCTTCTAAGGTAGTGCTTGTTACAAGTGCGATGTTTTCTTAAAGCATATGAAAATGCCCATTAATTTTCATGGGGATGACCCTAGATGAACGAAGTTAATGATGCACATATGTACTTACAGGAAACAGATTAGGAGGCTAATACACACTACTGTGCATTTTTCATCATACTATTATGATCATTAAAAAAACATTCTTTTGTTTAAAAAAAAATCTTTAATTTTATCATCAAGTCATTGATTTCTTTCCCCAGTGAGGGAAGGGCATTGAGTGATTCACTCAAGTTGTTTGGGTGAATTAGTTCTAATGGATTTCTGTATATTTGTTTTGTTCGCTCCTGTCACCACCAGGAAATGAGCTCATCACTTAATCTGGAAACCCAAAAGCAACTTTCAGGCATGCTTCATGTAGGCAAGTGATTATACAGCTCATCTGATCACAATAATCTGGGAAAGAAAACAGTCGCATAAAAGTAGGTTTTAGAGCTTAGGCCATGGTTAACTTTTTACTTTAAAAAGCCATAACACCAGACCGAAGTTAAAGTGTGAATTTATCACTTACCTGCTTCTTCTTATTGCTCTACATTCCACAGGAATAGAGAAGAATCCTAGCATCATTTTTCAGAAGAAATTTTTAGATTTAACAGTTCCTAAAAAATACTGCTTGACTGTTTGCCAGTGATTTCTTGGCCACCATGTCAGCCATGACACTATCCCAGGCTGCTTCTCCCTCCAGCTGTACAAAATAATTGGTTATATTCAGATATGCTCTCTGCGTCACAGTGAGTCAAGCATTCACACCAAGTCAATCTCACTCAAGGTCTCTTGTGTCCTAGTGTAGTTTGATGTGTTAAAGATAAAACACAGCTCTAGAAGACTGTTGAAAAGCTAAGAGCATTTCTGTGAAATGACTGAAAAGTCATTTTTGTGAAATGACTGAAAACTATAATTATTGTTGACATATTGTAAATGCCACATATTCTGTTGATAATACTTTCTCATGCTACTTTCATGAGTCAAGAGAAACATACACAAACATAAAGCAGAAGGTTGTGTTTTTTTTTTTTGTTTTGTATTGGTTTGGTTTGGTTTGGGTTGGGTTTTTTTGGTTTTTTAACAGCTCTTTTCCAAAAACCCAAACTAGAATCACAAAGTGGAATTATCAGGTTGGAAGACACTTCCAGAGGTCTCCAGTTCAAATGCCTGTTCAAAGCAGGGTCAGCTATGAAATCAGACCAGGTTGCCCAGGGTTTTATCCAGTCTTCTAAACCTCCAAGGAGGGAGACTGCACAGCCTCTCAGGGAAACCTCTAGGCAACTTCTTTCAGTGCTTGAATGTCCTCTGGTTGAAAACATTTTGCCTTTCAGTTGGAACCCCCTGGTTTCAATTTATGATCATTTGTCCTGGTTTCACCTGGGAAAGAGTTAATTTTCTTTCTAGTGATTGCTGTGAAAGGAATTTCAATAATACCTATTGCTTTTAGTTGTTGCTAAGTGATATTTACACTATTCAAGGACTTTTCTCAGCTTCCCATAGAAGAATAGACAGAACAATGCAATGGCCGATGAAATATTCCATACCATAGACGTCAAGCTCAGTACATAAATGAGGGTTAGCTGGGGGGTGGGAATCCACGATCACTGCTCGGGACGGTGCCAATTCACTGTGTGGTGGGAGTGACCTATGTCATTACTGTTATTATTATTGTCATTTTTCCTTTTCTGTTATTGTTTCTATTAAACTGTCTTTATCTCAACACTTGAGGGTTTTTTTCTCCCTTTCCCCCCCTTTCTTTTTTCCCTCTTGCCCCTCACCCTTCTTGAGGCTGGAAAAGGAGGGGAAGGGTGAGCAAGCAGCTGTGTGGTTCTAGTTGCAGGCTGGGGTTAAACCATGACACCAGTGTCATTTGTTTTCCCACCATGCAACTCAGTCAAAAGCTTGGCTCCCTCTTCTTAATAACCTCGTTTTGGGCATTGAAAAGCTGCTGTTAGGTCACCCCCAAAAGCCCTCTCCTCTCTAGGCTGAACAAGCCCTGTTCCCTCCATCTTTTCATACAGGTCAAGTGTTCCAGAACCCTAGACATCTTGGTGGACCTCTGCTAAAGTTACTTTAGCTTATCAATAAATTTCTTATGTAGGGAGGACAGATGCAGCCTAACAGGTACCACACAAAACAAAATAATCACTTTCCTGGATTTACTGGCTACTAAATCAACAATAGTTCTTGGTGACTGAAGGAGCATTGACTTGGACTTTTTGTGGTCACAACAACGTTGGTAGAGCACTTTCATATCATAGACCTGGTTTGATTAGCGCTGCACAAGTACGTGATACAAATTAACATAAGCTACAGTGTGATCTTCTTCATTGTTGGGGTGTTGGGAATAGCTTTTCAGAGCAAAATAAGGACAGGTAATTTTTAGGGAACCAGTTACCTGTGAGTCTGCCCCTCTGTCCAGCTGCTGGTGGAACTGAGGGCCTTGGGACACAAAAGTGTAGTGGCTGCACTTTGAGGACTGTGTTTGGGTAGTTTAAGAATGATTGTCTTTAGCTGGTTATTAAAACAGTAAATTTCCAGTGGCATTTCAAATCCCTTTTATTGAAATTGGTGATGACCAATCACGCTAGTGGTTTCTGCATCTCAACTGATAAGCAGAAACTCCTTAAACTTGCCAAAACTGATCAGCAATGCCATCAGACTGCTCACTCCAATTCAGTGTACCAATTGCAACCCCTCCTTTACAGAAGAATTGTAATCACCATGTCCAGAGGGAAAAAAACAGTGTGAGGGAGTAAAGCAGGATCTGGTGTTTTTTTCATGAATTTCCTGAAACTATGTCAGAATTTCTGACTCATTATATTTATTGTTCCAATATTCATTTTGCATTAACATACATTATTTTTATCATAGAATTGTTTAGGTTGGAAACGACCTTTAAGATCATCAAGTCCAACCGTTAACCTAGCACTGCCAAGTCCATCACTAAACCATGTCCCTAAACACCATGTCTACACATCTTTAAATACCTCCAGGGATGATGACTCAACCACTTCCCTGGGGCAGCCTGTACCAATGTTTGATAACCCTTTCAGTGAAGAAATTTTTTCTAATATCCATCCTAAACCTACCCTGGTGCAACTTGAGGCCATTTCCTCTTGTCCTATCACTTGTTACTTGGGAGAAGAGATCAACTCCCACCTCGCTACAACCCCCTTTCAGATAGTTGTAGAGAGCGATAAGGTCTCCCCTCAGCCTCCTTTTCTCCAGGCTAAACAAGCCCAGTTCCCTCAGCTGCTCCTCATAAGACTTGTGCTCCAGACCCCTCACCAGCTTCATTGCCCTTCTCTGGACACGCTCCAGAATCTCAATGTCTTTCTTGTAGTGAGGGGCCCAAAACTGAACACAGTATTTGAGGTGCTGCTTCATCAGTGCCACGTACAGGAGAACGATCACCTCCCTAGTCGTGCTGGGCACACTATTTCTGATACAAGCCAGGATGCTACTGGCCTTCTTTATTTAAGTGCCTACTTTGTAATCAGCTGTAGAAATCAGTGGCACAAGTAATAATGATACATGATGACAAAAAACTGAGAAAAGAATCTGGGGTGTTCAGTGCTGAATGTATTCATTGATGACTATTAAATATATTTTTATACAAGAATAATAACAAGCATGCCCGCTCTTTGGTCATATCAAGAATGTTTTTCACTTGAACATGTTTTTTTTCATGTTGTATTAAATATAAAAATAACTATAACCAATGCCGTATCATACTTTATTTCTTCAAAGAGTAAAGTACGTTAAATAATTTCAAAATGTTCTATTGTTCTACAGGATTAACTATATCTTTATTCCCACATTATTTATTACTTATTTCTCAAGTAAGTGGGACGAGCACTGATCTCTCAAGTGTTTAAAAGCCATTTAAGCTGCTGCCTCAGCACACAACAGCTTCTGTTACAGACACACTTATTAGAAAAGAATGGGTGAGGAAAGCTCTGCTCAGACCACATGCAGCTGATACGGCATTGCTGTCCACCGGAGAAAGGAAATACAGAGAAGTGCTGGTTTAACACACCAGCCATGACGCTAGGCCCAGTTTAAATTCCCCCTCCCCCAGCTCTCCCTCCTTGTCTCTCTCCCTCTCCCTTTGCTAGATTCACACACTCTGCTTTTCCAATTGCTTTAGCCCGAAGCAGTTGACATTTACCCCAGCTAGATAATCGAGGAATAACATTTGCGTTACAGTTTAACATGACCTCTGCCTCTACAGCTCTTTTTAGATTACCTTCCCCCCCAAAAAATGGTTGCTGACACCATAGTGATGCAGGAGGTGGGAAAAAAAGAAAAGAGAAGCTTATTATTGCAGTGGCACAGTCAATGTCATGAGAAGCTGCACTGCCCTTTTCAGTTGTGGGTGAGCAACTATTAAGGAAAAGGTATTAAAAGGAGGAACAACTGTGATGCGAGGGACACACAGGTTAAGCTCAAAGCAAAGGTTAATGGATTGACTGTTACCTGTGTATGAGGCTTAATGTTGGTCTATACACAAGAGAATTGCTTCTAGGATGTATTTTTTTCATGAAACTAAATTAAAGGGCTAATTTATTCCAGCATAAAAGAGTGAGATGCTGTTGTTGTTGTTGTTGTTCTACTACACAAGGACACATTTTCTATTCAAAATGTTTGCTATTTATTTCCAGCACAGTGTGCTATAAGGTGATAATGCTTGTGAAAAGAAGAGAAGAAAATGACATATTTGGCTGAAGATACTCACTGAAATCTTTAATGGAAGAATTGTAATGTTGGTCAAGTAAACCAGACAAAGTTTAGAGTAATAGTTTAATAGTTACATCACATTTTAAATGCAGAAATTTTGGTTTAAAAAGACAGCACCTCAAATAGAAACCAAAAAAATGAAATTTTCTGAAGAGCAGAAGAAGAGAAAAATGATTCAATATTTCTTCCATATCTCTGTTTTTCATGTTTAAAATTCCTTTCTGTATTATTTATAAAATATATGTTAGACCTCAGTGTCTGCAAATTCTTGGAAGAGTTTCAGGTGAGCAGATCAGCCTATAACTGGTCTAAAAAGAGTGAACACAAAGTGGGAAAAGAGTTCCTAATTTGTAAATTAGTGAGTCGAGCTAATGTCTATACAGTAAGAGCAGATCATCTCTACTATTTCCCAGAGAAAAATAAAAGAGGCTAATATAGTCAATGGTGGGGTTTTTTTCAGTTATGCCATCCTGAAAGTGCAAAAATATTTGGTATTTATAATGTTTGCATTACTACCACCAATACAGGCAGAATATTATGGAATAGAACTATAGCATTGTCTTCTCCCTTTGAGTGAATTTAAATAAAATCTTTTGTCCATAGGAGAAACAGTGACAGGAGACAAATGCATTTAAAATGAAAGGAAAACAACTAATATCAGGTTTAGGCCATCTGTGGATTTTGAACTTTGTAGAGGCTGTTTCATCATGATCAATTTCATTATCTAGACTTTTTCTTAAACACCACCTTCCACTTGATTAAATCATGTTTTCAGGGAAAAACTAAACACATAATACCAGCATGAAAGCTGTAAGCAGAGAAAGAGGCAAATCGGCCAAATATTCAGAAACTGTCACCTAAAACTTACATCCTTTTCTTCCTTGCCTGTAATTTTGGGAGGGAGGATCCCCAAAAGAAATACATAACAGAATTCCGAATCAAAATTACTGGATTACCAAGAGTAATCAGCAATCTGTTAGTATATTGGAATACCAGCTTTCAAACAACTGATATTTTTAAAATGGTTTATTAACGCCTTCCTTAAAATATGACCTGTCATTCTGCTTCCTTGCCAATGTTGAATCATTCACTGTCATTCATTTTTAGACATTTTACCCAATTTTATTTTAAATTTTTCAGGTGGCTTCCAGCATTTCTCAAAGGCAACAATTCTGAAGCTTAATATATTCTACTGTCCAGAACTTCTTTCCGGATACACGTTCTTATGTGTATTTTTGTTTCAAACTATTTTTCAGCACAAAGACTGGGCTATATCCTCACACATTTATACCAGCTGCAGCCGGTAAGATTGCGTTATGAGCAATTGTTCCCACCAGAAGACTTTATCCTTATTTATACCGAACATGAGTCTTAATTATCACTTCCTCAGACCACTTTTTATGATTTATAAACATATTTATTTCCTAAATATTTGCTTACTAAGCACAGAAAACTACCATATATTTTCAGATAATATTCATAGTGAAATTAATGACCGAACTCTTCTTTTTTTAATTCAAGTCTGTGGCATTTGGCCCAGACACAGATTGTTGGATGAGACTCAAGTAATGCAATATAAAAAGCTGTGTAACTATTTCCCTACTCTAAAAGAATAATCTAATATATAAAAAATGAATGCCTCAATGTTCAATTTGGGTTTTTTTTGTATTTTTGAAACTTGTTTATGTAATCTGTGACTCTTCCTGTGGCCTTCAGGACTCCAGTGAAGGGACTCTTTCCAAAGGGATCTTTTGGTCACAGAGTAGCACAGTTTTGGATGCTTCAAACAACAAATGAAATTTTGAAGATAACACAGGATTTCTGAAGAGCAGCACTTCATAGGGCACACAACCTGCATGACGCTGATGTCAGCACCAGGCATGACGAGGATGTTTCCATACAAGTGAAATACATGGTTGACGGGTCACTCCCAATACTATCTTCACCCAGAAGATGCAATTCCTTCCCTCTCAAAAAAGGAACAGAGCATAAGGAGGAGGGGAGACTGCTCTGTATGTATGATCAGGTACAAACAGTTGTCTTCTTTCACTGTGATATGAACTGATACACTAATGACCAGGCCTCCATTTTTGAAGGGTACTACCAGATGACCTTGCACTCAACTCTTTTCTAAAGGTTAACATGAGCCAGAGTAATGTTAAAAGTTAAGCAGGGGAAGAGGAACAAAAGTCTTAACTGATGCACCAGAAGAGCTCTTGCCTGAACAGGATTTAACAAAAGTTTGCTTACATTTGCCTCTAGGAAGCCTGCAAATGCTGAAGACGGTTACATGGACTCCTCTGTAGCCCTGTGGCTCCAACGTACAAGGGAATGGCTGGAATCAAGCAATAATGACCAGCAGACTATGGTGTGAAAGCTAAAGGAGAAAGCTGTAGCTCCACATGCTGCTGGCTCAGCTCTGATTGGGCTGAGACAGGACAGCCATGGGCAGGATATTTCCAAGATTGATTCTTCCCAAGTCCTGCTCCTCCAGCCCCTCCTCGACCTCCTCCACCTCCACCCTCACTCCCACCTCCTCCTTCTTCTTGTCCTCCCACTCCTCTCTTTCCTCCTCCTTCTCCTCTGCCCCCCACCTCTCACCTCACCCAAGCCACTCTGCCACCACCCAGTGTCCCTCATCCTCCCCCAGCCCCTCAGCCCCCCCGCACCCCCCTCCATCCCAGCCCACCTCCCCACCAGCCATGCGGTGCCAAGCAGAAGCAGAGGCAGCCAGAGGCATCAATTCTAGATCCAAAACATTCCCAGCAGGGCTACAAGCAGGGAGGGAAGGAAAGACCAATTACTTTTAAACACTTTGTTTTGCAAAGGAGTTCTTAGGTGTGTTTATCAGATAAAATCAATGACTGCAGTTCCCACCGAGAACAACTCCAGGTGCCATTTTTATGCACACAGACAAATTGCACCCATCCCGCAAAACCTGAGAACACTGTGTAGTTCCAGGATGGTCCATAGCACTTTACCTGTAGCACAGCTGTGCCTGTGAACAGTGACAGAGGACAGTACCCCAAAGGCAGGCTCAGAAGAATGTTGAGCCAGTTGATGCTAGGGCAAGCATGTCCCTGCATCAGGACTCCCTTCCAGTCACTTCTGATCTAGGTACAGGAGCGATGGTTGATCTCTAAGGAATCTGGACCATGATGTGGCTTGCAGTTCCCAGAGATCAAAGGTAGAGAAAACTGGCGGGAAGGTACAGGCAGCTGTCCCGTGCTCCCGTGCCAGCAAACCCATCCTGTTGCTCCCATGTGGGATTTGTCAGAGGATGGATGTGGTGCTGGGGTGGAGGCGAGGTGAGCATAGTGAGATGACAGTGTTAGCGGTACCTCATGGTTCATCTTCTGCAAGGTTAGTGCTGTGTGTCCAGAGCTCAGCAGCAAAGAGGGCACTGAACAATGATTAGAAAACTTTACCCTAGGCATACTGTTAAAAGCTGATTATACTCAGACCATTTCAAAGAAACACTTTGTGTTACGTCTCTCAAAGGATAAGCTCTGCCTCACTTGACAGCAGTAATACCACACCAAACTTTGCAACGCTTAGAAGAACCAAGTCCTGCGTTAACAAAGCAATTCTAGAAAGGTTTTTGTTTAAAGTGCGAGATCTGGCCTTCCCACCGTTATCTGAGTAACCCTGTGAGTTGAAGTCCACGCATGGGCAACGTGTAATGGTGAATGGCATGTTAAACACTCTGCCCTTGGTTCACTCATGTCAAATGTGGACACTCACCTGCAAAGAACTGCCTCCTCTATGGCTCCTCAGGCATCCTTCCTGCACAGCAAGGCATTGCGCTGCCGTCTCCTGAGCAGGTGCTTAACCTGTAAGAACAGTAAAGTTTTTAAAAGAATATAAAAAAAAAAAGCTTAACTATAAAACATTTTAAATTAAATTTGTTTATAAGTTGCTTCAATCACTTAAGATTTTTTTTTCATCTCCAATCTTACTTTCTTTACTTGTGAGCACAATGAATTTAAAAATTATAAATGGGGAAAAAAGTTGAGCTAGCTGCTAAGAAACCAAAAGGAAAATATACTGGGAAATTTGCTATTTAGCTGACCGCTATTTGTATTTGAATTGCTGCCACACAGAATGATGATGAAAATAATTTTTTTTCCCTTCTGTGGGCACGTGAATATTGTAATGGTTGGTTTAGGCTTTAGTTTAACAGCACATGGAGTCTGTATCTTTCAGCTGGATACATTTATTTCAAGGTACTTAGAAGCTGACTTTTATGAGATTATTTAGGCAGTGATTATTTTTGTTGAGAAATGTGTCCTTTATCCCTCTCATTCATCCACTGCTAAGATATTTCTGTTTGTCAGAATGCCTCCATTTCTGATAAATGACTGAAGACTGACTGCTACACTTTATTAAAAAGTAATAACAATTTTTGTACGCACCCTTCACATTGTAAGGGGGGGACCATGAATCAAAGGACACTGCCTGTCTGGGCCTGATAAATGCATCGTTTACCAGCTGAGGAGTTATTTAGGACTGGCTATTAATTTAAATCACATTTATCTTCCCTGAATGGGGGGAGGTTGCTGTGATAGGACTGCGAATGACCAATAGTGCAGCTAAGTGCACATTATTTATTACTACCGCCTGCAAAGCACTGCACAATATGTTAAAAAAAAACCAGTGCCAATTACCATGGTTAATCTAGTCAGGGCAGTAACAAATTTCTTCCTAGCACAAGCCAATTTCTACACTTGTACTTTTTAGTCTCTAGAAAGTCAGTGTTTGCTCAAAATTCCTAATCATTAAAAACAGGTTATATATCCTCTCCTAAAACATGATAGGCAATACTAGCACCCTTAAGTCTTTTCTTCATTGTGAAAAAAAAAAAACCAACACAAAACCAAAACCAAAATACAACTTACTTAGACATTTAAAAACAGAAATTTCTTGAGTGCAATAAAATCACATACACCGTGTTTTCTAGGAGATTTTTGAGTTTTGTTCCGAGGCATCTGAGCAAAGAGAAGCTTCGCTGAGGCTTAGGGAACAGTTATGCAGAGCTGCTCTGGGCCACTGCCACCTAACCTTTTCAGGAAATCTCACATACAGAATTAAGGTAATTCTGATGAAAAACACCATACACAGGGCTTTGTAAAACCCAGTGTATGAAGTCAGCCTACTGCCTGTTCTTATGAGATATAGTCAACTATCCCTTGTTGCTATGAGCTGAGGTAGTAGTTGTCAAGACAGGCGCCTCTGAAATTTATAAGTGTAATTAAAATAAATGTTTTTTTGAAGAACAGCTACTGATTGCACTAAGTACATCTGTAGTAGTGGATGGTCACCTCCTGAGAACTTACTGAGGACAAGAAGTTCCCGAGATGGACAATGTGGTCTCTATTGTGGCTCTCAAGTAACCGGTAGAGCACAGGGGCACAGTAAGGCAGACACGGACATATGGAGAAAAGAAGGAAACCACAATTCTCCTCCTTCTTGCCTGCAGGAGAATATCGATGACAATATAAGAATAAAGCATTACTTTATTTATCTGCAATCATTTACATTCACACTTACTATTCTTGTTCCACACCTGTGACAAAAATAGAGTCCCTACTGGTGTTCAGGGGAAATGTTTTTTCTTAATGCTGGCTGGTCATTCATCTCCAACAAACAAAACCTGTTTTTTTCCACTAGTTATGAAAAATCTTAGTAATAAACAGGTTTCTGTGGAATTGTACTCCATAAGCAGCAGTAATTGGTGGTTGCTACCTCTACAGGGTTTTAGCCGTACCTCATACTCGGACAAGTTTATCTCTACTGTTGCCTTGCATGTCAACAATCCTATCACTGGAAGAACAGCTAAGTAATGATTACCAATGTCTAATAGTGCCCAGTGTTATATATGAGTAATGCTGGTCTTGCATGCTTGTTGCATCAACTCCCAGTAGCAATTAAGCCTACATCATTAAAAGAAAAGAACAAATACTGAACACCATATTTGGAGAAAGCATTGGGGTTTTCATCTCATTAGCCTGAGAAATAAGGAGGATCTTTTTGTGCAATTAATCTTAAAATAAATAAACAGAAATGGGAATAAAAATATACAGAAACATTTTAAGGCAGGATTAATTCTAGCAAAGCGTTGTAAATACGGGTCCCTGGAAGTCTGAAGCATTTGAATTAGACATAAGACCTTTACAAATTTTTTTTAAACAGTAACAACAATTACCTAACTGAATAACTAACCAGAGGTCATACTGATTTTCCTGTCAATAGAATATTTTAAGGCAAGATGGTGTTTGGTTTTTTTCCCTTGAGGTATATCTGGTGTTCTTATTCAGCCACATAACAGAAAATAATCTGGGACATTTTATTACAAAGAAGATTTTCATAATTGTCTCCTCACCCCTAAAAGTCTATACAACTCTGAGAATCTGCCTTTCTTACTGGTATAAACCTCCTATTTATAGCTGTGAGGATTTGTAGCATACCTTTGGAATCTAGGGCTGGAAGGGAATGTGGGGACTTAGTCCAATTCCATGCTCTTGCAAGCAACCATATCATATAATCTTTTTACACTTATCAAACTCCACCTTAAAAGCAATTAGTTTTTTGTTCCTCAGCCTCTACACCCTTACCATGCTTGGGAAGCTCTTTCAGGGAATGATTGCTAAGCTAGATAAGATCCTTTTTTTCTAATTTCCAGCATAAATGTACTTACCTATTTCTTTTCATGCCAAAACTGGCATTCAGCTTAAATAATTCCCCTCTCTCCCTTGTGTTTATCTCTATATGTATTTATAGACAACAATCAAATCTCCTTTAGGCTCTGGTTTGTTAGGCTAAACATGCCAAATTACTTTTGGTCTCTTTTTGATATTCATGTACCAAATCATCTTACTCGTGCTTCTCTGTGTTGTTTCCAGTAACAGTTCACCTTTCTTTTAATATGTACACGGTCCTCAAGATTAGGTTTTACTGGGGGGGTTGCACGGTGCTACTGATGCTTTCCTACCCTTTCTGGAAGTGTCTCCATACTATACCCCAGAAACACATTTGCCTTTTTTCACAGCTACAGCATATTGGCAGCTCACGGTCATACTGTGATCAACTAGAGAGTTTAGGTCACTCTCCTCTTGGTGATTTCTGACAGATGAACTCTCAGCTTATAGCAGAGTATTTGTGTTATTAGTCCCTGAGTGACTGACCTTGTACTTTGTGCTATTGAATTTCATCTTACTTCTATTCCTGTCGATCTCAAGGCTATCTGATTCTTTCATTGCGATATCCCGATCCTCCTCCGTACTGATGATGTGTCCTGGCACGGATGTTATCAATGCTTCTGTGCACTAGTAAGATCCCTAATAAAAATACAACCGCTGCCTTACTGAAATGTCTCAAAACTGGACCAGGAGAAACTACTGCCATACTCCAGACTGATAGTCCGCTTGTTATACAAGTTACCCACCACTCTTCTGTCAGCCTTTTACCAACATTGTATATCTCTTCTGACAATCTCCAGCTTCTCTGGCTTTACCAGTTTTACTGGTCTTCTTATTTGCACCATGTTTTTTGATGTTTGATATCTGAATATCTTCCATTTGTATGATTCTAGGGATGCAAGGGTGGATTCTTGTGTTCTTTTGTAGCTGTTCCTTGACACCTGATTTCCAAATCACTGCCTGACAAAAGTGCCTCAGACGGCTCGTTCTAAGAATATGGATCTGGATATTTATGAAACTGTGCTGGGAGGAGAGAACAGGAATGAGACAAACTGCCTGGTGGGACTGCAGCTTTGTATCGTCTGAGACACGGCAGTGAAAGAAAACGCAAGAACTGAAGGGAAGTTGGACAAAAGTCCATGACTCAAATATGTGGCAAAAAAGAGCGCATTGCTTTCAGATTTTAAACTATCGGGCATACCAATATGCCAAACTCCTGTCAAAAGCACAGAATAAAATGAATATTCTTAGGTCAAAACCTGCTATCATTTCATATAGTTTTTCATAACCCAGAGTTGTACAGACTGAATATTCAGGGCAGGAAGATTTGCCCTGAAGAGTTTGCATGTCAGTCATTTGTAGTGCAAAGAAAGGGTCATATCCACGTTGGGTCACACTTTACTTCACTTACTACGAATTCCCCAGCCTAATATTTAAGCTGTGTTATACTAAAAAATATTTTTGATCATGTTTGTGCCATGTTATGACTCTAAGCGTTTTGTTTTCTAAGTAGACTATAGAAAAATCCTTGACCCAGTTAATCCTCAGGCTCTGGTCTTTCTCTGAGTAAAAGATACACAGACACCTCCGGAGCCAAACACAGAAGATCACACTACTTGTTCTATTGCTTCAATTATTTCCTTTTTACCAAGAAACATTTGTAGGAGCTCAGTCTGTGTTACTTCCTCTGCTTACACTGCAGGTATTCAAAAGACAGTCAGTCCTAATTATCCCATCCCCCTTCACACATCCCCACACCCAATTAATAATGTTCAGTGATGTATGAAGCTGAGTTTACATTAATGTAATTTTTTAATACATTAAAGTGCTGCACGTCTCAGGCATTTTATAAATAAATGTCACTAATTTATAAATACTTGTGCTACCCTGGGGAGCACAGAATGTGAAGGGGAAAGGGCAACAGGGGTGCAATCCTCTCTCTTCCCACTCCCATTTGTAGCTCCTGGGGATGCTCAAAGAGATTAAAACTTGCTCTTGCCAAATCCCAGGACATGCAGCTATTACTTACCGTGCACAGTGCAATACAGTCTAGGCTCAGAAAAGAGGAGCTCTGGAACTTTGCTGCCACTGTTATAAAAATTGAGGTTTTTCTCTAAATAAGGAAAGCAAAAGTGTTCAGGTCCATCAGAATCAAAATTTCTCTGTCAAACCATATTCCTGATGCCTTTACAAAACCTGTAGCTCTGTAATACAGACAATAAATATGTGTTTCTTCATGTGAGGAGCCACAGGACAGAAAGGTTTTAAATTCAAAGTCACACTTACCAGATCAATGAAATGAAGATTATCTGTCACTTAAATCACAGTTAATTGGAGTTAATGCATGAATTTAATTCCACTTTGCAACTTGGGGCAAGAGGGTAAAATGGCACAGAAACGCGTAAAAAGAGAAAGTGTGAACAGATGAAATTTCAAAAGTAGCCACTGATGTTGTCTGGCTTGGTCTTGAGCCCCACCTGTGTATGTATGGGGAAACTCAACAAGATGCAGAGCTATGCAAATGTTTTTAGGAACTTCATCTGTTTTGTGGTCATTGCTACCAAATTTCTAAGAATCATGACTCATTTTTATTTCAGTTATTGTTGTAAGACTGTACATTTCTGAAGCAGATTACCACACATTTGTACAGTGTCTAGCACGTGTATAACAATAGCCATAAATACTTCTCCAAACCAGGGCCTAAGTATATGACATAATTGAAAACAAAATATTTTTCAAATGTAATACACTAAAGTAAAAAGAGAAAGTAAGTTATAGTTCTGTCCCCAAATATTTGTATAAGCAATGAATATTCATCTATGGTAGAGAAAACAGATTTTTTAGCCTTTTTACAAAATTACCGGAAAGATGAAATTAATTGGTTTTGCTGTCTATAGCTGACCTCTCCCATCTTTGTTTTTTAACGGGTAAAAGAGAGCCTTTTCTTTTTGATGCAAGCTCAAGGTGAAGACACTATACAGGCAATTGTATGAAAATTTGAGGAGTTATGGTTTTAGTCAGTATCTACAGCACTTTTCTTCTGCTGCATTTCCTGTGAGATGGTCTCAGAATATGCAGCTGCATTGTTCTTTTTGGGCTATGTTTGCAGACTATTTCTAGCCCACATCAATGCAATCCAAATAATCCTCAGAAGTTGCTTCATTATTTATTAGAAAAAGCAATCTGGCATGCGGTGTGTTATCGACAGCTGAAATCCAATACTCAAAGGTCACCAAAACAAATACCAGAAAGAAAAGGTGTTAAGGCAAATAAAAATACACCTTTTTAATTTTGACTGAATTGATTAAATAACAATTGAGTGGTGTCACAGGTCATAAGGCTTTGAGACATAAGGTCAGCTTAATAGAAAAGAGCCTGGGGCCATGTCACAGGGTACGCTCTGAGGCCTAGCACCGAGGCCACATCATTGTGCTCGCTCCTGCCCTTACCCCATGTAGTCTGAAATGAAGAAATGCCTAAACAGAATGGAGAACAGTCTAAATAGACTGGTGCTTATCGCTGAGGGCTACCCCCTGAGTCAATGCTGTTTGGAGCTGATTGCTTTATTTGAAGTGAGAGTACTGGGCATCTCTCAGTAAACATTTTATAAAATTCAGTAGGCCGAGGAAAAAAAAAACAAAACCAAGCAAAAAACCGAACCAACAAAAAACCTTTCTACGCCAGCCGTACTCTATAATATATGTACATCTCATTACAGTCCCACAGTTCAGCCCAGATATTTCAGGACTGACATGAAATGAGTGAAGTAGAAAGTGAAACACTTAAATACAATGAAATCAAAAGAACTTTCTATGGGATTTTGAGAAGGAAGAACTGCACGGTAGCTTATACGCACTAATACATTCGCACTAACATTAATTAATGCTACACTATTTGTGTGGTAGCGTTTAGTTTTTGTATGCTGAATTGTTTTGTTCCTAAAAATAGCTAGCCCGGGGAATCTACTGCCAACAGAAATGCATACCTTCAGATGCTGTGATTGATCTTTTTAAAAGGGCTTGATAATTTTACATTTGATAATACAAATGAAAAATCTTGGTCTATATCTAGTTCAGCCAGCTACTTAAACCTGTGCCCCGTCAAAGCATGAGAAACTTACTACATTGACTTCAACAGGGTAACTGAAACACGTGCAACTATTGTATTCAGAAGTCTGCTCCTATAAACCCAGCATATAGGAAATTTGGTATAGGAAACTAAAAAGATATCCTGAATATTTAACATTTCCATGACCATCTGCTGGTTCCAGTGGAGATTAAGGCATATCACTCTGTTCTGTGGCTGCCTCTTCTTCTAGCAGTCTTCTCTCCAACTTTCTCTATGTTATTCCCACCTTGGACTGGTGAGGTAAACAGCTGCCACTGAAGTATATAACAAAATTTCTCTGTGGAAGAGAGCTGATCTGGAAATAAATTGTCTTTTTCTTGCATGGACATGTATAGTCTATTTTGGTCCACTGATGTTCCAGCATCCATTTGAAAATCAGCTCCTGCAATTCCTTATTAGTTCCTAGAGTTCCCATGGCAAAGGCGTTGCTAAATTTTGCTCTAGGTTTTGGCCTGAAACATATTCCCACTTAATGAACGGCTAAACTTCTGCTGATTCTCAGGAGATTGATTATGATTTTCAATTATTTAAATTACAGTTTTGCAGACCAGTACATTGCCTCATAATGTACCTCAAGTACTGGGACGTTCTAGAGTCTACCTATCTTCATTTTTCAAAATCAGTCATTATCTATGAAATAAGTAAGATGATGCACAAAAAAAATATCTAGTTATACAACTATTAATAAATTATATTTTTCAAATACAAAAAGTATTTAAGGAGGTAAGGTATGGGATCAATTAGATGACAACAATCAGTATCTCATATGACTTCATGGGGGAAAGAATGCTTTTTACCACTGAGAACCTGACACCCCTTTTAATGTATATTCTACTTAATGACAAGTTATTACAGCAATTATAATTGTTTGGAGTTGGAAAAAAATAGCTTTTGTTTTACCATTGCTAGTCTATCTATTTTCTATACACTTGTCCTGGAAGAGTTTGTTTCCTTTTCCATCAGTTTATTTTAAGAAATAACCCATGGCTTCAAAAGATAATGCTTTAAAATGTAATTATATAAACAGGGAAGTTCAGGACCTACTCTGTCTACAAACATCAAAAGCAAGGATTTTAATTCACAAACCTCTTTATCAACAGTGGTAAAACCTATAAATCACTCAATGATACAGAAAATGTTTAGTACTCTTAAGAAAGGAGTCTGAACAGTATCAATTATAGAGATTGTAGAAATATAAAGATGCATTTTCCTAAAAGGGCCTCTTTTTGTGCACACAGAAACATCTGTGCATGCCGTTTTCAAGTACCTGGATACAGGCAGAATGAATTCTAGGACCTATACTTACAGGAAATAGAATGTTATTTATCAAAAGTCATTTGGACAAATTGTTTCTTTCTGTGGAAATTACTTCTCAGTTCTGTATACTCCTGTCCTGTGGTTAGTGCTGTGGTTCGCGCACACATAGGAAGGTCGGACTGCAGCCCTTTAAAAAAGCTTTCAGAGTGATGACATATAATCTACTATGGTGGCTGGAAAATGCATGTTGATGTGCAGAAATAATGCACAAGTACTTGATGGATGGAATGTTCTGTCCTGTGCAGCCTGGACAAGGTCCATCTGGGCTGCTGTGGTGCTCTGAGGCAAGGCAAGACTCTCCTCTTCCCCAAACCCGATAGCCAGGGAAGAGGCAAGGAGGAATTGTAAAGAAGCGCTGGCTCGGGAACAGCCTGAAGGTCTCTGATCATTCACACGACAGGGCTAATGCAAACAATACTAGTTCCCAGTAATGATGGATTTTCAATGCCCTGGTGCTTTGCAGGTTTGTATAATGAGCTTCTCATCTTCATAACTCATCACAGAACTTTTGTTGGCAATCTAGACAGAGAACCAGACAACCTAATGACTAATCTAGTGTCTACACCTTCAAATCTTTCTCTTTTGGGGAAGAACTGAAACATACAAATATAAAGGTTATGCCCTATATCCCCCCACCCCACCTTTGCTTTCCAGGCTGGTGAGCATTGCTCTAGGCAGATTATAAGAGTTACAGTTTTTCTGGATTCATTTATTTTCTGATCCCCTTTCTCCCTCTCATGGTAGTCTCAGTCCCTTGTGAAGAATGAGGAGATGCAAGTGTTGTAGACCATTCGTGACAATCCTGCAACATTTCTTGTGTGCAGGCAGTCTTGGATTAGATTCTTTTATTAAACACCTGAGTTTTCACGGATTTGAGCACCTGACAGCTCAGGTTTACTGTAAGGGTGGGCAACAGGTTCTTGTACTTCTGGCATTGACCTGTTTGTTTAGGTGTCTGATATAGAGAGTTTTAAGGCGTTTTGAAAGACTGAGATGATCAACCTCAAAGAAATGGTCATGACCACAAAGTGTGCCCATTAGGCATCTTCAGAAGTATGGGTTTAAATCAGGATCCATGAACTGAACTTCAGTCTCCTTGGTTTGCTTATTTACATTTATTAACTGCACTGTTTAACCTCTCACCTCTTCCTTAGTAATGTATTTAAAATTACACCTTTTATCTAATTTTGCATTAGGCTAGAAAGTCTGCTTAATGGTGAGCATTTATGCTGAAATACTGGCATAAATATTCTTAACTTTGCCCTTTCTGGGTCATATTCCCCATTCCTATTTTAAAATCTATATTACTTCATGTTCTTACTAGTATCTTATCTGGCATTCTTCAATTCTACTTCATAGATTAAATAAAATTGGGTAAATTCTCTGAGGTTTCATTCAGTCTTTTCTTCTCAGCAAATTAATCCAGGACACAATGTCCTGTGAGTGGATAGAGGGTTAATCAGTGTTTGCATAACCTTTTCCTGAACTTTCCTAAGTTTTCCAATTAACTGAGGTAACTGAAAAAAACCCACACATTTTGTGGTGTACAGTGTTTCCTTTCCCTGTTAGCAAAGTTGCTTTAAGCAGCCATGCATATTTCTAGAGACTCTAACCAAAACGTGAAAGTTTAAATCGTTGCTCACTGTGCATGAGAAGCACCAGCCGAGATGGATTTCAGTGGTAACTCTTACCTGGCTGCTCACAATTCACCTTCCTGTTAGTTTGTGAGCAATAAAACGAAACACATCTGTAGAGGAAAAGGGCTTGTTTTGTGGAAGCGTTTTACAAAAGCTCTTTTCCACATTCTGTGCATTGATGGATGTTGCCATAGGGCCTGAGAAGCTGTCATTGAAGGAGATGCAGTGCAGGTGTGCAGCCCCCTGCTGAATGGTAGCAGGGAAAAGCCTACATCCTCCAAATACGTAGCTGACATCACACCTGCAGGCTGGGCGGTGTGAAAGTGGAAGCTGTAGTGGAATGGTCCAGAAGTATAGTCCCTCTGAATGGGTACACCAACATAAATATGTTGGTTAGGGAAAGGTATAGCTGCCCTGGACTAAACTGGTGGTTTAGCCCATTTCCTCAATACTTTAATGAGAAAGGAGAAAGTTGACTGATATCTGCATCTGATACTTAAGGACTGCCAGATCACTCTCAAAATCTGTGAGGAAAAAAAAGTCTGTCATGTTTAAGAGCAACCCACTTTATCCCAAATCCTCTAATTCCAAACCCACCTTATTAAGCATTCCAAGTCAGACTACTGGGGAAATGAACCAGCCCTCCAGGGATGATGGTCAAAAACCATCTTTATGACACAGAATTACGTGAAAGGTACAGAATGGGGCCTATAAATTTCAATGCCTTGGATCCTATTACCATATAAGTAAAATAAAAATCCCATAAAAATTCAAACAAGCATCAAAAAAATGCTACTTACATTGTTTCAGCAATGATAGAAATTCTCTTGTCTTGTCTCTAGCACCATTCATTTTCTCACATAGCTGCTATGATGCTGTGTTATTTCTTACCTGTGTTCTTTGACTTAATGCTTTGACTTTATGCTTTGACTTTCTTGTATTTGAAAATAATAAACTAAAACCTAAATGAAGTTAAGAAATGTCACATAGTTCAGGGGTTGGATAGTTTTAGCTGCACCTGATAAAATGCTCAGCTAGTGGCCTCCTGCAGAAATGGTACTGGCTTCTTCTTGCCCTCAAGTTTGTTCCTAATTATGAGGAAACTTCTGACTTCCCTGGTCACAAATTTAACAGTGTTTCCTTGTGTTGCAAGCTGCCAAAGCCTGCTAAGTAACTGAGAGGCCCATCTAGGTATGTTTGTAATGTGAATAATTAGAGACATTCCTACCCTCATATACATTCACAAAATTNAAAAAAGTCCTCTCTCTAACAGGCCTAGTGGAAAGCTAGAACGTGTTTGAATAAAATATTCACTATGACTCCTTTATTTGACAAAAATTCCCAGACCATGACTTCCTTTCGTAGTTCAAATGTCAAGCACCCCTTCCACTGTGGTCAGGGTGGCATGCAGGAACAGAGGGAGACCCTAAACAGAAGTCTTTAATGATGACAAGCCTGGTTAACTCAATGACCCACAGCATCTTTTGTCTCCCTTTCTCCCCATGTTGGCTCCTGCTGATTCAGATGGGGGAAGCCAACTAGCAGAGCGGTTGCTCATGCATAGTCTAGGGAAAATGCTTTCTTCACCCTTGTGCATAGAGTGCAAAAGGCCCTTCAATTTCCTCTGTACTGTTTTTCGGTTTTTGTCTTTTTCTCTGATTGACTAGCTTTATATTGATTGAAAAGGCATTTCCTTTGCCCAGCCTCCTGAAAAACAAAATAAATGTTTTCTGTGACCCCAACTCTTAGATTTTTCTTTCCACAGAGCTAAAGAAAAAGTTTCCTGTCAGTTATATTGAAGGAAAAATTATATTGTTGTTTTGTAGCACTTTTTCTCTTCCTATGTGTCAAAAGGGAGCAAATGATGCATTAAAAGCCTAAAAGCTGAAATAAAGATTAGGTGTAAAGTGCTATTGATCCCTTTACGAAAAGAAGCTAAGACAGATTCCACTCCACTGTCAGGTTACATTTTCAGTAAGTTACCAGATGCAAGATTTGAAACTTCTACAAAGGAGTCTTTAAAGTGTTGTTGAAAATATCAAATAAGATTAGACCAGACAGTGAAAACAACCATTAAAAAATGTCAGTGGTGCAGCTGAGGTCGTCAGGCTGCATTGTCCCGGGGTTTAATGTAGCCCAATACCTGAATGTTTAAGATGCCAATATGAAGATCCAGAACTTTAAAAACATCACTTGTTACATTCTCTGTGTGTACACTCTACAGATATATGTACATATATATATATGTATCTCCATGTCCAGAATCTACAAGGTCTGTCCAGAATCTACAAGCACATAATGACATAATGTAGTTTTCACTGGATGGATAGGAAGAACACTCCAGTTCTCAGTTCCCTAACTTGTTATTCATCCAAAGAATACTCTGAAATTTTTTAAGATTGTTACAAGCTATATCACTTTTAAAGAGAGAACAAACTGGTACTGTAAGTCAGTACAGTACATTTTATTCCATTTACTCTACCTTCTTGTTCCTGACCAACATTTCTGCCATTCTTTTGCTCCAGCCAGGAAGCTGGACAGCAGATGAAAAATTATGTGACTTCCTAGCAGAAAGTATATGGTCAAATGTCATCCTCCTCTGTAATGTTCTGATGTCGCAAAGTTTATTAGAAACCAGCTACTCAAAGAATTTACGTTACTTTCTGCATCAATTGATAACCAAGTTTAGCAACTGAGTGTACAAAGTGCAGACAAGATCGACCATGAAGCTTTTGATTGTTAGTTGCACAAGCTGGAAACACCAGAGATAGATAAATGTAAAGAAGGATTAGGCAGCTGCTGATTAAACTCTATAAATTAAAAATAATTCTACACAGCTAAGGCAATGGAATGAATTTCCCAGTTCTCAGCAGGGTGACTTTAGAATATATCCAGAGATTAATTTGGGGGGGGGAAGTGAATAGAAGCAAATGCCAAATGAAAGCAGATGATGAACCTTCATTGTAATCTAACACATCTGGAAATATACTGTTGATGAAGGTAGACTCCACTTCTCAAGAAACACTAACAGTATGCAATTTTTGTAGATCAATGGGGTAAAACTTTTGAAATCATGAAACACTCATGGCAGGGGCATTAGTTCAACAGAAGGCGTCAACCCTTCTGGGGTGACAGATTATTTGGGGTGAACTGCTTTAAGCTAATACCAGAAGAGGTAGAAAAACTCAGAGATAAGGTTTAAATTCAAAATTATAGAAATGTAAAAAGAATTTCTAAGTGGCCTGTATACTTGTATTAGAAACCTGAGGAAAAGAAAATACCAATTTCTATCAGACAAGCTATTCTGTGATTTTGTATAACTAGCGAAACCTGGCTTCACACAGATTTATGTCTTGCGTTCCTATTCCCTTCCTATTTGGAACGATCATCCTTATGTGCCCTCTTATAACACAATGTACCCAGGTGATTGTGAGACACCCATATTGTACCCTAAATAAGCATATGATACTTTCAGATTGTCCCATGTGTCCTAGCTACTTTTTGGCTTCTGCCTAATCAAAAGGCAAAGTTCTGTCTTTAGTTAACTCTTGGATGAGCTCTGTCTAGTCCAGACCTCTTCTGTATTTATAACATAGCTGAACAATGTGTGCCTCATCCAGACTGAAGATTCCGAGACTCAGCTGCAACAGAAGCAGAGGAAAGCTTAGACAAGAGCTTCATAGGTTTGACTGAAGAATACGCTTTCCATATTTAGTGTAGCCTTAAATGGTGAACAGGAGCAGAACCAATGCTGTGTCAATGTTCTAAAAGGGTAAAAATAGCCCAGATAATTACAGACCAGAGGTCCTGACACAACGTCTTGGAAAAAATATTAGAACAGCTGGTGTGCAATGTTATCCATAACATTTTCATGGATAGAAATTCAATTTATTCTAATTAAAATGAACCTGAAATGCTGCCATTAGGCAGTCCTGTGGTGCAAAAGGAGCAAACAGCTGGAGTCAAGTTTGAAAATCCACACTGTGCATTTTAAGCTCTTACTTTGGGCTAGTTCTCGCTCAATTTAATGGGATAAATACCTTTTACCAGCTGGAAAATACTAGGTGAGCTCCTGCAGCGTGTTTCCCAGTCTAACTTCAGTGAAAAGGAATCTAGTTTATGTACTTAAAGACTGCTCCATGATGCAAACTGGAGCATTGTAGGCTAGAATGATTAAGAGATTTACTTACTATGAATTAATAAATCATGAACAAATCAATTCAGCTAGATCATATCTGCGATGATGTATCGTTTAGTGATTGCTTACAGCAAAGCCTTTAGCCAGTGCTTGATTGTGCTCTATAATCAGTGGAGAAGATAGAGGGAGAGAATATGCTGGAGCTTGGTTTCCACTTTGGGATGAGTTGGCATATTGCCTACTTTGCTTGTAGAACTCAGACTATTTTGCCTGGCAGCTGATAATCCTCCCAAGCATCCAACAACAAATTCTTGCACTGTATTTTCCTGTCTGAGACTTTCCTTCTTCTGAATTGATTTAGACCATGTGACAGCAACCTTCAGGTACAGGCTATGAAGTGAGATCAGCCAGACATACATCCTGGCAAAACAGCATATTTAATGGACAATCAAGAGATGAAAAAGGAGAAAAAAACAGTGAATTTGTTGCAAATCTTCTTATCGTTTTCAGATCTAACAATGCTCTTGCTGCCAGATGCTGCTTTCATTCATCTTCAAAATATCTGCATTAGTAGCAATTCTTCCATTCAGATGTTACTTTTAGAAATATTTTCCTCGTACCATTATCACCAGCAGCAGTTCTGTGTGAGATCAGGCAGAGAAACCTGTGAATCCATCTATTTTAACACACTGAAAGGAGCCCATAGATAGCCTAGTGAAGGACACCTGTGGGTGAAGTTACTTGACTGATTGCAAGAATGACTCTCCATTTATCTTAGGCTAGTTATGATTAACTATGTGATGAAGATATATCAGTTGACGCGTAACATACTGGTAGCTGATGTGGAAAACAACACTGGTAAAACAGTAGCACAAACTTCAGCATGCATTAGCATTCACATTACATACCATGGGTCACTACTAGACTTCTGCAGAAGGTTCAGTAACTACTAAAACTTTTATATATGTGTGTCTTTACTCCTTAGAGTTAGCAGGAACATGTTGTGTCATGACACCAACACATCTCCACTGTTTCAGTCATACCCTTGTAAAGAATAATCTGAGTAGCACACTCAAGCAATCGGTGTTTTGACAGTGCCATTGGTCTAGAAACAAAAAGTAAGTTCCATTCATATACAGAGGAAAGAAAACAGTTAATCTGAAAAGAACATAAAAATCACGGAAAACAACAGGCATATACTGATTTTTCAGATATTACTGCTCTTGTTGTGCCACTGTTGTCTACACTAGAAAGGACTGTATTTACTACTCAGTTAATATACAGAACCAAATAAACACCATGTATACCAAGATTTGAGTTCTTTTAGGAACTGTAATATGAGAGCCTCTGTTGCATATCTCATGTCATGCCCATGCTTTCTGTATCAGATTTTTAGATTTTATTCTTGCCTTCTGAATTTTATAGAACTGCATTTCAGCAGCTCCCTATCATTTTAGAACTTGCCCCTGTTATTTCTTCCACAGGCTGTTACATGGAAATTCTGCCCTTTAAAATATTTAACATTGGCAGTATATGGAGAACATGCGTAGCTCGATAGCTTTTATTTAAAATATATCCATAATGTATCTTACACTGTTCACAATGTCCTATATCCATTACAGTGCCATATATCCCTTTGATTGCTATTGTTAATAAGTCTGTGTATGATATGCCTGGGAACCGGCAACGTTCATTTTGTGTGGTTTTACATATGCTAATCTCAAGGCTTAATTCTGAATCCTTTCCAAAATGTCCTGAAAAGAGGAAACTTTGTCCTGTATTTCAGAAAGAGCTAAACAGAAGTATGGGGGGGGGGGGATAGATTTTATAATTACAGTTAGTATTCTTTCTACTACCTTACATAAATGTATCTCTAATGAAAGGCAGAACTGTTCAGCTTATGTTTACTTTGTAAACATCATAGGTCATCCATTTTGTTAAATATGCTGTATCTGGGCAGCAAGAAGAAGATGACTTCCTAACACTGGCTATAGTGCCCTGTGGCAGGGGGGACACACAGATTGCTTCTTCCTTGGGAAAAACTGAGCATGCCCATGGGGAAGCAGTTTCTGGGTGGAGGAAGCAAGGTGGAGAGACACAGTCTGGTACAGGGTCTGCCACACTGCTGGAGCTGGAAGACTTGAAAGAAGACGTCAGGAAGAAGCAGGGAGCAGAGCAAAATCTGGGAGAGCGTGACGGGAGATTATGGAGTTGGTTGAATCTGGGAAAGCACTGAAGCTGCTGTACAGGAGTCAAGAGTGGAGGAAGGAGCTATCCACTATGTGACCGGACTCCAGACAGTACAACTATACTATAATAAAACCTAGTTGGGGAGAAACAAGACTTTGTTTTTTCTAATACACTCAATTCATAGGCAAAGGCAGGGCGCTTCCACTTCCAAGCTCTGAAGCCCTTTTCAGCATCCACGCTGTAAAGCATGGATGCATGCTTTTTAGCATGCTTTAGAAGCATCCATGTTTTTTAGTATTTAAGATTTTCAGGCTTTACATTTTGTCTATCAAGGAGGATAAACAATGTCATGTGATTTAGGAGCCCATCACACCCAGCAACTGAAGTAGGTTGCAATTTGTTGAAACAAATTAGTAGCAAAGGGCTTCCTTGTCTCTAAGGTAGAATACACACAGTGAAAAATTATTCCAGCATAATGCAAGTAATTTATTAGAAATATTTTAACCAGTTGAAGCAGTGAGGAATATTCATTGACTCAAGAACAAATAAAAGCTATTTGAAATATGTCTTCCTTTCTTCTAAACTCCTTATCCCTTTTTTATTCAAGCTGTTCCTGAAACCTTGCTTCTCTGTTAGCACTCAAGACACAAATGGCAAGGCAGATCATGTGAAAGGTGATCACCACAGGTTGCATACTGTATTTAAAAGTTATTCCTCTACTAATAATTAACATACTTATTATTGTAAGTTATGTGTGAGGAAGGGCATCTGTTTGATGAATTTATTCTTAGTTTGTGTGTTAGACCCCCTTAAAAAAGGAAACAACTAGGTCAGATCACATTTAATGCCAGGGGTTGATCCTGCTCCTCCTTAGTGCTACTTATGCTTCTGGAAGAGGAGAAGGCTGAGAAAGTCATGAGCAGCTTAGAGTGTGCAGCACAAGAAAAGACTGAGATAACTCTGAGAGGAAAAGGGAGCAAACACATTCCTAAGAGTGACAGAAAAAGAGGCTTCCTAGGGACAGAAGGTATAATGCAGAATTTGCCACAGCTCAGAGAGCCACTGAGTTGGGTGAGAGCGGACCTGGAAGCGCGAACCTGCCCTGCAAGGACACAGGGGGCAGAGCAAGATTTTTTCCCAAACCCTTTGCTTTCTGATGCGCTTTCTCAATTTTTAAAATGGGCCTGCTCTCATTCTTCTTCATAGAAAATAATGCTTTTCAACTTCAAAAGCCTTTTGGTCTTATTAGGGGAAGAGTCCTCTCATTCCACTGAGAGAGAGCAACTTGTTCTTACAGTGTCTTCAGACGGTCGGTGGTGTTGGTGGACCACTGCTATTGCTCTGCAGCAAACTGACTGATCATAAGGGGAAAGGTACTCTGCTCTTAGCTGAAGGAAACAAAATAGAGGCATAAAAAGGTACAAGAAGAATCAAAAGACAAGAGGGATCAACTTTCTGAAAAATATTGACTGGATCGAGAAAAAATAAAAACATTGAAAGCATTCTCTCTAAGACTTTTCACAATTGTGAAGGAAGGGAAGGGGACTGTGAGAAGAAACAGAGACTGCAGGAGAGTGTAAAAGGAAACCGACTGTCCGTAGAAGACCTCTATTTTTAGATTTAAAGGAACACTGTCTTTATCAGTGTCTTCTGTGGAAAACAACAAAAAAATAACTATTAGCCATCTTTTTAAGAATGGAAAAGTGTAAGAATATAAACAAAGGTGGAACTGACAACATTTGCAGCTTTTCCCATATTAAGACGTTCTTCTTCAGAGAAATGTGTCAGAGGGTTCACTCTCTGTAACACCCAGCATTTGTTTGTTCACACTGACCTAAATTTCAGAAGGCTTTAGGTCTCCCTGTGTATAAGCAATTTATCATGAATACATATACTGGAGTTTGTCATGCATGTATAAAACACAGTTGTCAAGGAAAAAAAGTTGTTCATGGAAAAGATGTATCATTAAACCATTAAAGCTTTCTTGCACACAGTTCCCTGTAAATCAGAACCAAAGTATATAAATACTAATCTGTGCTACTGCTTTTACATGTAAAATAAGTAAGCATGTTTTTATTCCATTTTAGACAGCCGATCCTTCTTTCTTGTCCATATTTACATTTTTCTCTTGCATTAAGTACATATAGTTTAACACATTTAGACGGTGATTCTTCAGCTGAGGAATCAAATGCTACTTCAAAGCAGATACAATATTTTCATCATGTATTTAATGACAACATTTTGCAAGTGCATTAGCAGTAATAATTGCTCATCAAACAAAATAAAATGAAACTTGGAAAAAATGTAGAGCAGCTTTAATAAAGTATTTGAGCTGCAAGGAAAAATATTTAAATTTGTAATCAACACATACAAACAAATCACTCGCCAAATTTCCTAATATTGTGGTGCTAAGTAAGCTAATTATCCACATTAAATATTATTAAAATAGCATTTTTTCCTTTGAAGTTAACACAGTAGTATTAATATAACTATCAGCCATGAGAAATACAAAAAACACAAACAACAAAACATATGCACAATATAAAGTACTTATTCTTTCAGATGTTTGGACTTTGTGCTGAAAACTGTCAGGGTACATCAGGATGCTGCTGTTTACAACAAAACACTAGAAATACAGAGGACACAGAGAGATCTGACTTCCTACTGCAACACACTGAGTCAATTTCAAAGATTTAAATTCTGTAGTCAACACACAAAGAAATGAAATTTTTTTCACCTCTTTAGAGCCAAAATATCTCTCTCCTACATTCACTGGGTCTACACTGATGCAAAACTGAGGAGACACATGGAGGGCTTTTTTTTTTGAAAGCCAAGATGTTGGCATAGTACACACAGAAGTGAAAAATGAAACTATCAAACTAAATTCACAGCAAGAGTGAAAAGGATATATTTTTACAATTATTCATTATAAAAGTTACAGCTGAAATCCATTCCAACATTCAAAATATGTAGCTAAAATATTCAAACTACCTTCACTTTGCTAATCCACCAGTAGAATAAAAATATAACTCAACTCGGTTTGTCTTAGAAAAAAATGTCTACTCAAAGAAAAATAAAAATTATGATGGCTAACCATAATTTTTTGAAGTATGTCACTAAAAGTTAACTTTAATTACTTTAATTAATCTTGTTTCTTCAAATGCAAAACACAACATAAAATTTCATATAATTTTTATATATTTCATGAGAAATATGAAATGTTAGCATTCTTCTATCTCCTTATTTGGGACAAAGAACAGGAGAGAAGCATGGCATCTGAAGAAGTTAACACAGGACATTTTCTATTCAAAACAATCGAAGAATGTTTAAATTTTTTGCAGCATTACTTGATGATTCATACATATAATCAGTATAGGTGCTCATCAGCCCAACGGTAGCTTTATGAAAGTTAGAAATGGCCTTCACTGTTGTTAATCCAACTAAAAGGCATCTGCATGTACAAGTTTTAGACATTCTACCTAGGTTTGGTATGATTTTAACTCTGGTGATATGTCTCTCTTCCTCCTTTATTGCAGACACAGTCTAGAAAACTTGATTAGATCAAGTATTTAACCTTTATCTGGTGAAACAGGGTGGACTCAACCAGACCCCATGATCAAACTAAGGGCTGTTATCAGTACAGGACAGAAAATAACTATCTGTGGAAAAGACATGAGATTTTAGTCAATGAGAAAGAATGGTTCAAGAGGTCTGATAGCCTACATTGTCTACAAGCCCCCGTGTACACCCCATTTGGTAACCCCTTTACTGACTTCACTTCCAAATTAGGTAAATTTAGTATATTCTTTCTCTAACTGATTACACTAAACTGTCTTGAGGAAGGGCTAATAAAGAAAATGATCTGAACTTGGCTGTCTTTTTCTCCTGTGAGCCAGTGACTCGTGACTATCTATCTTTTGTCATTATAATGACAATTCTCCCCTTGTTTACATCTTCACTTCTTCTTAAAAGATTTTAAAAAAATTTAGGCAAAATGCAATAATTCTTTCCTAGAGTTGCTGGTGGGGAGGAGCAAAATGTAAAGATTTCAGACATAAGATGTGCATAAAAGGGAATGAATGAGGAAAGAAGTAATAAAGTTCTTAAGACCTAAGGCCCAAGCTTAAGTTTACAAACTGTTTCACTTTGAAAGGGGGAATAACCTGAGTTTAAAAAAAAAACATCAGAGAAAAAAACACTCATGGGTGCTAAACTCTGTTTAGGATCTTGTAAAAGAAATTGCCCTTTGGACCTCCTCCAGTTTACCCATATTCCCACCCAAAATTGAACAGTTGCCCTTGACCACATATACTTGTTCCTGAGGATATTACGTCTGTTTTTTGAAAGTGTTTCAGCTCAGGCATGAAGAAAAATGCTGTGTAAATAAAAAAATATTGCGAACAAACATCTCAGCATTTCTGATTTGAATTTTCTCACAGCCTTTTAATCTGTCAAAAGGCTTGATTTTTTTTTTTCTCAGTTTTCTATTTAATTTTGTGAGAAACATTATTAAAAATGTTCAGTTTCTGGAATTTTCATTGGCCAGTAAAGCTATCTTTCAAGTTGTCTCTTAATGACAAGATGGAATATATCCTGCTAAATTTAAAATAGCTTTATGTTAAAATATATCAAATGTTTGTTAAAGGTATCTCATCTTTCAATGTGTTGGTCTACAGCATCAGTTTTTAAATCTGTATATCTCTACTGAAGCCAGCTGAGCAGTACCAGTTTATACCAAGTAAAGATTTTCTCTGCTGTTTGAGAGAATAAAAGATCTTTGCCCAGTTAAGTTAATTCATTTCAGCTTTTTATACAATTATATTAAATTTCCTAATACTTTATTTTACTATAAGTCTGTGATTAATTTATACAAATTTGATCAATAAATATGAGGGCTTTTTATACCTGTTACTTCACAATACTTCCTGTAAGAATTTAACTGGATAAACAAGAAATAATCTTTTTTGTAACTGCTTTGCTACTTTTACTATTCAAGTGCTTTGTTGGCAAGCACTTAAACTTAATTGTATTGAAAATTAAGCAGATAAATTAAATAAAAAATAAATTTACATTGTAAGTTCATTTTGGTTTTTTTTTTACTGTCTAGCTGACACTGCTCAGAACAGAATGTATATCCTATAGATGCAGCATATAGAGAATTCTGTCTCATTATCATTCAAGAATTTGGCATAATCAGAGTTGGGGCTTCAAAACTTAAGTCTTTAACTGTACTGATGTGAGGACTTCAGACTCGTGGAGGAGTACAATATATCTCTGGGGTTTGAGGCATATAATAAACATATAAGAACTTTCAAAACAGTATATTTAGTGACTGCATTGCACGTAACTTCTAAGATACCAAGTGTAGGCAGCTGTAGGTAATACATTTGGCTCTTAATAGCCAGAGAGGTAATAAAATTATTTTGTGATTAAAAACTGTATTTACATGTTTCTGTAACCTCTATATCATAGTTAAGATACAGTTACGGCTGAGGGCTAACTCCATCACTGACCTTTTGTGACATTCTGCAAAGCTTACTGTCAGCACTACAAGCTGCAAAGTAATGGAAACAAAACCCAAAACAATTCCCAAACCCAGATCAGTTTCTAACCACATGTAAGCTCAGCCATGTTATGAGATAGAGTGATCCAGCATGTATTTTGCATCTATAATTATTCCCCATCATTCCCTGCACCTCCTCTCTAACACGCGAACTAGTCATGCCCATATTTAAGAGGACGTTTCTTCCTTTTCACTTTAGAATTGACACCTTGTTGACACAAACAGGCAAAGGCAATTTAATAGTCTCTCAGAACTATTTTCTCACTCAGGTTATAAGAGTAGTCATTAAGACAGCATTCCCTCATTTTCACATAAATCACCTCTAATACCAGTGTAGGGCACAAATGCAGATTTGTGCGATCCATTTAAGTCACACTTTACTTAGATGAATCTAACATGGTAAATGGATGATCCTTTTTCATTTGTAATAAGCATGTTTGAAATATTTTTCAGTGTGGTTTGAAATATTTTTCAGTGTGTCTACAGTCAAGATTTAACTTTCTAAACACTGTAAAAATAACCATGCTGACTTTAAATTAATTTAAATATAGCTGTGTGAAAAATGTGGAAAAGACTTTCGGATTAGACCTGGTTTTAAGAACACATTCTGAACCCATGAAAGAAAATTGGATTGCAAATAGATAGAGATGCATTGCAAAAAATATTTGAACTGAAATTTTTAAATTTTGAAGTGATCAATTACACAAGGTTCAGTTTTCCTCCAAAGAAGACAATGTCTTATGCTGCAGAAAAGGGAAGAGTCATAAGAGAAACATTGAAGAGTAACCCACCTACTCTTGTAGCATGTAACAAGTAGTAAGAAAGTGATTTGAACTTAGTTTTGATTTTTGTGGTGATTCAACAGGCTGTACCTGGTATGAATGGCACCTTTAAATATGCTGATTGATTCAGGTGAGCTGGGCTGAATTTCAGGGGAGGGGGGAAGTTCATGGAGACCAAGATTGGACTTATTAATATACTGAATTTGTCTCAACTACACTTTGATCACTGACTTAAACTGATGTTCTTGGAGTGAAGAAACATATGCTAAAGAAGAACTTGTCACGCAGGACATCTATAATTAAAGAAGATCTTCAATGAAAGCATTTCACAACACCTCCATTAAGCTTTGTCATACTGCAAGAAGAACATGAGCCTCTGTGTAAAGAAAAGTTAAACAATTGTCAGCTGAAAGCAGATGAGGGTTTTATTGAATACCTGTATTACTAATGCATGAAGAGGTACCCATGCAGAGCACAGCAGATACAATCGTTGCTTTTAATCGTTGTACAATTTTTATTACCAGTGGAACTACTAAACAAAAAGAGGGGGATAGATTTCCTTTAGTGGTAGCCATAGTTTTATTTCAGGAGAAATCAGTGACCTAGGTCACTGAGTTGTCACTGATCCTGGTACCAGGATCACCTCCACATGAAGAGACAGGTAGGATTACTGTCTTAAAGACAGCACAGATCAGGACATTCAAACCTCAGTAGCCGGGGTCACATAAAGGTTAAAGTATGGATAAATGTTTCCAAATCTTCCCACTAGGATGGAATAAAATTATTCGACAAGGTAGTTAAAAGGAAAAAAAATAACACGTATTTATACAACTTCTAAAGGAATGTATAATAACAAAGAAAGAAATGCACGTTAGTTTAATTTATCTACATTATCAATTATCAAAAAGCATAATTATAATTTCTATACACTTGTTGTTTAGGTTTGCTCTAAGGCCACAGTGATTGTATCTTGAATCATAGTCCAAATATCTGTATTACTGGAGAGCACTTTTTTAAAGTTTGGATTCAGTATGGGCTAGGGAAGGGACACCGATACCGATTGTTACTGAGGCTACTATCAGTTCTTGAATTTTTGAAGTTTAAAAAAAAATCTGAATTTTTAAATCCCTCTAAGGCACTTCATTTTTTTTACCTAGTTATTTCTGTCCACAATAATAGCCTTTTTAGTTTATAAGTGCACAATGACTAGAGCTCCCCAGGTATTTTAGTGGCCACAGCTATAAAATTATATCAAAGGGAGTAAAATAATTATTTCACAAGTCCGTAAGTTTAAAACAATTAATAAAAACTTTCTCATCAGCAGAAGTTTAAAGAAAAAAAAATTGTTCCCTCTCCTGAAAGATAACTTTGATTATTCAGTCTGTGTGAAGTGAGGATCATTAATGGTTCCAGACAATGACATTTTTCTTCCTTTCTCAAAATTGTTACGTGGAATACTCAAATGGTTCAGCTTCATGGATTTTTTAACTGCTAGCAGAACATGCTCCTTCAAATTGTGCTTCAGCTGTAAATTTTTACTTTTTTTTTTTAAATGATAGTATTAAGATAGTGAAAGGTAGCTGACAGATAGAAGCTTGTATCAACATGCAATTTATTTAATGCCCAGTGTAAAATTGTTGGTAATTTTCTTTTTTTTTTTTGAGATCCGTGTCCACACTGTTGCAAGTACTCCTGAAACCATCACCTGCAAGGGCAGCCACAGCCAAAGAAGGAATCTAATAACTCTGGGTACTGGAGATTCCCACTTTGAGGACTTTGTTTTTCAGAACTTTATTTGATTCTTTCACTAATCTAGTAGTTTTATAAAATAACTTTTAAAATATTAGACTTGAGTGCAATCCAGAACCTGATTCTGCACATGCTGTCTTTTCAAGAGGTTCTTTCATGAAAATATAAAGAGATCATAGCTCTTTGTTTGCAGGTACTGTCGAAACAATATCCCTTGGGAGTAAGAAGGGAGAACAGTGTGTTTTGTCTTCTTTATACTCCCACCTGGAAAACTGAGGTCAGAATATAGACAAGAGGTGAAGATTCAAGATATATTCATTTATTCATGCATTTGTCTCTCTATGAGCCAACAGCATTGCAAAGGGCAGAAGGTGTACTTTCATTTGTTGCTGGTTTTAGTCTCTTCTATGATTTTCTTATTGGCTCTTTGTCTGCTGCTGTTTCTTTTACAGGTTTTCAAGAGTACCCTCATTTTCAAAAGGAAACCCACCTGGTTTCCATTTGGTATCCTCAAGACCTGTGGTGTCAATAGAACTCATCTACTGCAATCCATACTACTTCCTATTTATACATTAAGATGGCAGAACTCAAGCATGTCTCATTTTTCAGGGGCTAAATGGAAAAATCTTTTATTTTAAAAAATATTTGAGGTAAATAATGGGAAAAGTCAACATGAAGCAAAACCACAGAGATGCTGAGTATTTCAGGAATATGTCCACTAGAAATATATATTTCTCCTTGGTTTTCAAATATCATCAAAAAGAAGCCATTCAAAAGGCCAATGATCAAACATATGCAGAGGGAAAGACACAGGTAAGACATAAAATTCACTCACAACATGAAGGCAGCAGAAACATGAAGTTTTTTTCTTCACATATGGAGATTTTTAAAACCAGACACGGGTGCAGCAAAACTTAAAAGGTGTCCTGAATCAATTCAGAAGTTTGCCAATTTGAGCTTGAGCCAAATGACTATCCAATGAAGAGTAACAGATGCACCTGATGACATAGCATTCCAGTTCAAGGACGTAGCAGAAAAATCACTCTAGTTCTCCCCAGTGACAGACAAAACTATTGATTGCACATTTACAGCTCAAATGTTGTGGGGTTTTTTTTCTCCTTTCTAGAATAACAACAGAATTTCAAGTGTATGAAGAGCTTGTGGGTTTGGCTTCATGTCAAGGCCAAACAAAGGGCTCTGACTTTCACCACAGTCTGCAGAAACATTTACAAGCTCTGTATTTGGATTTGTGCAAACTTGTTGATCTTTCAAACTATCAAGCATTTTCAACAGCTGGAGCACAGAATAGCACAATATTTCCTTTTGTTTTCTGATGGAAAAGTTTACAGGCACCAAAATCCATGCAAAAAAAGGTTAACTGATAACTTGAATCCAGTTATATCTCATGCATTGTGAATCACTGATAATTGATCTGCTGAACCCATTCACCAAAGAGAGTCAATTAATTTGGAATTACCTGAAAGCGTGTATTGTTTTTCTAGGAAGAAAAAAAAGAAAGACAAAAAGAGGGAAAAAAAAAGTTCACATTTCTTTCAATTTCATTTTGTTCACTGAATAAACGGTTTGTTGAACAAGTGAGTAGAACACATTATATTTGTTTATATTTAGCTTAAAAACTTTAAATATATATATTTGTGAAAAGACCCAAAGCTTATTATTTTGAAGTGGATCTTTTTTTTTTTTTTTACCTTTCAGGTCTTTATCCAAACATTAAAATGTATTTCCTACTTTTAGGTAAACTTTAAAAGAAAGAATGTATTTTAACCACTTTCTCTTTTTTAATATTTCTTTTTATTCTTGTGGTAGAAAAGGGATCCACACATACATAAAGACTGAAAGTGCTTTTCCTTCCCATGTTATTTCTTATTCTTTCCCTCTTCCACTTCACTTTTCCCAAGGGAGGGGAAAAATAAGGAGGAACTACTAAAACTAGAGTGAATACAGGACTTTTTCGTATAGTCAAAGTCATCATTATGAATTCTTTATTTATGCTTTCAGTTTGTAAGACTGATATTAATACAAAGGTTATGTAATTCTTTAAAGTAAAAATCACAGAAGAGTCAAACGTCTGTCAAAGATTCTCACTAAGAGATGAGAAACAGCAGAGAGAATGTCCCACGGAGAAGCTGGCTCTTAACACAGGAACTGAGGAGATGAAAAAAGGCTGCCAGAGATGACAAGTGGAAAGAGTTGGGCATGGGTGTCACTTCATTGCCTAGGACCATAGCTGGAGTTCATGTAAGAGAGAAAGGGAGACTGTCTACTACATCTGGGAGTAGCACAGCACAACAGGATCAGGTCTGTAGAGCTCATGAAGAACCAGTGTCCACACCATGCACATTTTGGGAGGGTTCACTTCAGACTAGATGTAGTTTGTTGCCATGGACTGAACCCCCAGCAGCAGCTGGAGTGCATTTGGGTTGTTCACAGGGTACATTTTCCTGGTTTGTTTCATTTGAAAGCAAACCAGGTTGTGTACTCTGAGACAGCTGTATGAGATCTGAACCAACACATGTTAATTGGGGAGAACTGGGAAGCTGTCTTGAAAAGCACTTTTGCTGATTTAAACTAAATCATTAATGTAGACTCAGGGAGATCCTACTCAAAGATGAGGAACTTAAGTAGATTGATTGTCTTCCATCCAGAATATACAAGTACTGGCACAAAAATTATTTCTGCTTCTCTATTTCTAGCTAAATATTAAGCATATCCTTTACATTTTCTTTTCCCTTTTTTCTTCCCAAAGAAGTTTGATTATTGTACTTTTCCTTCAGAGATGAACAAACTTGCAGTTAGGGAGTTATGCAGTTCAGACAACTGTGTAAATGGTGGTACTTCAAAAGGCAGATTAAAAGACTTGCTTATTTTTTTCAATGATTTTTCTTTGTACCCTTCTGTGATCTCAGTGCATCAGTATGTAATATGACATTAACTTTGATTTTTCTTGCTCCCTAAAATGATACCATTTGTGCAAATATTTTAATATCTGTCACACTGCAACCGAACTTCTTTCCTCTTCTGTGCACTGCAATATTGATGAAAACCCACAAAAAAAAGTACTATTTATAGCAACACTGTATTTGAAGGAATGTAACAAAGTCCCCTTAAGATTTGATCCTATATTTAAAGAAATCAAACAAGAGTGAAACCTAATTACTCAGGCTGTTCAAGCTGCCTCTGCCCAGAATATACCTTCTGATGAGCAGAGACCATTGTATGAGGGTTCTTCTAGAATGGAAAGAAAGAATGACACATTGTGGATAAAACCTGCATTTAAAATTACTGTTTACAGCTTTGGTGCAGCAGTTACAGAAACACTGGAAATACAGTAGCAAATAGACAAATAAGTCAGTTATAAGAGGTTCAAAAGTTATTGAAGGTGGATAAAATTCTTTCTAAGCTCCTGACTAAAATTATAGATCAAAAATTATCTTTGTTGGTTTCTTTGTTCCTTTTTGTTCATTTCTTGTCAAATTATATTACACCATCAATTGTCTCCTGGTTATTCTTTGCAGTGTTGCTCAAGTTCTGAGGGAAAACAGGTTCATCTGGCCAGCCCAGACAGAATGAGGTTATTTAATACACCAAAATAGCTAGCAAATATTAGGATATAGTGGTTTATTTATGTTCTTGGGTTTTCTGAGCATTTTCTTCTCTTCTAGTAAAATATTGCGATGGGTTTCTTTTCATTACTGATTTCTGAATTTAGAATTTGCAAAAAGGTATTTTTTTGTAAATGATCCTCCAGGGACTTTTCTTTTTAAAGTTATAACTCATGTATATGCACTGCAAAAACAATCTATTTTGAAAATGAATGAAAGAAAAATATTTTTAATTTTTGGACATGAAAATATTATTAGTCACTCCACATTTTTTATTGTAAAACTTGCTAATGGAATCTATTTTTCGAGAAGGACCTTAATTTGGTATATGTGGTTTTTGACTTTGTAGCCTCAAAACTTATACATAGATCATTGAACTATTCGGGAACTAGGATGTTAATTTGTTCTCATATGAAATAAACACATATTGCAGATTTCCTGTGTTGTTTGTTTTCAGCAAAAATAAGGTTCACTTGCTAGAGTAAATCAATCGCATCTCTGTTTCCAGTGAGAAATCTATTAAATAATTCTTCTCTTTTCTTTTATTAGACTGTAATACACAGATGTTCTCCACTGCTTCCTTCCTCTCACTCTCCCTTCTTCTCTTCCCTCCATTGCCTTTTATTTAATATTCCAAGGGCAAAGACTGTGATTAACAATCAACATCTCGTCTGAGCTCCCATTTTCAAACACAGCAGGTCAAAAAACCTGTTTTAGCTGGGCTAAGACATGAAATTCTGGTCGCAGGTGAGGATCTCCAGGCCACAGAAAATGAAGCTTGAGGGTGCACAGTATTTCTTAGGTGTACTTTGTGTGCAACTGATTTCCATGACCCTTTCAAGCTTACTTATTTTCTACGTTCAGTAATATTTTCTCCTTATCCTAACTTCCTCCATTTCCATTCCCACCTTAAAAGACAGTAGCTTAGAAGTCTGAATTAAAAAAAAAAATAATCATCCTACCTGTAATACATACTTTCTATTTCTAATATTAAACAGCCTTGCTAGGAATCTGAAAACAATATGTTATCTTTTCATTTATGCATGGTTTAACTCATTTTTTGCAACAACTATTTCCAGAATAATTTTATGGGAAACCCAAAAATAACCATGCGCCAAAATAAAATGGAGTAAACCAGAGACTAAGTTCGCAAAGTTTTAGACACCTAATAGCTTCTACACAAAACCATTACATTTTCTCGTTTATTATTTCACAGCAGTAATAATACTAATAATGATAGCAACAATTTTTATTTTCATAGTCTAAGCATTCTTTCCATATAAAATATCCCAATTAAACTTGACATTGTTTCTCACCTAGTAATACTTCTTTTACACCTGACTGGTTTCCTTCAAAGCCTTAGGATTCTTCTAAGGTGAGGGATTGTTGGCCCACAAGTCTCTGTAGAAACACCTACTGCTATGGATGTTTTGAAAACCTCAAATATACAACAAACAAAAAGAATTCTAGTAGAGGTAAAATATGCTTTAAAGTTTTGGTCATTTTCTTTCTTTGGCAAATATTAGTGTAGAGCTGAAAAATTAATTTATTTACAATACATGCCTCTGAAAAAATATATCCTCATCAATTTATAGCAAGTATGAAATGCAAAGATTAATGCACCAAGAAATTCTAAGAATGCATATAAGGAGCCAAATAAGTGTAGACATCTTTTGTTTTCTTTTACTGAAGTTGCTTGATCATAAATTGCATAAGTGACTGTTCTTAACTGTTTTTGCAATGCTCGTTTCAATTCCTGGATGAGTATACTTCTGAGCACAAAATATGGGAGTAGAAGGGTTATATCCCTGCTCCTTTATAGAGGAACAGACAACTAGCTTCAAGGCATTCAAATTTTAAGTCACCAAGAATCATTATTGCCTTTTGAAGCAGAACCTTAAAAAACAGCCCTTATTTCTCCCTCAGTACATGCTCACAAATGCTCTAATACATTTCATTCACTATTTCAAAGATACTCGGATTTTCCACCATTACAATAAAAATAAAAAGGAGATGAAGATTTATGTGCTGTTACACGAATCTGATATCTCTGCAGATAAATACTTTCACTTTGTTCGTAGAAGCATCCTAAGCCGAAACATGAGGTCCTCGGAGATCTCCAACATGGTCTTAAATGTATCTATATAGCCTGCCTATATCTTTTCCTAGTCATAAATAGGTCACAGAGTATTCTGCATGAATTTGGGACAGAGAATTTCTACAGTGTTCTGGTTTCTGCTGGGACTGAGTTAATTTTCTTTCTAATAGCTGCTGAGTTTTGGATTTAGTATGAGGAAAGTGTTGATAACACATATTGTTTTAGTTGTTGCTAAGTAATGTTTACATTAGTTAAGGACTTCTTCAGCTTCCCACAGAAGCTGAGAGGGAGCATAGACAGGACAAGCTGGCCAAAGGAATATTCCATACCATAGACGTCATGCTCATTATATAAATGGGGACTTATGGCAGATTGAAAGACACGGACTCTGACATGCAGGATAGAAATCAGCTTTATTAAGCAAGCGTGCTCTTTATATACTTTTCTACCAGGGCCAGTAATTTTCTACTTTACTTGTTTACACCATTGTGTGCTCTAAAAGATCACGTTCCCACCGAAAAGGGAATGTCTTTTCCCTATGAGCAGCACCTCCTTATCTAGGGAGTAGCTTCACACAACTTCATCGTCTGCCAAAACAGTGCTGCAGCTGCTTATTCCTCCCTATTGGTTCTACCACACTTAACCCTTCTTTTGCCTCAGTCTGGCACGGGGACAGCGATCTGCAATCACTGCTTGGGATGGGATGGGCAACCAATCACCAGGTGGCGAGAATGACTTGTGTTGTTTCACTTTATTTTGTATATTCTTGTATCATTATTATTATTGTCATTGTTATTTTCCTCTTCTGTTAATGTTCTATTAAACTGTCTTTATCTCAGTCCATGACTTTTTTTTCCCTTTCCCCTCATTTTCTCCCTCTTCTCCCTACCCTGCTGGGGGGAGGGTGAGGGAGTGAGGAAGCGGCTGCATGGTCCAAGTTGCTGGATGGGGTTAGACCACGACATACAGGTAGATTGAGTTTTATGACGAAATCAAGAATATGCCTTGAGAAATGACAGCATGTGTTCACAGATCCTCTGAAGTTTATAAATGCAACTAGGAAGTCTTTCTCATTCTACTCTGAAGAACCATTTGGGCTCTGCTGAGGCAGTTTGATGTGACATTGGCTCTGTTGTCATAGAATGGTTTGGGATGGAAGGGACCTTAAAGTTCATCTAGTTCCAACTCCCCTGCCATGGGCAGGGACACCTCCCACTAGACCAGGTTGCTCAAAGCCCCATCCAGCCTGGCCTTGAACACTTCCAGGGATGGGATCTCAACAGTTTCCCTGGGCAACCTGTTCTAGTGCCTCACCAACCTCATAGTGAAAAACTTCTTCCTTATATCTAATCTAATTCTACCCACTTCCAGTTTGAAGCCATTACCCTTCATCCTATCTCCACTTGCCCTTGTAAAAAGTCCCTCTCCAACTTTCCTGTAGGCCCCCTTTAAGTACTGAAATACTGCTATATGTTGTCCCTGGAGCCTTCTGTTCTTCAGTCTGAGCAACTCCAACTCTCAGCCTGTCTTCATAGGAGAGGTGCTCCAACCTTCTGATAATTTTTGTGACCCTCCTCTGGATCCACTCCAACAGGTCCATGTCCTTCTTGTGCTGAGAACTCCAGAGGTGGAGACAGTACTCCAGATGGGGTCTCACCAGAACGGAGTACAGAGAGAGAATCACCACATTCGACCTTCTGGCGAAGCTTCTTTTTGTGCAGCCCAGGATGCAGTTGGTCTTCTGCGCTGCAAGCTCATATTGAGCACCTCATCAACCAGCACAACCAAGTCCTTCTCCTCAGGGCTGTTTCAATCCATTCTTTGCTCAGCTGCTATTTTTGCTTGGGATTGCTGTGACCCATGTGCAGGACCTTGCACTTAGCTTTGTTGAACTTGATGAGGTTTGCACAGGCCCACCTCTCAAGCCTGTCCTGGTCTCTCTGGATGGCATCTGTCCTCTCCAGCTTGTTGACCGCGCCACACAGCTTGGCATCATCAGCAAACTTGCTGAGGGTGCACTCAATCCCACTGTCCATGTTGCTGACAAAGATGTTGAACATCACCAGTCCCAGTACCGACCCTTGAGGAACACCACTAGTCACTGCTTGCCACTTGAATATCAAGCCATTGACCACAACTCTTTGAGTTCAACCATCCAGCCAGTTCATTATCCACCAAGTGGTTCATCCATCAAATCCATATCTCTCCAATTTAGAGACCAGAATATTGTGCAGGACAGTGTCAAACACTGCATAAGTCCAGGTAAATGACGTCTGTTGCTCTCCCCTTATCTACCAGTGCTGTAACCCCATCATGTCAGACAGGATTTGCCATTAGTGAAGCCATGTTGGCTGTGACTGATCACCTCCTTATTTTCCATGTGCTTAGAAGAGTTTCCAGGACGATCTGCTCCATGATCTTGCTGGACAAAGACGTGAGGTTGACTGGCCTGTAGTCCCCTGGGTCTTCCTTTTTTCCCTTTTTTGAAAATTGGGGTTATGTTTCCCCTTTTCAAGTCAGCGGGAACTTCACTGGACTGCCACAACTTTTCAAATATAATGAAAAGTGGCTTAGCAACTTCATCCACCAGTTCCCTCAGGACCCGTGGATGGACTTCATCAGTCCCATGGACTTGTGTACCTTCAGGTTCTTTAGATGGTCTCATACTTGATCTTCACCTACAGTGGGTGATTCTTCATTCTCACAGTCCCTGCCTTTGCATTCTGCGACTTGGGCAGTATGGTTAGAGCCCTTGCTGGTGAAGACTGAGGTAAAAAAATCACTGAGTTCCTCAGACTTTTCCATATGCCAGGTGACCAGGTCTCCTGTTTCCTTCCGGAGAGCGCACACATCTTCCCTATTTTTCCTTTTATCACTGACATACTTATAGAATTTTTTCTTGTTTCCCTTAATGTCCCTGGCCAGATTTAATTCTATCTGGGCTTTTGCTTTCCTCACCTGATCCCTGGCTGCTAGGAGAGTTTCTCTGTATTTGCCTCAGGCTACCTGTCCTTGCTTCCACCCCTCTGTAGGCCTCCTTTTTGCTTTTGAATGTGTCCAGGAGCTCCTTGTTCATCCATGCAGGTCTCCTGGCTTTTTTGTCTGACTTCTTTTTGGGGATGCATTGTTCCTGGGGTTGGAGGAGGTGAACCTTGAATACTAAATAACTTCCTTGAGCCCCTCTCCTCTCCAGTGCTTTATCCCATAGTACCCTACCAAGCAGATCACTCAAGAGGCCAAAGTCTGCTCTCCTGAAGTCCAGGGTAGTGAGCTTGCTGCACACCGTCCTCGCTGCCCTAAGGATCTTGAACTCTACTATTTCATGATCACTGCAACCAAGACTACCCTTGAGCTTGACATTCCCAAATAGCCCCTCTTTGTTGGTAAGGACAAGGCCCAGCGTAGTTCCTCTTCTCATTGGCTCCTCTACCACTTGGAGAAGGTAGTAGTAAGCAAGTATTACCACAGTAAGGTCTAATGTGTCCTGGCACAAACCTAATTTTGGATTGAAAAATCCGTAGTACATTATGAAAGCAATTTTCCATAAGAGTTTTCAATTTAAATGCTTTCCTGAGTACACATTGATTTTACCTGTTTAAAAAAACCTATACATTCTCCCTTTCAGACTCTCCAAGTGTTTTGTCTGCTTCCAAGTAAATAAACAAAAATATCCTACATTATTATATGATATTCATAAAAATTATCAATGTCTGGGCATTACATGCATCCATGCTTACACTGTGCTCTTATTGTCAGTCTCTGGGCTCAGCACAAGGGATGATGACTGAGTTTGATAACAGAATTAATTGAACTCCAGTTGTCAGTACCACTGTAGATATTTTTCTCCTGCATTCTTCAGTTTGCTGTGGAGCACGCATCCACAGAAGAATAATAAAGTTTAGGAAGTGTCTTAACTGTTGCTTAATGCCATACCTCTGGTAGATTCCATGGCTTCCCCTTAGGGAATATTGCCATTCTTCGTGTTTGTGCAGACATGAGATTCTGGTTTGAGAACTACTGTTTCTGATATCCATCATGTATTCCTATGCTGCTGATTTTTCATATAATTTTTTTGTAAAAAAAAATAAATTGCCCTGCCAATGCACAATAAAGACACTACTTACATAAGGAATTAGCACAGCAGCTGAGATTTTTGCTTAGAAATTCGCAATTGGTGAGTGTAAAACCACTAGGAATTCATAGTGCTACCTGAAATTATTTTACGTTGAAATGCCACTTTCTGTCTAAAGTTAGAACTAAATGGAAACAGATGAGTAATGTTATGGTCTCCAAAGTCTCACCAATTTCTCTGTTTAGATGTATCTCTTATTGGCTTCTTTCTTGGAGGCAATGCAGACATAGCTCATGACTGAGAAGAGTCAGGAGTTCCAGTAAAGTTAACCAGCTGTGATTGAGATTGATGGGCTTTAATAATATTCTCATCCATGAAAACTACTGATAATGCTGACACTGACTGCAGATTCTAGATAGAGTTCTACATAGCCATGAACCAAAATATATCAAAAAAGTTTACACCTTCATAAGAAATTTTATATCTGATGTGAGTTTAGTGATGAATATTTGTTGTTAATGCAGAGATGGCCATGATCTCCTGCCATTCGTATTCCCAGAAAGCAGCACCAACATCATCAGAATTTCCAAAATGGAAGAAATGGTGAATGGATACTGCCATATAAGAAAATGCCATATACCTGTAACAGCAGCTTTAAAAATTATTCTTATTGTTCATTGGTCCTGCACCTAGGGAGCAATAACCCCATGCACCAGTACAGGCTAGGGACTGACCTGCTGGAAAGCAGTTCTGCAGAGAGGGACCTGGGAGACCTGGTGAACAAGAAGCTGACCATGAGCCAGCAACGTGCCCTTGTGGCCAAGAAGGCCAATGGTATGCTGGGGTGCATTAAAAAGAGAGTGGCCAGCAGGTTTGGGGAGCTAATACTCCCCCTCTACTCTGCCCTGGTGAGGCCGCATCTAGGGTATTGTGTCCAGTCCTGGGCTCCCCAGTTCAAGAAAAACAAGGAACTGCTGCAGAGAGTCCAGTGGAGGGCTACGAAGATGATCAAGGGACCAGAGCATTTCTCATGAGGAAATGCTGAGACACCTGGGTCTGTTTAGCCTGGAGAAGAGAAGACTGAGAGGCTATCTCATCAATGCTTATAAATATCTAAACAGCAGGTGCCAAGAGGATGGGGCCAGACAAGAAGAGGGCCAACAGGCACAAACTGGAAGACAGGAAATTCCATCTCAACATAAGGAAAATCATCTTTACTTTGAGGGTGACAGAGCACCGGAACAGGCTGCCCAGGGAGGTTGTGGGGTCTCCTTCTCTGGAGATATTCAAAACCCACCCTGATGCATTCCTGTCCAACCTGTTGTAGGTGAACGTGCTTTGGCAGGGGCTTGTATTAGATGATCTCCAAAGGTCCCTTCCAACCCCTACCATTCTGTGCTTCTGTGATTGATAGTGTCGGATTTTCTTTTATTTCTTGAAGGTTGTAAGCAAGTGTTTGTTTGTTTCTTTGTTGTTCGCTGTTGGTTTTCAGGGGGAGAGGGATGTTGGGTTTTTTAAAATTAATATATTAACCTGTTGGCTGAATGCAGGGAGATTTGGAATAAATCTGTGACCAGAGTGGGTATTTTTCACATTTCAGGGGAAGAAGTGGAATGAGAAGCGAACACAGCATGTAGCTGCTTGTTCAAAGTATTCATAACTGAATGTGAAATAACATGAGCAAAGATATCTTTTGGCATCTTAGTTAATAGTTCAAACTGCACTAATATGACAATGTAATATATTGTCTTTGTACAATGTAAGTCTCTTAGTGTGCAACTTCTGATAATTAGAATATCAACATGTAGAAACAGGAATGGTTTTCACCCAGCCCAGTAGATCTAAAAGCAAAACAAGTTTTTAAGAATTAATAGTAAAATTATCAACATAAAATTAAATTTTCATACTATTATGATGTTATTATGATGTATACAATGGCAGCATGCCTATCGATAAGCAACATAAATTTATCTGTCTCTGAATTGGACCATGAATTTCATATGTACCGATTTCTTGGGAAAAATACATCTTACAGTCTGTAAGTTTTTTGTGTCATGCTTTAGATATAAGAAATAATTTTTTTATGTGATCCCAACCACTTCAGGAAGCATAAACCTATGCTAGGCTGTGTTACCATGTTTCCCAGTGGTATGCACTACTTGCAGTATAAAGAATTATTTGCAAGAGGTCACAGGATTAATCACAACCCAGTTATGGTGGGATCACTTAAGTTTCTGCCACATACTTGACTGACTGTCCAAATGCATAAACTTAACTATCCCAACAACAAGCTGAAATGCTGTTGTTAAAACATTATTGAAACTTAGATACAGCTGCTAAGATGTTGGGACATGATTTATTTCTCTTGCTTAACTTGATCGTTGTTCACCAAATGCCTATTCTAAATTATGCAACCTCCACCAATATTAAGAAAACCAATTTCTTGCTTCTGTCTTCAGTAGTCCTTTTTGGCAAAAACCCCTCTAAATACTTCAAGGGCATGCTTCAATCTTTTCTATTATCTATACAATAGAATATGTTAATATTTATTAATATTAACGTTAATTTCAACTATATTTTTCCAGAATTCCAACTAAATAATCAAGCAAGAATAGAAGGTGAGCTTTATGATGGGACATAGCCTGTTTTCAAAACTGTAGCTGTCCTTGCCAGGATCAGATATTTTAGCATCATGAGAAAAACAAAGCTAAAATGCAGTCATACAAGTTTCATAGCTATGTACACCATCTATTTTCTCTAGGTAACTAATACCAAGTACTGGTAAATTAATGTCTTTGAAGGGTTCCAGGGGAGAGAGGTTACTACTTTTTTGCTCTTTAATGGGACCACTTAAGCAAGCTGTTAAAAACCCAGTACAGATAATGGATTCTAATGTCACACAAGCTGAGAGGAAAGGAGTGTGCAATTTACACATTTTGTTCTAGTGGTAGTATTGATTCTGTCCTATAAACCAACTTGTCCCCACATAAGACAAACAAAAAAATGTCTGAACTGAAATGCACCAAGCTGTATAAAGCATCTGTTTTCTGGAGGAGAAAAAAAAAAAGAAAAAAATATATAGAGAAAACAACCTAGAAAAGCAAGGAGGGACATAGCTTTCTTTTTGTTCTGATAATGGTCCCATCTGTGAAAATAAAGGGTGTGAAAATCCTCAAAAGCATCCAAGAACTTTTGCAAGGTGGATAGAGAAATATGCTTTTGTTCTGATAACCTTGAACTTTCAGAAAGACATAGTAGAAAAGAAATTAGATGGTGGGAAATATGAAAATAGTGAGAGGGCATTGGATGGATTTACAACTACAGAGGCATATATGTGAGAAATCTTTTCTGGATAAAAGTCTTATTCCTATTCTGAGTAGCATTAGAGAAAGGCAAACCTTATTCTCAGCCATATTAACATAAAATTTGTCAGCAAACTTGTCAAAATTAAAGAAACAAAGGTGATGTAAAACTGATTTCTGGAAAACAGCAAGAAGAAATAATAAAACACTTCTAAGTGCCTTAAAAATAAGAATAAAATGAGAAGCAGCCTAAACAGATTCATTAAGAACGAATCATGTCAAACCAATCTAATTTCTTTGTATGAAAAGTTAACAGTACTTGTGGATGAGGGGAAGAATGTCACACATGCTGACTTTAGTAAGGCTTTTGACATTGTTGCACATGACATTTTCATAAGTTAGCCATGGAAATATAAACTAGATGATACTACTGTTTGGTGAGCATAACTGGTTGGAAAACCACACAGAGAATAATTATCAGTGGCTCACTGTCAAACTGGAGAGATTTATCAAATTGGGCTCTTCAGGAGCCTGTCTTTAATTTAATATGATTCAATATTTTCATTACAATGTTGGATGATAGCACAGAGAGTAAGCCTATTAAATCTACAGATGACATCAAACTGGGACAGATGCAAAGACACTGGAGGACAGGATTAGAATTTGAAATGGTCTTGTCAAGTTGGAGAAAAAAAGCCACATGTAAACCAATAAGGGCAAATGCAAAACTCTATACTTAGAACAATAAACTCAACAAATCCATAACAGGGAATATCTGGGTGAACAGCAGTATTGTCTCTGCCAGATCTCTTTCTGTTTAAACAGGAAAACTGCCTTGAGTACTGCTGCTCTTTCCCACTTCAGTACCTATCCAATGAGACCAATCTATCTTGCCCCGAACATCCACTGCTCATCTGCTCATTTCCTTCTCTTTGTCACAAAGTGCTCTGGAACAAGTTCCATGACCCACAGATTTTCTCATTTCTTCTTCTGTCTTATGTGCTTATGTCCTTACCAAACAAGACTGCCTCTGAATACTTACAGAGTATTCCCTTGTTCCTACAGTCTTTGACTCTCTTCTCTGTTCAGTGCACTAGTATTCTCATCTTCCAGCTCCTAGTTCTCATCAGCTTCTAAGATATATAAACAATAGCCCTTCTGCAAAGCATTTATTCTTCCTTTTCATCTTATCTTTTCCCAATTCTGTCCTGCTTTTCACTGGTTTCCACATTTGTCCTGGTGAACATGCACATGAATTAGTTGTGCATCATATAGATCTTTGTTGCTCCTGATCTTGCAATACAGCAGCATTAGTCAAAGACCTACATGTTGACTTTCAGAAAAAAAGAGAGGGAAACCCCAAACTCCTACCCATAAATTTTCAACTGAAAGACTGGAGTTTGTATTAAGTAACTGGAATCTAGTGTTCATCTTGATAAGTAGATTGTTTCCTAATCAGAAATCCAAACCCTGAGAGATTCATGTGGTCTTCAATACTTCAGAGCAAGCATTCACTTCTTCAGATGTTTGTTGAAGTCATATAATTGAAGCACCTGTGTGTTTTGACAGTAAGATCCAGAGGAAGGTAGAAAATTGTTTTAAAGACCCACATCTCCTAAATTCCGAATAACCCACAGGCACAATCTGGATTTCCCATCAGCCACTGATCTCCAACCCATCCCTTCCACTACATGGAACACTTATCTTCTATTCAGTTACGGTGACCGATTTAAATAGTGTCTTAAGTCCCAGGTTTGGCAAGAAAAATCTTATCCATTCATCACTTTTCCATCAGCTAAGGATTAGAGATCCACAGATTCTGCTGCCACTTAACCACGAATGCAGAAACATTTGGGTCAGCCGTTAGATGTCAGGCTGCTGAGTCTGGATATGGGTCTGCAGCAGCAAACAAGATGAATTAAACAAACACAGAAGGGTTGAATGGCAAAGTTGAAGTTAAGCACCAAGGATCTAAGACTGAAAAGCTGAAAATGAGCCACCAGTTTCATTTTGTATCCAAAAAATGGGAAAAAGCTTTAGTGAGATGCAAAAAGAACAGTCTTTCTCAATAAAATATGCACAAAACCTTAAAGAAGTTGTGGTTCAAGAGGAGGGAGTCCAAAGGGAAGTAAGGGGAATGATCAGAGTGTTAGGAAATATGTAGGATGATAAAAAAGCGAAGCTGTTCTTTCTAAAGAAGTGAAGATCGAGGAAGAATTTTTCTCTTTTATTTTGTGCCTTTCCGTCAATATCAACATCTGCTGATGAATTAGCTCCCGAACCTTCACAACCAACTCATACCAAGATAAATCCACTCCAAAAGGCAAGTCTTTGTGCATTTGTAAGCCTTACTGTATTGCAATATCGCTGTAGATCTTGAGTCCTATAGAAAAAACTTCCTATCATGAAATGCTTTTACTGTGTCTTCTTCTTCTGAATCATTCCGAACACTTGCTTTGTAGATTTCTGGGAGAAAAAAAATATCTCAGTTTTGACTAAGAAATGTGTAAACAACGTCTCTCCTCCTCACCACCAGACTAATCTGGCACTGTTTCAAAGCGCTATACAATAACTTAAAAATAAGTAGAAGCTACACAGCCACATTCAAAAACATCTACTTTACTATCTGCTGGTAAATGGCAAGTTTAGATGCCTCTGTGACTCATTTTAGGATACTTTTAGGAGCACTTGAGGCCAAATATGATTACAAAACAACACTTTTAATCTTACAAATAGTTTTTAGCCCTATTTCTTCACAACCAAAAATAAAGAAATGAGAGCCTTTCCATTTTCATTGTATATATTTCCTCTTCTGTCAGAAAAAAAAAAGAGAGAAAATCACCAATGTATCCTGCACTATTTATTAAAAAAGTGAGAGTATAAATTTCACTTAATACTCTGGTAGGGAATGAATTGGCAATCCCTTCCATTATAAGGGAGAGTCACATTAAGGAATCTATAAGCAATTTATCACAAAGTTAAGACAGTGTTAATGCTGGCACAGGGCATAACAGTCCCTGAGTCTGATCTTATTCCCTACCTTTTATTTTGACGCTGAAGGTAAATTTCATGAATTAATCAAACCACAAGGACTTAGCTGAGTTAAGAAATTAAATAAAATTGAAAACACAATAGAAAAATATTAAAATACACATAACACGACATTTGTTCAAGTAAAGGCTGCAGTATTAGTGATTTTAATGACAACATTTACAACTACTGGTGTTTTATAGGTCATAAATACGAAGAAGTGATTAAACTGTACATTTCTTCCATTAATATTTTTGCTCCATTGCAAACTACTGAAAAGTATAGATATTTTACCTGTCAGTAGTTTCTACTGGATAATATAGATTTACAACAATTGCCTGAGATTTTTAATTCCAAAATCATTTATAAGGTTAATTCTTGGTATTAGTATTATTTTTTAATCAGACACACTTGTAATTTGTATGTAAAGTTGCTAAAGGGAAAACCTCCCACATCAACATCTTTAGGAAAAGTATTCTCTCTCAGATAACTCAGCTGGAAAGACTGAAATCTACCTGAATACCTCAACCAGCATGAACATGTTCATTTAAATCAGATACGAATTAGTTTCTGTGTGTTCCTTCTATAAAATCAAAAGTGAAGTAGGATTATTACATTGCATAGGTGGAAACAAATTTGTTAAACATGAGGAGTTTTTAATGTTGAGGATAAAAAAAAATATAGGACTACAAAGCATGTTTGTGCCAATTCTTAGTTAAATAAGATTCACTTCAGCTAGAATCTACAACTCACTCTTTTGGATATATAACCCTTCGTATTTTGTGAAAATGGTGGACATCAACTACTAATCATGTGTTAAAATCTGTACTTGGACACATTTTGAAATTCTAAGTTTTACTTCCTGATCATTTTAGACACTGAATTAAAATTAATTGTGCAAGCTATGTCTCTGTAAAGATGTAGTATGCACGTTAAAAAATGAATAGCATTGACAAAACAGGTGAAAACATGTTTTAATAAACGTATCTTGAAAACTGGTAAATGCTGGAAGATCTTGCCAAATATTGAAGGTTTTTAGGGAAGCTTTTTAAAATGTAAAAGCCAAATCAACCAACCATGCATGTTTCATGTAGACCTGGCTCTTACTATAAAAAAACTTTCAGTTTAGGATGTTTGCTGCTAACAGACTGTTTTCATAACAAATTACATATTCCTAAAGAGAGTAATGCATTTGAATGTTGTTGGCTTCTCAGGCTTAAAAGTAACAAAAATAAAGCCAGATAAGTACTGTGTTGTTATGAATCACAGGCAGCAGAAATAACTTTTCTATGGTGCCATCTACTTTGGATTCTCAAGATTATTATGAACAACATTAATTGATATTGTTGTGCTTGTTTTGCTATTTCTTTTTGTATTACAGGCAGCAGAGAGTAATTACCCTGAAGGCATTCTAGATTTTTGCTATGAAAACAATAAAATGAAAGAAAAAGTGTAGATTGAAATTACACACATTTTCTCCTTTCCTAGCTAGGGTCAAAAATACGCTTTAGAGTCAACCTACTGCCGCCCCTTACCATACAGAGCAGGCTCAGAGCACACAAGCTAGACTTATTTCAAATGAAACTAATTTGGAATATTCACTCCAAGAACGCATCTAATATCCTCCAGCTGCCAATGGGCGTCCAGTTCAGGAGACAGACTAGAGCCAGTCTGAAGTAACTCTCCCCTCCCAAAAACATCCATATAATACAGACCCTGGGTTCTTGGCACTAACTATTTCATACCACAGATCCATTCCTATTGTGCTGTACTGCTTGGTAATAAACTCCTAGAGTCATCTATCATAAGCGGCAAAACTGCTTCAGGCTATGGGATTTTGAAATCCGGCTACCAAGTTCAAGACACCACAGAAATCCTTATTAGTGTAGCTCCCCTGTGCACCTGAAGCCTTTGAGACGCCTGCTGCTGGTGACTTTGTTCCCAAAGACGGACATATACAAACCCATCAAGTCCTGACACCATGTGTTCCTCATCGTGTTCATGGTAAAACAGCTTCAACAGAAGAGAACCTAATCTCCAACAGCCACTTATTTGCTAAGTAGTATACTTTACTTGTATGAGAAACATCTTGGTTTGGGTTCCTCCTTCAAATCAGGCTGAGTAATGGTTAAAATATAGGTCTTCCAGTACCTAGATTTATCTTTTAGGACACCCCACAAGCAAGTTCTTCAGCATCAGCTGTTATATTTGTTCTAGTCCAGTCAAAAGCACAGGCGAACACAGCATGAGGCAGCTCAGCTGTAAATGGAAACTAAGCTGGGACAAAATGGTGTTGGCTGCTTCGAGAAGCTGAAGGTTGATTGAGGTTACTTCAACAGAATAAAATATCCTACTTAGAATTTTTAATCAGATAAGTCATATGATTGTTTCAATATTTGTATTATTTGCAATATTCATTTTCTAACAACATTTTTGTCATTATTCTTGATTAGCTCTAATTAGGCAGACAGAAAAAGATATATTTTAAAAAGAAAATGCTCTCCAGTGAAAGACAGGGAGAAAAGCAGCTTAATGACACAGCAAATCAGTTGTGCAAGTGAGACGAGAGACCATATTTTCTGAGCCATAAGCCTGCAAATTTAATCAAAAAGTTATTTTTATTCTCTATTTAAGTATAATTATCATTGGCTATGGAAAAACACTTTACCAAAATAGTTTGGGGAGTAATAGTAAGGAAGAAAAGAAACTTGTAGTTTGTTTTTGAATTAATAAAAGGAAAAGTTTAATATATATGCTTGGAAAATATCTAGCACAGTTAAACAAGATCCATGTGAAATATATCCAACCGTCAAAAAATGAAGGCAATTAGCAGCAATTATAGAGCTTCTTTCCCAAAACTATGTATTGTAAATCCTTTTAATCAGGGAAAGCACCAATAACATCAAGCCATTGTGTGTCTGAACAGGAAGCCTAGTATGTAAGAACACTTTGCTCTTAATTAACTTTTGGATACCACTTTCTGCAGATTACAATCGGCAGAGGTGCTGCATAGAGGAAACTATGTATTTTAGATTCCAATTAAAGGATTAATTGTATTTTTAAGTGCAATATGGTAATGAGAAGTAATGGTTGTTTGCTGGAGGTATACTGTACTTAATAGGCTGGTGGATTAAACAGTCCCTGCATTAAAAGGAATTATTGTATTTGTCATAAATACCTTTGAGGATAAATTTGCTTTCAACTGCTGGAGGAATTCTTTGATACAAAACATGAAGGATTACATGAAGGTGACAGGAGAGGTAGTCTGCATCTGTCAGGTGTGCTCCTGATCACAGGCCAAGAAAACTTATAAAGTAACCTGGGGCACATTACATTTTGAAACCGAGCCCTGTTATCAAAAATCAAAGAATCCGATGCAGTTGAATGTTTTGTATTTGGAAAGGAGAAGGGAAGAAGTAATGCATTTGGAATTTATTGTGTTTCTGTACTAGCTGCACTTTTTCTACGGGGCTCACTAACCCCTCAGTTAGAGGGCAACTGTGTTTATAACAATATCTGCTACTGTAATGTAAAAATGAAGCTGCGAAAGTTAAGTTCTCAGTTTTTTAACACAAGCCCCAAGCCATGACCACAAAGGGCAATTTAAGGAGAAAAAAAAAAAAAAGCAACCAAAAAACAAACCAACAAAAAAAACCTGAAGGACCTATCCAGAGTGAATACTTTTCATCTGCTGCTTCAAGACTGGGTACTTTCATATGAATTATTTTTCATGGGAATTTTGCAATAATCTGTTCTAACCCCACCCACCCTTTCATGTTGGATATGGTTGGTAATTGTGCAAGGGCATGGGTGGGGGGAAAATTGCTACTGTGATTTTGGAGTAATTTAGTTTCTAGAGACTGAAGACTTTCATTTTTAGCAAATGCATAATCTAGAGTAAGCCTTTTCCTATAAAAAATGTAGACTTCATATACCTCCTTTTGACTACGCTGCAGGTACTGGGAGTGGACATTGCTGTAGAGCCAAGGAGGGAGACTGTAGGATTAGAGGGGGGCTTAGCTTTGATTTGGTTGAGTGGGGGTGACTGAGCAACAGGACAACCATATTATGTGGCAAGTGTGCACCTGTACCAATATAGTGCCGAGGAGAGGGAGAAGGGGATAAACAAACGTTAAAAGATCCCATAAGAAGGAAGAAAACCAACAGCATTCGGTTGTAAACTGTGATTAAGTTTGGAACCACAGGGAAAGAAATGTAAAAGAGCATAATGCAAGAGAAAAGATGCTTAGATATCACTAGAAGAATAAAAAAATGTTATTTGCAGTTACACAAAACATATGCAAACAGACTTGTGAACAAATTTATTTAACTTATTTTAGGTTTAAATACCAGTGTACCACTTGTTGCAGTGTCAGCTTTCAAAATAACTTTTCAGTGTTCCTCTAGAAGTTGACAGTAGCTGAGACCCTCAGCCTCTTAAAGTGCTGCAGAATGAAGAGAAATTAAGGAGGACTGCTACTGGAGAGAGTACAGATTTACAAGAGCAACACTGATCCCACGACCTTCTCCCTGAAAGAAATGTCTCCTCCACAGACGTGAGACACTTCCTTTCCTGTTTCAAGAGATCCTTTAGCCCCTCACCCTTCATGACAGATGCCTTTTTCAGTACAACATTTATGCTTCCCTCAAGTATGATGAGACTTGGAAAACATCAGGAAAGCTACAGTTCTCTTTATTTGTTTATTTATTTGATGAGACTTTAAGGTCCTTTTCAGACTGAAATTAGCTTGTCAAAGAAAACAATCTGAGGCCCAAACAAAAAGTTTAAGAACTCTTGACGAATGAAGTAATTTCATAACTTTTTTCAAAAGTTTTAGATCACTGTTAGATGGAAGGATACAAGATCATGCAAGTATTTTTCACTTGTCAGCTTCTCCCAGGATTTTTCCTACAAAGTTGAAAAAAAATATAAAGTGTAAAAATTCTATTTTGTTACAATACTATTTTAAAAATCCTACAGCTGTTTCTCTTCAAAATATACACATAAAATGCTCCAAGATGTAATTTATGTATTATTGTTGTCTCACATGGAAATTACTAGAATTGTGGTTTCATAAGGTATGACGTTAATTAAAACTAAGTGTTAAGTATATAAAGGCCACCAGAACCAAACTCTTAACAATTCTAATGGAAAAGAAGCTAAAGTGATAATGAGTCAGTCTAATATACACTAAGTGAATAAGAGCTTATGACTGTATGCTTTAAAAAATGTAGGAATCAATAAAACATTAATACTGAAACATCTAAGAAATAGAATTTGTTTTCTGAACAGTTTAGAAATAAACCATGTGTGAGGGCGTTAGGTCTGTTCCTCAGTCTGATTATCATTTGTCATCTGAAAATTTTAGCAAAGGAAAGAAAGTCTAAGGTAATCAAAAGAAAAGGCCAAAATGATTTATATTAACAGTCAAGGTTAGCCTGCCAGTGCAAGTCAGTTTTTCCAACTCTTAAGCCAGTGAGTCAAATAAAGAGAAGTGAGCCTGCTAAGATTGTTATTCCTGTACCCAATTAAAGACAATTCTGAGGTTCTTTCAACTTATCCCATTATAACCTTCAGTAAACCACCACCTAATTTTTTTATTATAATTATTTGTGTAAATGCTAGCTCATAGACAATTAGCGTTCTCTGTAGGAACTCACATGAAATACTGCATTGGCTTTGTAGAAAAGCATTGCATAAAAGTTAAATGGCTTTAGGAATAAAGGAACTTTAAACAGTATGGTTTTCTGAAACAATTTGGCAAGCCATAAAATCTCAACTAGCTAGTTTTGAAAAGAGCATGTCTGACTTGTGAATTTTAGTGGCTTGAGAGTGGAGCTAGTGGTAAATCTGATTATACTGAAAACTTATTTGCAGTCTTTGAAATTATATAATTGCATTGGTCTGCAAAGTTGGGGATGGTCTTTTACAGTTTCAGCATGAAAATATATTTATCTGTTTCAAATTCTTATGTTCTCCCTAGTAATCACAATTTCTTCTGTTCATCAGCTGTATTGATTCACAGTTCTGAGTTTTAGGATATTTGTTTTCTCCTTTGTATCCATATGGTATGTGGAAGATTCCTCAGGACTTTTTAAAGGTTTTGCACTACCAGCAGGTAACACTTTTCCTTAGCCCATCTATATATTCACACCTCTTCTTCATTAGACATCAAACATTTCTAATTATTCTTCATTAAGACTGCTTACTGATTTGGAGATAATCCACAGAACAAGTCATAGTTCAGTCTAGGAAGTTATTTACCTTTTCATCTTAGGTGGTCTAAAGCTTTATACAGCTTTGTATCGGTTCTGATACCAGAGATACAGACGAATGACCTCCCAAAGGAGATATGGACCTTTATCCATTTTGGACTATATCCTGTCTCTGACAATGATAAACCAGACAACAGAGATATTTGATTTATTTCACCCATCCAGCATCCTATAATCTGTGGTTTAGAGACATTTTTGCTGACTGCCATCTTGCCTGTATGGAAATCAGATGTCCATACTTACCCTTCTGCAGAATGACCAGAAGACCTCTGGATTCTCTGTTGAAGTTATTTTTAAGGGCTGGCCTCAACCTTAACGCCTTCTTTTCTTGTAAGAGTCAGGTCAGTCTAAGAAATAGATAGCTCACATCAGTACCTTTTATGTTTAAAATCCAAGTTCCTTTGGAACTCTTTGATTAATTCCAATTATCCTAGTAAGGGTTTATACGGTTTATCATTCATAAAACCAGTTTGCTCCAAAAACTCTTTCACCAGCTTTTCATTCTGACATTTCTCCAGTTCATCTCCTAAAAAAAAAAGCAACAAAAAAACATTCTCTCCTTTTCTTTCCCTCTTCTCCCCACCACTTCTGGGGGAAAAGGGGAGGAGGGTGAGCAAGCAGCTGTGTGGTTCTAGTTGCTGTCTGGAGTTAAACCATGGCAATAGGAAATTTCCTGAACTCCATCTTAGTGAATGTCAATGCAGATAACTTACTTGACTTTTATGCTGTTGTCCTATTGTCCTAAAGAAAGTCAGGGCTCAGTCCACATGATTCTCTGCCTCTTCAGTTCAACAGGTCTTAAGGACAATAAAGTCAAGTCAATACTGATACAAGCATAAACCTTGGAATTATCCTCTATACTACTGGATTCCAGATCAATGGAAACATATTTTTCCCATTACTTCTTCCATATCATTACTTAGAGGATCATCTGTTCATATACATATCTTAGAACTGCAGCAAATAGCATGAATCTGATTCAGACTATAGCATGTAGCCTACATTCAGTTTAAAATGTAAATATTTAGAATTGTGACATTAATTTCACCTGGAGGGAGCTTTCTGTGGACAAGAACTTGCAAAGAAAATAACAGTTGAGACTTGAAGTTTAACTGTGGCTCTTCAAGATGTGAAGACCACACAGGTTACACAACACACTGGTACTAACTAGGAGTCTGTCTCTGGCACTGGGGGACGGAGGGGCTGGTGAAGTTAGTGACATTGTGTAGCCCTGGTTATGGGAGTAACAGGTGTGCTCATTTGGTAGACTTAAAGATCAAAGTGCAGCCATACAGATCCTGCTACTCAAAGTGAATGTGATTTCTTGTCGTGGGCATTCTTGTGCATCAAGAATGCCAAGAGTGGAGGTGCTTAACTCAGTGTTTTTCACAGATCTTCATCTCCAGTGGATGAGTTAAACCCAAGCCACATCTGTAAATACTGGAGCTCTGGTTGACCAGTGAGGTAGAGAATAATATCAACTAAGAGGTAGTTCTCAAGAAAAAACATGTATTGAAGTAATTATTTAAATCTGACATCCCCTTTACAACTAAGGCTGAAGAAGAAAATCCAAACAAGCTACTAATTTGTCTGTTGCAAGATACTGCTATGACGGGTGACAGTACTGACAAAAAATGAACACATATACACATGCTGGTAAGAACAGCTTATGTTTATGCATTTTATGTATGATATTTATAAACACTAGTACCAGTGCAATAAGGCTATTATAGAAATCCTTTCCTCCAGTGGAGAGCTTCATACTGAGGCCACTATTTTTCCAAGTATTAGAAAAAAAAATCTCTTATACCAAAAAGCAGAGAAGCTGAAAGTCTGTGGTGCTGGCACATAATTTGAAAAGGAGCTAACAAGATGCAAAAAAGTTCTAATAACCAGCCACAGAAAAAGCCACAGGAGGACATAGAGGTATTTTTTGAAACAGGTATATTTTCTGAGTTCTTGCACCCTGTTGCCTGTACTGCTTTCACCTCCCGGGTATGTATTCTGATAGTATACATTACATAGACACTGGCAAAATTTTATAGTGCTTCTTTAATAGCAACTATTCAGTGTTTTGTTTTGCCCACCCATTGTTTAAGGCATCATATTTACCGCATTTAATTGAAATTAGAGTCTTTTACAAGTGAGAGAGAGTAATATCAGCCTGGGGTTGACCTTTTCCTGACTGAAGTCTCCCTGAGTCCTTTTGCTTGTCCGTACTGCTAAATGGGTGGGATATAGAGGGCATACAGAAAGGTTGACCCCCAGCCTCACAGGGTAGTACACAAGACTGGTTTTTGCATAGTTGAATAGTGTAATTGCTGTGTGCCAGTAACTAAGAGTTTTGGCGTTCTTTTATAGTATAGGGAATCGCTTTACTATCATGGCACTGGGAAGTTATCACAGCATTGGCACCTGTCACTAATGGCCATTGAAATATTTATACTGAAGTGACAGATGCACTGATCAGACGCGGTTGAGAAGGGGAACATGCAACCACCTAAGCAACACTTAGACACTGAAATAGGCTGTGAAAAGGTGAAGCGTGAATATTCAAAATGGTGAAGACTGAAGCAGAAGGTGCTGAAGTACTGGTGGTGTTGTGTCTGCAAAAAAAGGTGACTTTTGTGCTTAAGCCAGTACAGCCGTCTGCATGCTCACCAGCCCTGATTCATCACAGTTATAATCCAGGCTCCAGTTTATCCATTCTTTTTTCACCCACAATTGCATTTCACCAATGAAGGGGGGGAGGGGGCTTAAAAACAAACAAACAAACAAAAAACCCTGACACTCGGACTCTATTGTCCAATAATTAAGCTTGAAGGGATGATTTCATTAACAATACCTACCTGCAATTTGTTAAAATATGTGAATAATTAAGATGACAATGAAACATTTCACTTCTAGACAAATTAAATGTTTTGTTTGAGCCAAAACATATATATTACTTCCCATCTTTATGTTCCCGTGAGAAAAATGAGAGAAAATCATTTCAGGTTGGTCCAAAATTGATTTTTTCCACAATTTTTCAGGTCAGCCAATGAAGTGAAAAATCAATTCTTCACACAGCTTTAACTCAAGCCCTTCTTGAATATAGAATTATTACTTTCCTCATGAGCATTTTCCATGGCATTCCTCACCACATAAATTAATTTATCTTAATTTGGCATAGATTAATTAATTTATCTTCACAATACTTTTGCAAAAGGACTGGGATTGCTAGTTTGATTTCACACAAGAGAAGTTGAGGTATAGTTAGATTAGAGAGCAAAAATTGCACTTTTGGGTTCCCCCCACAACTACAGTCTAATTTAACAGAGTAGTTAGCTGTTGCATAAAATACAGAGCTCAGAGTATAGACTCTCTAAATGGTCAAAGCACACTTCCCACAGTCATCAGCTTCCTCTATGCTTCCATAGTGCCTTTGTAAACCGGATCGCAGGGTTTCATATTGGACACCAGAGACGGGAATATAGTTAGTTGTTAGCTGTGAAAAATTTACTTTAAAGGATGATCACACAGGAACCAGTTCAGAGGTACAACAGAGTTAGAAATACTTAATAATAACAAGATAAAAGAACCTATTTCCCTCTAACAGTAAAACGTTCATACAGCGTTGGACTCTGCCATGTTCCAGTAGAAGTGAGGCTATAGTACTCTACTACAGTATTCGACTACAAGCCATCAAAAGATGCTGCCAGAAATAAAAGACTACACAATGGGTGATACAGAATAAGACCGTGCCTCTTTAGGTCTTGAAGACTACAGCAATAAGGATCAATAACACGTTTGAAAACCTATCTGCACCCAGATACCACTGTGACGTTCCACTGACAGTAATACAGATTCAATGAAATGCCAAAAATGGCCTACTTTGTTCATCTCCATTCACTTTTTTTCAGTAATGCCAAGGAGTATTACTTGAGATACAAAACAGCAACCCACTTAAAATCATATTGGCAAAAATCCTGTATCTTTGTATCACACCATTAAAGTAAAACTAAACTTTGTGATTTGTCTGCCTGAACATCTTCTTTAAGTCTCATTACAGGGCAAAGTAAAGTGATTTTCATTTCTGAGATGTGATTAAACTCACATTCATGTGCCAATTGAGGTTTAGAATCTTTTATTGAGAAAAAATATAGACTTCAGAGCTAGCAGTCTAGTGCTACAGTATGACACTCTGTGAGACCATTAAATCTAATCCTTCCTTCAGATTCACTCCAGGGGTGATTTCAATTAAATTTGTTCAAAATTTATCAGTTTCCTGCATGTAGGCATAAATGATTCAAATGCACTTACATATTCACTGAGCAGAATGTATTGAAGGGTACATATTATTGTTATAACTTTTCACAGTTTTTAAATAAATTTACCTAATAGAAGCTTCTATTATTCAAAACTCTTGTCCTCTGCATTAAATACTCTTGGTGTTCATTTTGAAATAAAATCTATTTTTCTATGCAAATTTTCAAAATATTCCTTAGCCATCAAAACTGCCCTTTTCTTTGGCATGCTGGTACAGCTATTTCCTAGAGGAAACATAATGGCATTTAGCTTACTAATGATTTGGAAACCTGTTTTCTGTCTGCTGCTATTGAACATTACGTTGTTGATTCTGACGTAGTTTTCAGGAAACATGACGGAATCTGTTCGTGGAATTCAACATCATTTCTTTATTTTCTCAATTATCACCATGGGAGGTGTGCTTTTACACTAAACAAATACATCAGTGGTGAGAAGACAAACAAGTAAAACGGCAGAAGCATCTCAGAGATAACATTAGATAAGAGGGTAAGCACTTAGTTCACAATAAATGTGTTTGCTCTTATCTATCTACAAGAACCTATTAGACATCTTTGTGCCCTGAAGAATTTATCTGCAGGAACCCATTGGGCAGCATCTTTGTTTTTAAATGTGTACCTGTACCTGGAAGTACTGCTTCTGTACTTACCTATATGCCTGTTCAGGGATGACTACTTCATGTATTTCATACTTACAAATCTTTCAAAGATTGTGTTAAATCTACTTTTGCTTTGGTGGCTTCTCATGTCTGCCAAATGGAAAAAGAAGAAAGGAAACTAATTTTCTGACTAAATAGCTTCTGCAGACTATGTAAGTTAACTGCTTTAGCAGGAAGGGGGAAAAGACCCTGAAGTTGGTAGAAAATATATATTCCTTCCAAAATATGTTTGAGCATCTTTGGATGTAGCCAAAGGCTCAGTTGTTAGCAAACTGGAAGGATTAAACATTACATTGTATTCAGCACCTGCTGGATTCTGCAACTCTTCCTCCTACAGAATAGCACTTACTCAATGGCTAACCAACCCACTTCAATAAGACTGCTTATTAAATAAACTATCATTCAGACTGAGTAGGAGTGGCAGACCGGATTAGCATAGTAAGCATTTTGTTTGAATTACCTGCTATAATTCAATCTTTTTATGCTTTTGTTCTGATTTCTTTTCATCATTATAAACTCAGGGAGAACACAGAGCCTTTCTTAAATTGTGCTGTATAGCTTTCTTTCAAATAAACTGTATTTTAAAGATGACATCAGATGTCATCTTCTGCTTCATCACAAAATGTATGAGCCATAAACCACCATGCATGATCTGACTAGCAAAAGCTGACTTCTTGGGGACACCTTCTCTACTCCCTCCACCAGGGAGCAGAGCAGGATAGTAGCTTCAGATACTTAAGTGGTTCCTCCTTAATGCTGCCAGGACAGTCACAGAAAATTAGCCTGTATTCATCTATCAACCTACCCTGAAAGTCACAGTTGCTCAAAGAAACCTGAAAGAACAGCATTAATAGAAACAATAAAATTCAAGGTAGTGTATACCCAGGTTAAGAAGTAGAAATCGCCACTTTGTTCAGTTGTCTAGAAACTAGAACTTCTACACTATTCAATTCACTGTATCATTTTACTTATTTCATGCAGTAATTCCTGCAGAAGACTAATGATGTTAGTACCCTAGCTTTTAGTCTGCGGCAGATACAGCTACAGTTGTTTATTTTCATTAATTTGGTCTTGGCTGGCATTATAGAAAAAACACAGCTATACATAATTTGTTTGTACAGTGACTCGCACCAGGGAGTATTGGCCCATGACTTGAGCTTCTAAGAATGACAGTAATGAAGATGATTCCCAAAGGAAGATCGGCTTGGCAACTTTCAGATCTAAGACAATAAATTCTTCTACCTTCTTTGGAGATAGAAACCATAGGGAAAATGGGTGGTGCAACTGCTGCACATTTTTTATATATAGCTGAGAAGTTTCCTGGAATAAGCCCAGAGAAGCATTTCATGGCCTGATCATTACTTATATAAAATAAGCTAGTGCATTAAATAAATGCTTTTTTTGTCTCTACTTAAATCACATTCTAAACCATCTGAATTTTAAACCTCATGATTCTTTTTTACCTATTTAAAACTAATTTTTAATAGTTTGGATTAAAAGAGCCTTTAATATTTTTAACCTCTAATTTTTTCGACTAGACACTCAAAATAAGGTATCTGAGGCAGCTATAATTTTGCTCATTTAGAGTCTTTATCTATTCATTATGGTCCTAGTTTCACAATTTATGACAAAAATAGCTTGATAAAAACCAAGAGTTCAGAACAAAAGTACTTAACCTGAAATTGGGAGGAAGCTTTGTCTGTGTAAAGTAAGAAAATTCTGTCATGTTAACTTTTTAATAAAACAAATTAAAAAGTGAACATTAACATGAGAAAGTAATTTAAATATTTTACAGAAAAAAGTGATTTCTAAACTTTTGGGCAAGTGTTTTTCATTAACACTGGAAATAAAATTCTAGCCATTTTTAACTTACAAATTTCAAAGAAATTGGGTGCTTAAACCTATAAGAAGCAGAATTTTGTTTTCAGGTCATATTTGCAAAATGCATGAGGTTTAAAGCCCCACAGTGTATTAACATCCAAGAGGTGCTTTGTGTTGTCACAAGATGTAAGACACATATGAGAGCCCTGTGTTAACTCTCCTGTGCTTCTGTGCACTGAAGCTAAACAAATTAGGTATTTCACGGGGTAGATTAGTAGAGCCCTTGATTTTAATACCTTAGTATATAAATGCTAATACTGGAACTCTTAAATAAGGTAAGCAGGAGGAGAAATAAATCTTAAAGGGAAAAACAGTTGTCTCTGCAACCCCGCAGGCAAACCCCTCTGCAATTTCAATATGTTAATTTACCCTTTTTTTCTGATAAGTGAGTAAAGTAATTCAAATGCTTTAGCATGAAAATAATTTAAGCTAATCAGTCCCAGACAAAAAAATGAAACAATCAAAAAACCCAAACAAACAAACAAACAACCCTATTTTATCCTGATGCATTTATATGGTTCCATAATGTACCTGGGCCTTCATAAAGCATTGAGAATAGGTCCATGCCTTGCAGAGTTCACAGTTAATGATAACAGTTTACATAGCCACTTATTATTGGACATGCTGAAACACATCCTGCCATAACATAACTCCATCTGTATCACTCCTCCTTCCTAACAGCCCACTTTAAAGAATCACATTTTAAGGCTGGTGTAATGTATTGTGTTAGGAAGACTTGCACAGTTCACTACAGAGTAGTTACACAAATGGTATTGAATATCCAGCATGAAATGTATATAATGTGCTGCAGTACCGAAATCACATCAATGATAATTCTCAGATATATCTTATACATCTTTTTTCTTTCCTTAAGTGCTATTTTTGTTAAAATTTTAAAAAGCAAAATTGAACTGAAAAAATCGAGACCTTATTCTAGTCAGCACTGTACTTCCTACAAAAGCCCGTACTGCAAAATCTGTCATAAGTGGCACTGAAAACTTCTTTCCAAATGCAAACAATTATACTACTTGCTTTAATTACTTTTTTTTTTCAAGGGGTAAAGAAGAATTTTGATTAAATTAATTTTACTGAAATTTACTTAATTTTAATTTACTTACCTCATTTACTTATTTTCAAATATCTAAATGTCATTATTTTTCCTTGAAGCGAGGGAAAGCATGTACCTCCCACTCTTAAGTTACCTCCATCTTAAATTTTCTGAAGGGCTTTTAACACGGATGCTTGTACTGCTCCCCATCTATTGAAAACCCGGGATGCTGAAGAGGACCCTTGTTGCATGCAGTCTCACAAAATAATTGCAGCAAAGATGAATGCAATAAAACAGTACTTGATGCAGGCACCAGAGCACAGAGTTTACGTGTCTACTCAGAGAAAAGTGTGAAATGTGACAAGCAAATTAAATAACACATCTTTGTTACTGTACTCATTTTCCTTTTGGAAAGGAACAGAATTTGTGTCATGCCTTTGCGGTCAGTCAACAGGGTAACTTTAAACCACTTCCCTTTACCCCAGGTCTTCATAATAGAATTTAAAGAATTTAGTTAAATATGTAATCTGCCGTTATATCACTAATTATTAAGTGTCTAGAGAAGCTGAGAGATGGTAAAATAGGGTAAGAGCTGTAAGGCAGACAGCAGTAGGCTGTCTTCCCTTTGCTGGCAGGGAAAATTATTGGATTGAATGGTGACAAACCAAAGGCTACCCTTCTGGTTGAGCTGTTCGGATGTTCTACAAATGATTTTGGTAAAAATATTGGTTTGTTACTGAAACAGCTGATGATACAAATTGACAATACATTATCTAAACAGAGGATGATCTGTCTGTTAGTTTAACAATTGCATTGATTGGTTCCCCTGCATGGTACATCCAGAAGATTAAAGAGTAATGGAAAAAGGATGAAATTCAAATGTTCATGGGGCATGAACCTCACTCTTAGGGCCTAATAAGAATATGTGCTACAGACAAAGGAGCTATTAAGTTTTAAGCAAGCGAGGAAAAAGAAGACCAGAGCTTGTTTACCCATCACAACATGACTCTGATCTACCAAAGTACTGGGCGAGGGGGGGAAGTAGATATATTCTGGGACAGGTGGACATTAATGTCTTTGTACACAGCACTATGGAGAACTCATCTGAAATTCTGTTACCTATTCATGCTGTGCATATTCAGAAGAGCTGAATTCAAGCCAGAACACATAATGCACAATGATGAGGAGAATCAAACCCTATATTGTAGCAGGAAACCAAGAGAGCTGGGGGCATTGTCCTATCAAAGAAAGGGCTGAGCAGACAAGGAAGTAGCTCAGAGGACTCCTACCAAGTAGAAGAAATTTAGGCAGGGAAAGACTGACAGGAAAAAAAATGACCAAAAGTAATAACTGCTCATGAAAAAAAAATGTGGGCTGAAATTATCAGATGGTGCTTTGCAGTCAAAGAAGTGAGGTTCTGAAAAAGTCTTCTGATGGTAGAGAAGACATAAACAAACCCTGGCCAGCTGTAAGACCTGTAGACTGTAACTACTTTAACTATGTTAGAAGAAAGCTTTCTCCTTTCCTCTGTGATGTTAGGGATTGAAAGGCAATTTTTTCCACCTCAAAGTTTTAACTTGTATGACAAAAGCTATTAAAACTACCTGTATGAAAAGTTAATGTCCTGATTTTGCAAAACTGCTTCTAATACAGATGTTTCCCACAGGAAAGTCCAGTTCCATGGCTGTACCATGGCATGAGGAACTTCTGGCCAAAGTTATGGGAGCATGTCACTACTCATAAATGATGCTACAAGAAATTCAGTCCCCATTCCAAAGAAATTAGACGTGTCTTTTTCTTGTCTCATCTAAACTTTCTGTGACAATAGATCTTAGAAATTTTATTGTCCTTCAGTACTTCAGAAGGCTGAAAGTTTGATGACCTTGTTGAAATGTGAATGTGGAGATTTCAGGCATTTCAATTACAGTTCTGCAGAAGCACAGAGTTTTATAAAGAACAATATACTTTTCCATTGCCTTTGGCACACAAAATACAACAAGAGCAACTCTTAAAAAAAAAAAAGAAATGTTAGTGAAATCCATATAAAGGCTCAACGGTTTCATTACAAGAACAATTTTAGAAGATGGGAGGTCAAAAATCAGACATATGTTGAGTCCAAAAATTTTTTCAGTATCACCAGTGATCAGTGAGAGTTGAGAAGTCTTCATACTCCATTGAAGATGCATCTGACAATACTGTGTTACTGGTGATGTCAAACATAGGCCCCTCTGTTTTGTTTTTCCTGTCAGTTCATACACAGGAGCCAGACAATTTAACCACTCAGGGGACAAGCTTGGCAGATGAAGAACCCAGATGCCAGTTTATAGATTTTACTTTTCCAGAAGTGACATCTGAGTCTGGTTGGCCTTTGACCGATTTTTATTGCAAACATTTTCAAGCTGATGTGTAGCTCGTGTATTACAGGAGTACCTTGTCCTGGAATAAGTTCCTTCAAAGCCATTTCTACTTATGAAGAATTCATATACTTTTTAAATATGATTCATGTTATGCAACATGTGTAGCTACTGTTTTGTTCATAAGCGGAAGGTGAGAATCACTGCATACAAACTATATATCATAAAATACAATCATTAAAAGAAAAGATTATTATTACTCAGGTGGAAAGAAGACATTTGATGCATTGTATTGTGCCAACTTCTGCCTATCCAATGTAATCTCTTGGTTTTGGTGTTCATTTAGTAAAAAAACCAAAAACCAAATGTATTCATGTATTAGTGAGCTTTCCTTCCGTGAATCAGTCCTTTGCCTCCTCTCTGTTTCATATAAGTGAGTAAGTGTTTTGCATCTGTTATTGTTGCACTCACACAGCCACCATCTTGATGTAATATTTCTGCAAGCTGAAAACAAACTCCTCCAGCTCTTCAACTCATGAAGAGAGCCTTTGTTACTACTTGAGCCAACAGGAGAAATAAAGACACTTGAAGGGAAGGGCTGAATACAGACTTCATACCACTGCATGAAATTCCCAAGTAAGCATAAGTATGGCTAGGATTCTGCCTCCTGGATAGACCGTTGGTTCCCCTGAGACTGAATGTTACTGGTGAGCCTAAAGAGAATGCTGAACCATTTCTGGCACTGCCTGAGCGACAAAGGCTGATTGAAACAGGTAACTGTGTGCCTGGTATCCCATGTGTTATGCTTCCTAACGTGTCCTGGAGGAAGGGTTCAAAAAACGTCCGGCCTTTAATCAGTGGTATGACTACATCCAACTGTGCGTTATTAAAGAGAGCCTGGAACGCTTTCACCACCTTACAGTTACTACCACAGAGCTGCTTTTGTACATTTTTTCACAAGGTAAATGTTCTGATATATCTAAAGCTGGTGTAAATGTGCATGCATTTGTCTACGTTACCAGGGTAAAGTTTTATTCTAGAGCTCTGTTTTTGTTTAACTGAAGTAGTATTTCTTTGAATCATTGCCTAAACATATATTAGTAACACCATTTATAGTTCTTATACTTTTACAAGGACAATGGTCAAACATCTTTTGTTCTTTCTGCCTTAAGATACTCCGAGGTACATGATTAATAGAAAAAGAAATTCTCTACCTCTTCAGACACCCATAAAACAGACCTTGGCACATGATTTCTATTAGTTACAGCAGCAACACTGAGATGAGCACATGACTTTTTCCATATAGAAATTGCAATCATGTCATATAGACTTTAAAATAAATTTACTTTTAAAATACTTTCCCTGTGTATTTGGATATAAATATAAATTAATAATCCTTTCTTCCTTTCTGAATTTTAAGTATCTTTAAAAATATTTGTTTTTATTAAAATATAATCTTCTAAATCACATTTCTTTTTCCTGTTCTTATGATGTTTACTTAGGCTCATGCTTTCATCATAACCTAATCTGTCATATTTCAGCTGGTTTTGCTTGTCATTCAGACTTCTCCATTGTCCTGTCAGCATTTAGAACAATGGAAATAAAGCACCATTGATAATATATTTTCATGCTAAAGTGTTAATTTTAAATATTTGTGGCAGTATCACACATTAATTCTATGTATAATTGCCATAGAGATTATAAAATTGCTTCAGTAAACCACAGATTATCTGGTCTATATCGGCTGTTATATCCAGGTGTCTGAGAACTCAGCTGAACCATTCTTAGTTTTGAAATGGAGAATGCAATTTTTTTTATCCATTTGCTTAGTCTAAAACTTACCACTGTGTGTTTTTAAATAAATTGGAAAGTAACAAGGTGAGCAGCTCTACTGGCCCAACAACTCAGAGTCATTCTATCACTGTTGGGAATGCTGTTTTAACTCTCCATGACCTTTGTAGCTTATGTTTTTTACAGATATTACCGAATTAAACTTTGTAATCATGGAATCATAGAATGGTTTAGGTTGGAAAGGACCTTGAAGATCATTGACTTCCAACCCCCCTGCCATAGGCAGGGACACCTCCCACTAGACCAGGTTGCCCAAGACCATGTCCAGCCTGGCCTTGAACACGTCCAGGGATGGGGCCTCAACAACCATGTGTCAGGGATTTTTTACAAAAGAGGAAAATAAAGCACAGTTAATCATAGAATTGTCTAGGTTGGAAGCAACCTTTAAGATCATTAAGTCCAAGTTATAATAAGTTAAACAACTTATTTGAGTTCAAGCAACTTTCCATCAGGATACAGAATACAGCTTTATGCCAGTACTGTGCTTTGACTAGAAGACATTTTCCCTCACAGTGATGAATGAAAGCGAACAGTGAAGAAGATGGATGACAAATGCTTGCTTCATAGTTAAAATTATACAACTAGAAATTGTCTGTTCTGAATAGAAATTATCAAATAACGTACCACCTCAAATATGAATAATTTAATTACAGACTCTAAGAGCTGATGAGCTCTTAAGGATAGTGTATGTTTGCCCAACTGTTTTGGACACCAGACATCCGGCCTCACTTGCCACCTTACAACATAATACAGAGCAACATGAGATCAGCGGGATGAAACAATTTGATTTTAAATTCTCTTATCTACCCAAACTGCTATAGAAAGATCAACACATTGTAAATCATCTTATAACAAACAATGAGACAAATGCTCAAATGCAACAAATATATTTGTTGGTACTTTGCCATGGAAACAGATACACGTTCCTAATTCCCATTTCCTAATGGTATGTGATTGGCAGGAGACAAAATCAAAAGTGATGGAAGATACTGGTCTCATCCACACTGGTGAATTTCAGCCATGTGCAAGTCTAGTTCTGCTGCCTGGAAAGAGACTCAAGGCCACAAGGCATAGTGCCTGCATACCATAATACCATTGTGATAACTCCAAAGACAGGACTAGCTATTTGTGAAGAAAGTGGTTCTCAAGCTGTGTGTTCTCTAGATTTTCCTAAAATTGTGTTTAGATCATCAAGTGCAGCTCTTTGATAGTTTGCTGAGACACTGCCGCTTCACAATGACGTGTGCAAACCTCCACCTCCAACAGCTTCTCAAAGAAATACAGAACCAAACTTACTTTATTGCAAGTAGTTTGGTTTCGTCAGTGGTTTGGGGTTGGTTTTTTTTTTTCTAAAACGCTATCTACTGCTTTGAAAATGTATCATGAAAAGGGTTTATCATGCTCAGCCTGATATTCTCCAGAAGCCTGTGGAACGCTGCTATGCACTAGGACTGATTTGTGTGGCACAGAATTGCAATGAAGCAGGTGCACGTGTGGCATGTTCACATGAGAAGTCTACCTGTGTGAGCGATTGCCTAAGGCTGCCACCAGTGCTTTGCACTTACCATGGTGCAGAGAGGTTCCTGGACCCAAACTTTTCTCACAGACGTATTTTCTCCCTCTGTCTAGCTTTCTCTTTCCTTCTTTCTCCTTCCTCTATGTTTGGTTCTGATGGACAAAAGAAAAAACATATTTCCAGGCAACTTGCTATATTTACAATCAAGTGACATGGCAGCCAGACCATTACTTATCAACTCTCCATTAAACTTTAATAGATTAATCATCAATTATTGAGGAATTAATGTTCAGATCCAGCTGTGCTGTCCCAGTTCAGTTCACAAGTGCCAACAAAGATACTTTATGGCCTATGCTGTTGAGCATTCAGATTCTCAATCACCTCTTACTTTCACATCTCAGCTTTCTGAAGCAGAAAAAAGAGATATTTTTTTTAAAGTGAGTATGCAGACAGAATGAGAGAGAAGCAGAAATCTGAGCTGAAGCATAATTTTCCAGTGCTTGGGAATATTCTGACACTTAGGCATTGTGAAGAAACATCTTAACTTAAAACCCCCCAAAACCAAACCACTTGAAGAGTAAATTTTTAAGCTAGGTATATAATGCTAATCTGAAACATACTATCCACAGATCCCATAACATGAACAAATGCATATCAGCCATGCAGTGGCAACAAAAAGTGACAGTGACTTATTAGTATACAATGAAAGTAAAACTACCATTCTAAACATAGCTGAGCTTTGGATCTAAAACCAAACCAGCTGTTATAATAGCTGATACACGTTTTTAAAAGCCCGTGAAATGCAAGGAGGGATGCTAATAAAGGTAACAGATGATTTGGAAGTGGACTGATACTTTCACCGTTAGGAATGAAAACTGAAATTCTGCACTGTATATATATATTGTCAGCTGTAAGTATTGAAGCACAGGTCAAGAGATAATGAGACTTAAACTAAAGGAATTGGTGCTTACGGATACCTCACTTTGGAGATCACTGTGCATATGCCATAAAGACAGGCTCTGTCAAGCAATCTTTCCCTTCCCCTACCCCTGCCAATATCAGTCACCTGTCAATCCACCTACCTATTAGTATGCTGTTCAAAGTTGAAAAGAAATACCAAAGCAGTGTTTCTCAGTCAGTCTTCATTGCCACAAGGATTAAACAATGAAGAGAGAAACTTCATCACTAGTTCATTATAGTCACTTGTAAACAATTTAGAAGCATAAGCAGACTTTGGGAGTAGGCAGGTAATTACTGAGATAAAAATTATATAACTCAGGGTACTGAAACTGTCATCTGCAAATCCTACAGGGGAAAGTGAAAACATATAGTGATATATAAGGAAGGGAGCCAACATGAAATGATAAGTGTATTACCAAGTCATTTTGTTAGCTGATTGCTTTCTTTGATGAGGACAGCCTGGGAGATATCAGACAGAAATAATTTTGACTTTGACTTTTACAGAAGATTCAAGTACATAGAAGAGGAGATTGGAAAATAAAAATTCAGTGCTGTAAATATATGCCCCATAGACATTGACTGTGGCTGGGGTGTGAGGTTCTAAGCATGATTTGTATTCATTTCATTATCATCAGGAAAACACCGGCCGTGGAAATAAAATCTCTTTACCCAATAGTCCTCTAAAATCATCATTGTTGCTATAACCAGCAGTTTGCTTCAGTCTGTTGTGGTAAACACCACAGCCACATGAGACGTTATTTAGCAAAAATCTACTGTTCTCCAGAAATGACAGGTTACCATTGTGTCCAGACTCCATGGGCTGCATGCATTGCTCTCACAGATACGCTTGCACAGAGTACACGCGCCAATATGTTCTTGTTAGGAGAAGAGTTTGACATGCTGAAGCTGTGCACTGAAGGCCAAGGTCTACCTCCCTGGGCACAGGGGAATATTTTATCAAAGTGGGTTAATAATTGGTACACGATTACTTAATTATAGGTGGGATTGTTAGCTTGTTCTGTTTACCATTTGGACAGAAGATGGCTCCACCAAGGCCATTAGCAAAAACATTGGGATGGTGTCAGGGGGTGGTGAATAATTCGCTAGCACTGCAAATAACGTTCTGATAAATAATGGATCACTGGATTCCTTGGAGGCCAAGAGAGGACGTGGAGCCAAGGGCTTGAATCTGAGAGGAGTCTGGTAACCACATCTTTAGGACTTGGACTGCAGTAAATAAACGCTTTCTTTCCTCTCACCTCAGAATTTTCTTTGTAAGAAGGGTGATGTCAAGTATCTGGCTTACATTAGGGCACACCTCTCCTCTAGGTATGGTGACATGTAAAATTCGGGTATCGCACAAGTCTTGTTCTGCTCCCAACTACAACTCCCAGAAGACATAAGATTTTAGGGTGCTCTTACACTAGGCTTCACACACTGTCCTACTAGTGACTAATACAATGCACTTGTGTGGTGGAGTGGTCAGTGTACCAGTGCCCACCACTAGTCAGTGGGGCTTGGGCATGTTCACCATCTGTGCATGCAGTTGTCCTGGTTTGAGGTAAAACAGAACCAATTTTGTTCAGTAACTTCGCTTCTTAGCTGGGCCTCTTCTAACTACTGAAATGAACAGCATATTGTGCAGACAACGTTCACTTTCTTAGAGTGATAAGACCAATGTTTACAGTTGATGCCCAGGCATGGTATGCAGAGAGGCTCCTGCTTATACTTATTGCTATAACAGCCAAGGCCAACCAACTTTGTTGTTTGCCCCGTTGGAAGGTCAGAAGCGAAAAAGCATAGTGGGGTCCCACCTGCAGGGAGGAGCAGACAGGACAGGTGACCCAAAACTGACCAACAGGGTATTCCATCCCATCTGCATCATGCTCAGTATAAAAGCTGATGGATCAAAGGGTCGGGGCTCTTCCTTCAATGGCCGACGTCTGAGGAGGACTCCGTCCGTCTGCTTGTGATCCCAATCCTGAATCCAGATCCGGAATCCAGTTCCCGTCCATCACCGAGTCCAGCCTGGGACTCGCCCAGCGCCAGCCGGTGTCGTGATTGTCATCTTGGGAGCTTGATACGGTTTTGTATATATTTTTCATTATTTCTTTTTATTTTATTATTAATATTTCATTAAAGTAGTTTAGTTCTTTCTAAACTCATAAGTCTCTCTTTCCTCCTCTGCCCCTCTCTTTGAAGAGGGGTAGAGGGGAGCATCTGTCGGTCCCATCTGGGGTCCCCTAGGTCCCCAGTAGCCGATTTGGCCTAAACCAAGACAGCAGCAAATCGTGAATGCACTTGTTACAACATCCTCAACCACACCGGTCCCTTTAAACTAAAACACCCTGGAAGAGCACGGGTGGACTTTGCTTACAGTACAACCCTCTGATGGATATTATGAGGGAAAATGAGTAATGTTTCCTTCTGTTCATTTGGCTTCTGTTCATTTGTATTAGAAGACTAATACAATCTGTATTAATTCCAGTAGGGAACAAGTGTATAAAAGGACATACATTAAGGATGTCTAGCTGGTTTGTATTTCTGACTGTCCTGATGCTTTGAACAGTTATTTTATAGTGAGTAGAAAAGCATACTGGTCAAAAGAAACTTCACATGTGTATTAAAATAATTTTACTAACATTTAATAGAGGTGGTCTCCCTATTTCCTCACTGCTGACAGAAGGAGAAAATAGAGCTGAACAGCCTTTTAAGGTGAAGAAGACAAAGGGAAGTTTTATAGCTGTTACAAGTATTTTTTTAATATTTTTTTTTTAGTTTTGGAATAATTCTCTTTTTTCTTTTTCTTTCATACATTCACACACACGACAACAATGCATCTGACTAGAAATCATTTGATACATGTATTTGACATAAATTTGCTAGCAAGCCAAATACACAAGACAGTATAAGTCTGTAGCTATACCACCTTGGGCTTTGATCTTGTCAGATCTCATAAACTAAGCAAGATTGGGCCTGCTGTGTAATTGGGATGGAAGACCTCCAAGGAAAACCCAGCTGTTGTAGGAAGTGGTGTTGGTCACTCAGTAGGTGGTATTCTTCATTCTAGCTCCGTACTGAATCAATGCCGTACTAAGATGCTGCTGGAGGTATTATCTGTGCACAGTACATAAATCTAAGATGCTGACCAAGTGGGCTAATTAGATGTCCCCTGGCACATTTCATAAGAGCTAAAATTGTTAACTGCAGCATCCTGGACAAAGTCCAAAATGAGTAAATACATTATGCCAACTTAAATAGTCTTTACAGTTGCAACTGAATAAAGTATTTAAATACTTTTAATTCACTGTATACTGTTTTGTATCATTTATGTACATTGTTAAACAACTGCCACATTTTACTCCAGAGGTGATGACATTTCACTGTTGGTTGAACTAATTCCTGCATGGCCTATAAAACACAGTCACGGTGAAAGGCATCTTGTACAAGTAAATATTTATACAGAGCATTTTTACCCCTATATAGCTTTTTTCTCAGGACACGTCATATGCCTTAGTTAGGCCAAGCTCTTTTTGTGAACAAAAATTAAAATTAAACGGACTGTCCTATATTTTCGTGTCCTTACTAATTCATCACTTAGGTAAAATTTATCATCACTGTGTAAATTTGGGCAGATGGAGAATATTTTCCTTTACCATGAACTAAAACTAAAAACAAAACAAAAAAAAGCTTTCTTGGTCCTCAGAGCTGTAAATATCTTAAGATCAGACAGAACTGTGCAAAAATTTGTACTGGGTATTCTTCAGCATATACAACTCTATTCCACACTGGTACAGAATTCACTGAGCCGTTAAATAAATTGCATTATTAAAATCTCAATGTTATGTGACATAATTATGATGAAGTTTGGAGTACCATCCTGAATTTTTATTGCTGTAAGATTTGCAAAGTTAAAATTAAAATTCCATACTCAGCTTTGGATTTTAGAACTCTGATAGCACTGTAGGTAAAACATCAGCAAGAAGCGAGATTAATGGCAATGTAATTTTCTCAGAAGAAAGAACCTCTGCTGTTAACATTCCAATTTAATTATTTAACTGTCATTTTAAAAAATTAACACATGATATAAAAAGCTATACATTGGATTACATTTGTATAATTTTGCCAAGACTGAAACCATGCAATTCAACACAATTTTATTTGGCAGTACTCATGTGAAAGGAAGAGTGTATTTAAATGTTCATTTTAATGACATCTTGTTTGAACATGTCATAATAATTAAAGATATAATAACTTTATCAGCAAAATTAGCTGTCAGATCGCTATTTTATTGTTGATCTTAGAATATGATGAAATAACTCTGTAGAATATTTTTTGAGGGAGGGGGGAGTGTTGAAAAAATGTCAATAATTCTTAATCATGTTGAGATCACAGGTATTTTGGAGAAATGCGGGCCATCAAAAGAATATTAGCAATTCCTGTGCTATTCTATAAACTGATATATTCTGGACATTCTTGAAGGAAGTACTGTTCACTTGGGTGGACAGCCTCAAGATTCACACACAAAAGGGAGTCTTTTTCACAAGGTAAACAGGGGGTTTGATTACAAAGTAATTTGGCAACTGCAGATTCTTAAAGAGAGTTTTATTAACTAAAATTCTGGAATGAAATCTCTTACTGGCAATACAAATACTTGAATGATAACACTTCATCACACTCAAGGCTTCAGGGAGATACCTTAACTCGTTTGCGAGCCAAATCCTAGAACCTTTTCTCTCAGCTAAGCAGCCAAGCTCAACTATTTCTTTTTCCATACGTACTTCAGTGCGTTCTGGCATATTTTATACTGGAAAGAGCATACAAAAAGAGTACACAAAAGACATACCAAGAACAATGACTGCAAGTGAAGTCTCCCAACCCACAGTGAATGCTCTATATGTTAAAATGCAGAGTCTAATGCAGCTGAATTTGTTTTTTTTCTTTCATGTATTTCATTATTTATTGTGGAAAGCCTTAAATAGGTTGGAAGTGGACTACAGCCTCATATAGCTAGACATACACAAACTAACCCACACATTGGTCTTTCTACCCACTCTCACCCCTCTCAGCTGCTATCCAGAAGAGTGGAAATAACTCATTTCAAAATATAAGATTGAATTGAACCTGAATACCCCACTGACCAAGGGAAAGTTTCAGTTACAAAAGCTGAACAAAAGATCAAAAGATGAAGTGAATACCCTTTTCTTTTTATTTCCTAAAAAAAAAAAAAAAAAAACAAANCAAAACCACCAACAAATTAAAATAACTAGCACCCATCTTTTTTGTCATTATTTCATTATTTTTACCCAGCCTTAATTCTTCTTTTAAAAATCAGAGGAAACAATATTTAGTCCCAGAAACAGAATTGTGGGTATTAACGTTGACTTGCCTATTATTTGTTAATTCATGTACTACTTAAAAATGGGCTGAGGTAGGTGGATTAAAACATTAAACGCAATTGTGGGAGATGGGGAAAAAAAGGGGAAACCCAAAGTTGAGAAATTTAAATTCAGACCTCAAATAAGCATGAATTACTCCTCCTGATGTTAGCGGATGTTTTAAAATAGATGTGGCCACAGATTTCAGATGCCTAAAGGTAGAGTTCTAAATCTACATTTAAGCACCTAAGTAATACTGGCTTGATTTCAAAATATATGTAGAACTGTACCTTCCACTGTTTTTGAAATAACACTTCCATCAGGTTATTTTTATTAAGGTATCTCAATACAGAGTTGGAAGCTTGGATATATGAGCCTGAAAGTTGTGGACGTTACTCCTTAATTTGGCTTTTGCCAAAAGTACCATGATACATTTGATTGTGTGGCCAAAAATTGTATTTAAGGTCCTTCTCTAATTATCATGCACACATTGTGAAGACAGACACATCAGAGAGATTTCTCTTGCCAGTGGTAAGACCAAAGAGAGGGCTTGGCAGGAACTAAATGTTGCTGAGGTCTCAGGGACACAGGTGCCTCATCCTTTTGAAAAAGAAATAATTCAGGTGCTTAAATAAGCGTTCTAGAGAGCAACTGTGGGTACTTAAAATAAGATCAAGAAGTCGTTTCTCGGTTAGTCATTAAGGGCGCGTCTTACCTTGTTTTTATTGATCTGAGTGGTTCACTCATTGAGAAGGTAGGGGGGGAAAAAAAAAGGAGACAGCAATGCTTCTACTCATTTTCACAAAACTCTGGGTTTGTAGTAATGTTCCAAAATCTTTTAATGGGAAGAAACAGATGCACTTCAGGAGACGATATGGTGACAGCATTTGAGGATTTGAATATAAAATTATGTCCAATGGATTAAAATATCTTATTTTCTCACTCTACATATGTTATATGAACTACTTAAATATAAAAACTTTGTTTTTCCACATTTGACATAATTTTTCTTCACGCAGAAGTTTTACAAGTTTAGGCTTAAACATGCTAATGAAAAATGTTTTATTGATTTCAGTGGAACAAAGATATGGCCTTTATACAATTATTTCAATAACTATCTCTTGCTTTCATGAATTTCTTCAGTTGTACTTTAAGCAGGACTTTGTACTACAGCCCTGGAAACAGGTACTGAAAACAGTGGGACAACATGTGTGTGAAAGGGAGTTACAGTGATTTACATCAGTTTAAAATCTGATCTTTTGGCTGTTTTTATATACATATGCACATAAACATACATCCATCCATACGAATAAGACAGAACCTAAATTTATCAACAAATTTAGATTCAGTGATCCAAAAAATGGAGAGGAAAGAGATTATACACTCCAGCAGACTTTAAACAACTATGCTAAATTTTCAGGGCTCTGAAAAAAAAAGTCTATAAATGAAAATCAAACCTCCTTTTAAAGGCAATTCACATGCCCTAAAGTCCCCACTATCCTAAGGTGGATTAGAAGCATGAACAGCCTCATGTCCCTTCATTTTTAAAAAGCGTGAAGTCAAGAGTTTAAGGGGTAACCCAAAGACATGTGTTCCACGTGATACATAGAAGAGGAGAAACAGGAAATTGGCAGCACAGAGCACAACAAAACCTTAAATTCAATGTTGTTGTTAGAAGACAAATAATAGCAGGAGAGAACAGTAGCAGGAAAGGAGTGCTCATACAGCTTAAACCAAAGGTTTTAAAGGACTTGACAGCTGCTTCAGTTGTAGCAAATTCTTGTACAAAACTATATCTTTACAGGGTGGTTCCGAAATGATTTTGTTTTAAAGATTGCTAAGAAGTTCATATATGGCTAATGTAGACACCCTTTGCAAATCTAGCAGAATTCAACCTTCATGTCTATAGGAAAAAACATGTCATGCACACTCCATTTGCAAAACTCTGACGTTTTTCCTTAGTCTAGATATGTTTTCTGTGCTTACTTTTGTAATTATTTGATTTTTAGCATTTTATATCAACCCCCAACTAAGCTTAGGACCAAACTATTTTAATATAAACCAGAAATACTTACATAAGATGAATCTTACAAATAATGAATTCAACAGATACATATTTGTTTTAATTGACCACAGACTGAGGTCACAGATTGCTTGAGATGGAAATGTACCTCTGTGGGCTTATTCTTGTTTCCTCATGCACGACACCTCATTGCACACAGTCTAATGCTGGTATTTCCCTAAGATACTACTGTTGAAGACTTAACCTCAAATCACTTGCAGTAAATTGTCAGTAAACAGAACAAAAATGTTTTGATGTTTATGAAAAGCTATCCTGAACTCTCTGAAGTTATGTTTTTTTCCAGATTGGTTTGGAAGTGCTTCAAATAGAGCCTTTCTTGTGGGATTTGACTCTTCAAATTCCATCTCCAGACACAAACCAGAAGTGGAGAAGATGTTTTAAAGCTTTAACACAGGCAGTTCTAGAAATCATTGCTACCAGAGAGAAGGGAGTTGTTTTCTAAACTGATTTTTTTCACTCCAGTTTCATTCTGTCTTCCAGCCTTAATGCCAACATAGAGGCAGCAGTTTTTCCCCTTTCATAAAAAGTTCTGAAAGAAACTGAATTCAGCATTTTAGGGCTGACCCAACTATTGCGGCACAGTCATTGGCTGAGATCTTCTCAGCTGGAGGATTGGCAGTTATATACAGTTAAACCCTGGCTCATTTCCTTATTTTGTTGGGTTTGTGTATGTTGTGTGGGCCCCCACTAAATTATATACTGCCTGTTTGTTGTGTATTGATTTTTTTCGTAAAGTGCTCAGGAGGTTGCATGACTTCATTTCTACAGAGAAATGCTTCATGAAATCTTAATCTACATCAAAGTAGCTGCTACGTTGTCAGAAAAAGAACTCACATTTCAATTCTCACTGTTCCAATTGAAATTCCATTTTGGTTTACATTTTCAATTTTTCTAATGTTCATTTTTTTCTTTAATTCTTATGTTTGCAAATTTATCAGTAAAGAGCAACTCACTGAGAAATCATTCAGTATTTTAATATAGACTATGAACCCTGAAAATGCTCAGCCATTGTAAGGGCTCCACTCTTGAACTGGATGAAAAGTTTACAAGGACATTGCATTTCACTAAAGTTGCTCACTCATTCAACACAGATTTCCAGCCAGCATGCAACATAAAAGTCTGTCTACTAGCAGCAGTTAATTAGTCTTCCCACTCACTCTTTTGACGTTCACATTTCAAAAATTATTTTTTATTTAAATATCAGACAGCACTCAAAAGCCAGCTGTACAGAGCAGAACATTGTTCTTTCCTATAGTCTTCCAAGATGATGAAAATTATTCTCCATGCAAGTCACGAAGGTAGCCCCAGTGGTGGATGCATTACTGGAAAATGTACAAAATATATATTTGTTTTCTTCTTCAAAGCTGTTAAAAAAACAGCATAAAGGCCTCCATCAACATAGAATAACAGTGGTGGGAGGGACTGGTAGCTTCTCTATTCCCTTATTGTAGTTTGTAGTGAGAGATAAACTTAGGATACTGCTTATGGGGTTTCAAGACCTCCACGAGAAAAATGCATTCTGAGTTGGGAACTCCTACAACTCTTTTCACAAAAGCATTGCACAATAGGAACTACTTCTTCTTTCTGAGAAAGAGCTGGTTAGGTACCTAACTGGAGGTGATCACTCCTCTCTGCAAGCATCAGCAAAAGAGAGAAACCTCACTCCATCCTACAGTTAGATACTTGACACTAGAGAGGACAACTCAAATACTGCTTACACCGACCCTGAGTTGAGGGGATGCTAACAGCTTTGGAGGGGTTCTCTGCACAGCAGCAGCTTGAGTGGGACAAAGCTCTAAAGTCAACACTCCCTCAGCATACAAGAATTGCTACATTGCCCACGTTGGCCTCCCCAGGAGCTCCTGGGCCAAAGGGTGATGGCCACAGGGTCAGTGGGCACTCTTCATAATCGTGCATGATACGAGGGAAGTGCAGCCTGTGCTGTGCTGGGGATGAGGCAGGAGGAAACAAAGGGGATGGTGGAAATGAGGAACAACAAATACAGTGTGAAAAGATACTCAGATAGATGAAGGGATGTGGCAGGTTTGGCAGTAGGACAAGGGATGTCCCACCAGTGGTAGTAACAGCAGAGCAGGGTACAGAGCTATGACATCCTTTTCCTTCCCCTGATCTCCAACTCTCAGGTATGTTTTGCAGAGGCGTCTCTAGCTGTCAGTCAGGTTTCTCTGACACTTCAGTCCCTGTTTAACTCTTTGAAGTTAAGAGTGACTGACCTAATAAGGCAGCCCTAACACGTCCAATTGGTAGAAGTAACATTAAAAAAACCCTCAGATTTCAAATTTGCAGAATTTTGATTAAATTCAGAATGAAACCAAAGTTCCAGGTGTCAGGAATTCCCTGTAGAACAAAACCTCCATTTTTCCAACTGAGCTCAGGGAATTAATATGTTCCTATAGTTTATTAAGTATATAAAGAAAGTCAGCTCTTCAAAAGTGTGGTGATGTTTATTTTATTTCATTAACAATCCTAGTTCTACCTCACATTCATGTTAAACTCCACCTAATAATTCAGAAATGCTCAAGGACTGTTGCATGCATTTCTAAAGTGAAGGAACAGACTTACTCCATACTTTCTCATTTTTGCTTTCTGTTTTAAAATAAAATGAAAATCCAGTTTTTCACACTTTTCAGTCTTTGATTGCATACATGTATTTAATCTTGGAATAGAATGTGAAAATTTCCTTTCTTGGGGTCCACAGTTGATGTTTTTAGTACCTTGAACTGCAATATGCTGACGAATTCTGATCGCCAAAATGTGACATATTGTTAAATATATGCACAGACAGTGGTCTTATTGTTCAGTTTTTGAGAAACTGATGGATGCATGGAATTAGAACTTTCCCTTTGGAATTATGCATAATATTGCAGCCATTATCTAACCTGCTTTGTAACCAGAATAAAACCATGATTTGTTCAACAGTCACTTAAATGTGTATAAATGAAAAGGTAGCAAAGTCATCAAAAAAGAAAAAGAGTCGTTTTAGAAGAATATCATTCACCAATCTGTCAAGACACAAGAAGAGGAAAAAGGAAAACTGTGCAGATGTGAGGGAATGAGAAGTTATGTAACTGGGAAGGAAAGGAGGATAGAGAAAAATGCTAAGATCATACAATCTGAATATATAAAAGAAAATATTAATCTGTTAGTAGCACTTTAAATGCAGGGCCTTAAGTACTGATTTATATATATAATTACTGAGCTTCCATAGGATCTTTTTTATGTTAATTGAATTTCAGTTGATTACTAAAACCCTGTTTATGTAAAGTGGGCAACTACATAGATGTTCTATTTCTATTACATAGTTGTTAAACCTCAGTAAATACCTTTTTAGGAATGATTTGGTGTTTAATTAGCATACAATAGCTCTCCTCTTAAAACTAAATTAAATCCCTATTTGAGGCACTTAATTTAAAGTGTTAACTAAACGTGCATACCTGCAAGGTGGTGATTTCAGATTTGTGGTAACAGTCAAGGTCTAGTAATTCTGCAATGTTGAAGGTTAGAAAGTCTGAACTCAGTTCTCAGCTAGGTGATTTTTAACCTAATTTGCCATGTAGCCACACACAAACACAGGGCAAAAAGTAATCATGCTGCGGTTATTTTTCATTATTTAATTAATTTTGAAATATAATCACTGAAGGAATCAGTAAAACAACACAAAAATAGTTAGGTATTATTGGCTTTGCTTTAGTTACAATATTAATGTTTATGAATATTTAGCTAAAACTGACGTTAACTGAGGTTTCATTTACTGTTTGGACAACTTTTTCATCTCAAGAAAATGAAAAGTTCTTAGGTATGTCCAATGTGATTTTCCTCATATACTAAGCTTCCTTCTTTACCTTATAGGATGCACAAAGAGTGCACCAGATATGTTGTTATTTTGCAGACTATCAAATATTAGGAGTGGAAGTAAGAGCTAGAGAAGGTCAGTACGATATCGCTATGCACTTGCACTCAGAGCACATCTATTTCTAACTTTATCATTAAACTTCTTGTGTAAGCTTTGACCAAGCCAGGTATTCAGGTGCAGATCCAAAGCCAAAAAGAATAGGCTGAAGCCTCAGGGTGGTAGGGCTGAGAGAAACCCAAGACCACCCCACAGTGCTATTGCAGATTGCTGGGTTTCTACGCATGGTGTCCTATGCAGCCAGCAGACTGCCTGCCAAAAGGGACAAAATCTGCCAGAACTGTATGCCTAGACCTAACCAGTAAGCAACCATGTCAGTAGGGAAAAATCCCTACCCAGGCCTGCAAGAGGTGACCCTGTACCCCCTGGATCCCTCTCCTGCAGGAAAGGCTGTTGCGCAGCCAAAGGAGCAGGTGGCAGTGGCACTATCACACCCTTAGCAGTTCCTCCCAGGCCTCCATGTGCAGTACAGCTGAGCTAACTTCACAGAGAACTGTGGTTTTTGGGGAGTTTTGTTTTCCTTCTAATGCAGAAAAGTGAGAAAACATTGAGATTTTTAGAAGACACAACTTTCATTTTCCAGTAAATTCCAAATATGCCCTATTTTGTTGAACAAACACATTAGAAAGATAGTCAATCAAAAAACAAACCCACAGCAAGACTATCTAGAGCTTCCACATAACATAAATTCAATCTCTCGTGCATAGTCATTCAGTCTTTTTAACCTGATGATCCTCCTCCTTTTCCACTCCCACACCTGTAGCTGGCTCAGGGACGCCGGACGCCTGGCAGGAGCCCACCAGAGCAGGTACTACTAAGTACCAAGTGCTCCCAGGACTCCCAAGCTCACTAAATAGCTCATACAGCAGGCACTTAAGGAGCTGGGGATTTCCCACCACCCCCTAGAGCCACAAGAGCTTTAAGGAGCCCCTTGGTCAGGCTCCTAAATGCAGTTATCCCCCTTTCTATTGCAAAGCACAATTAGGGATGCTTTCAGCTTGAGCTGCTTGACTCATGCAGTGCTGGAGGCTAAAGCCCAAGTGAGACTTTCCCTCGCCCTGGTAATCCACCCGCTTTTCGACAGGGGCACGTGCCAAACCACTCAGGTGTTGATGGCCTTCTGAAGACTGAATTTATATGAGCAATGCCTTCTGAATCTGTAATGAAAAGAGGAAAACCTGTTTTTGCTATTACTTTTCAAATGACATGAAAGTAGGATTGTGTTCTTGACTGATGATATACTGATGAGCTGCAACTGGGCAAAGATGTTTCAAAAGTGGAACTGAGCTTGTTGTAAAGATAAACCAGGGTGAAGACTGTGCCTGACTGTCATCACATAGGGTGAGGCATCACTCATAATATAGTGGGGAGAAGCTTTGGCAGAGACCAAAAGGGAGGGAATCCTACATTTTGCAAGATTAATATGTATGTTGAACATCTGCTGCTTTTAAAACATTCCCAGTAATTTTTTATTAATAATGCATCAGTTTTACTCTGATTTGAGACCTGGTACTAACCGAGGTTGTGCTATTGAAACAAACAAAAAAATATCAGGTGACTTTTCAAAAGTCCAGTATTTTGAGAACCTGAACAAGGCAGCAAAAAATATCACCCATTACTTTATGAATTTTATTTCAAGTTGCACTGACATAAGTAAAAACATCTTTTCTAAAGCAACAAAAGAAATATGTCTAATTATTGAACCTCAGCCTGTGATTATCATGATTTTTTAGGTGCTTGAAATCCCAAAACAGCACCTGATTGAATTTGAAAAGCTCACAAGATGTGTCTTAGGCACATAACAAATCTTCCTGGATAATGTTTTGCAGAGTACACAAATAGACCTTAATCCAGGATTTGTTTATGAAATAGTTCTGGGATCTGGTTCCTCCAAACTAATTTTCTTGGCTACTTTCCTTGGTTAATAAATAAATAAATAGAATGACCCAAGCTTTTTACTACATATAGTTAACAAAAGGTGCTTCAAAAGGTTTTAAAGTGTCACATGTTTGGTGTAAATATAGGTATCTTTTTGTCACACTGCATTTTGGTTTTTTGTTTGAGGCAACCACATAAAAATATTAAGGATAAATGGGTTATCTCCTCATCATTTGTGTGTGTGTGTTCTTAATCAGTGGCAATTATCTGGATTGGAAAATAATTTCTATAACTGTACAGATTAAGCAAAAAGTTATTGTGAAATGGAGACTGGCATGGGCTCTTCAGTCACCAGTCTGTACTTTCACAAAGATGGGCATTATATCTGCAGTATTGCTGAGACTGGCAGGTCTGAGTACTACCAGTACATACCTTCTCCCGATTTGGGATAAAACAGAGAACATAATGAAGGAGAAGCTAAGGTACTGTGGGGAGTGGAAGACAAGGATAAAGATGTGTCTATAGGATGTGTCTATAGGCTTCATTAGAGCTTTCATGTATGTTGTTCTCTTTACATATGTCAGTTGTCTGAACATGCAAATATTATTAGAAAAAGAAAGAAAACTGTTTGCAATTAGCTACTTTGCCTGTGTAGTATAGTACTGAAACAGAAACTTAAAAGTACTATCAATTTTCATGTCCCACAATTCCTGTAACTTTGTTATGGTTTCCACTTAAAAAATAAGAAAAAGGAGTTTCTGTAGCGAGAAGTAATATTAGGAGTAAGACTAGAATTCTTTTTTTTTTCTTCTATTTTTCTTTTAAAATTTTGGCCAGTGTTAAATCTGGTGGAAATTTTTTCTTTTACCCTGACAGATCCATCAGAACTGGATCCTGCAAAGACTGGAGCAAATGAAAATTGTTAGTCCACAGGGAAAACCAGATTTGTCCTGGCCAACAGTTCGATTCTTCTGAGTTGTGAAAACTTCCACTCTTTACTTCCATATGTGTTTATGGTTGTAATAAAAGCCCGCAGTTTTAATAAGAAGCTGTAGTAAAGTTTTCAATGCATTGCATGCAGACCCAGTTCTTATGGAATTATCCACAGCCGGAAAGCTTAGTTAGCTGCTTCAGTGATAGAAGAGTGGATGACCATGTGTTTAGCTCCATGCTGCAGTGGAGCCAAAGCTGCATAGGCTGAGAGCCTGAGCAGAAGGGGAGATCTGGCAGTAAGGACCAGAGCCCTAGCCCATGTGTGAGGTAGTCAAGTACTGCAGCATGATGGTGGCGCTTACAGGAGCACAAGACATAGCAGGGCATGGAGGACAGAGTGAGAGGACAGCCAGCAGAAGGTGATCCATACCGAAATCTACCCTTGACATCTGTTAGCACACCCTCATGTTCTCAAGTCATCCTAGGGAACAAAGGTGGAGGTCAGCTCCTTATATACAAGGGTGCAGCAAAGTTGGCAAAAACTTCAGCCTTTCCAAACCAAGGGGTCTACAGCCTGGTTTGAATACAGCAAAGTAGGACAGATGGCTATAAAATGCGAGGCCAAAACAAGTCCCAGCACTGCAGAACATATCATTGGAAACAAAAGAAGAGAAGGTGGACTTTCAGGCTCTTGGAGCTGACAGAGAGGGTGGAGGGAGTTCACGAGGACCAGAGGTTTGAATCCNTTCAGTGAGAAAAAAAGCAAAAAGAGGTGTCTCAAAGAGTTTGACAGATTTTGGAGTGACTGCTAAGATCCCATGTTCTTCCTTTCTCCAGGCACAAAGGTGTGAGAAAGTACCAGAGTCAGAATTTAAAAACTTTGCTATCATTTTCACTCACTTTTTGTGTGAATTTTCTCATTGTGTCTTAAAAGAAAAGGAAATAAGACCTTCTAAGCCATTTTAGCTAATAATTTCCTCTTAAACTCTTGCTCCTCTCCTCCAAAAGGTACCGTCTTTCAATACAATCTAAAAAGCTATTAGAAGGAAAAAAAGTCTTTATAAAGACTCTCTGCAGTTTATAGGAACAGGAATAAAGATTGATAAGAAATAGAGGACTCAGTAATTTTATTTCATTAACATTTAAGCTAATTTACTTTTTTTCCCTTCCGTATTTTTAGTGAAAGGACCAAGAAACTTTCAAGAGTCCGTATCTGCAATGAGAATGAGCCAGGTTAGTTCTAGAACTTTGAAACCCTCACAACTCATTTAACTCTATAGTATAACGCAATCATCTTAACAACTTTAACCTTCTGAGCCGATTTGTTCTATCAAAATTAACAAACTTAAGTATTAAACCTAAAAAATAAGTGGCTTCATGTGAGAGGGAATCAGGAAGGGAAGAGCGCATGTTTCAGTGTTTCTGACTGGGGTTCACTACTTGCCCTCTGTCGGGGGAATGAACGTGTCACTGGATTTTAACTTAGAGACATTTTACAGAAGCCTTAAAGCAGAGTATATAAATAAATATACAGTGATCATAACATCTGTTAGTAAAGACATTGCTGAATAAGCAAACTAAAGCCACAGAGGTAGATTTTAAAAACAGGGTCGTCTCACGTTATTTTTTTGCTGAGTGAACTAACTATCATTCCACTTTGCAGAGTTTATTCTGCATTCTGGAAACATCTATAAAACTATATGTTATTAACACTACCATATTGATTACAGAATACTTCACCTTTTATTATCACTCTGGAACAGATACAGAACAAGATAAGCCCTGATGAAGGCTACATGCTCTCATTTTACAACTATTTACAACATTCAAAAGGAAAAATGTCTATTCTTGTGACTACAGATAAAATTTAATCTCATCTACAAGCAAAACATCATTATTAACACAGGATACTTGAGTTAATCTGCTTTTTCCACCATGACCTATCAGACACTGTATATGTTTAGCTCTATTTGCCAGTTTGTCTCTGAAATGTAGCTTGGCATAATAACAGCTTTTCTTGACTGGTGGAATGAGACATACAATTGAAATCCTGTGCTGCTGAGCCAAAGGAAGAAAAAATTTTCTTACAGCATGTTTTAGTTTGGTCTCAAATCAATCAAACTGAATCTTCAATGGCACAGGTAAATATATTTCTTCCCTTCAAAAATTGCCACTAATTTAAGATTTAATCAGAAACCTGAAAGCAAAATTTATGCAATATATGAGCAGAATTGTAAATATCATACTGCCTGTCTCAAGAAAAATGAACAAGTCTTTTATGTTAAAGTTTTTGTAAATTAATCAGGTCACTGTGGACCTAATTAATCTATAATATTGCTAATAAGGATGACAGAGAAATTGGTCATTTTACTTCCACAACTCAAATTCAAAATAACTAGCAATAAAGGCTATGATGATAAAGCCAACTCCAATTCATAAAATAGGCAAATTACCCATTAGCTTATGTAACTTCACATCTAAGGAATGTTTTTAGGATAAAAGTACACATTTATAGAATTCACTTTTTATTCTCAAGCCAAGTATTCTCAAACAAAATAGGTTCAACAAAATATTTTCATATTGTCAGATCCTTTGATAGCCCTTTTTTATACGCAGATAGATACAGATCCACCACACAAAACTCTCCAGACAGCTTTAACCAGGGAGGTACGGTTATACTGTTGTATTCTGAACCAGATAACACACCTTTGGTTTGCATTTTCTTATATTTTCTCATATTTTCTCACTTTTCTCTTAGCTTCCCACTGATAACAGAGAACTTGGCAAATATCTGAAATGCCATCGAGTACCTTGCATTTACTCCATCCAGAAGTAGTCAGATGCTTAAATTAGCCAGCTTCCCTGGATCTTGTTTTGCTTCCTTTCTCCTGTTACTGTGAAAGCCACATGCACCCAAATGTTTAATCAAAGTTTCTGCAGACACTTGTGAAAAATAAGATTGTGCACATTTTTTTGCAATAAAATCCAAGGTTAGCTGACATATAACTTGTTTCATGTTGTATTTCTACCTTGAAACGTTTATGAAAATCCCATTTTTTTCTGGCAGTTTTTTTTCTGGTAGTGAATCCTGCAATTTAGAGTGGCCTACAATTTTCCATTGTAAAGTGCTCTTCTGTTCCTTTTAAGATGTCAAACTTCAGCTGTTTGGATTGTATTTTCTATGGTAGGTATCTGATTTCAGGTACTTTTTTAGAAAAACTCAACTTTTTCAACAAAAAAGCTTACCAGCACTGTTCTGCTGATACAAGAAGATGACAACATTCATTTCACTGAGAGACATTCAGCATGTTCTAGCTTAGTTTCAGACCTGCACCCATTAGGCAGAGCATCATTTTTTGTGTCAAGGCTATCCTCAGAAGTCCACTTCAGTTCAGCCAAATTCAAAGTATGCAAGCCAATGCACATCCTTTCTTCAAACTAGAGAAGACCCTGAGCATGCCCCATCCAAGATGTAGAGCATCTCTGGGTTTTCCCTACATACTAAGCTGGGTAAGTTGGTGAATGAAGCAACAAAACAAATGGAGTTTAACAGAAAGGCAGAAATCAACTTGCCACTTGAGTAACCAGGGCAAGACTAGAGTGATTTGTAGTCATTACAAAAGCGGTAGCTTTTAAGGAGGAATTTAAATGAGGAGAAAATTGTGGGTGTTAGCGTATAGCACCAATGTGCTTGAAGGAAAAATGGATAAGCGGGTGATCAAGGCACTTGGTCGCAGGAAAATTACCACTGATGAGACTACTTGAGTAAGTGCTCACGGTCATGAACAAAGGATTGCAAAATTTAGCCTGAAGTTTGTAAACACACACCAAATAAAAATTACCAGCCTAATCCCTGCCAAAAGAAACATGAGGAAGATAAAAATATTAATTTAAATGTTGTATTAAAACAATTAATTAATGATGATATTATGTTAAAATATAAGATAATATAATATTTTGTTAATTACATACTGAGTGTAGTCATTACTCAATTTAAAAAGGGCTGTAATGCGCAATACTCTATTACAATGGGACTATTTGTAAAGTTATTACTCAACTTCATTAAGTGAGGCAGAATTAAGTCCTATATAAATCATGTATATAAAGAAAGTATATGTAAGCTTAAAGATAGCATTATTGACATCTAATGTATCTATTGCAATTCCATAGAAAATTGCATCTTAGGGAAAATAGAAGTTCCAAACAAAACTCTTGAAAGTACAACTTTAAACTTGCTATAGTGAAATTTTTGACTGTGGCTTATGATCTTCTTCAAAGCTAAATGCAAATCATTCAGTTAGCTTTTAAGATGATTGCACTTTGCAGTCACACATGTGGGCACAGAGTCTGTTAGTTAATTGTTGCTTCAGAGCCAGTAAAGTGTAAAAGCCAGTGTTGTTTGATTCAAGGAAATAAGTGTTTTTATCTAAACACTTCAGTTTATATAGTTTAATGAAGTCTTTTGGCATATATAAATGTCAAAAGGGAGCATTTTCTTTTGGATGAAGAGTTGGCTTTCCTTCTGTTAGGACACAGAAAGTAAATGACCAGTGAGACACAACTTAAGAAAAACAGTTTCAGTGGGATGGGTGTGCAGGTCCTGCGTTGATCCTACATTGTTGCCCAAATACAAAATTCAAATCTTGATAACTGCAGAGATGCCACTACCTCCAAAATTATTTCCATGAACATTCTCAGGTGTCTGTTACTATGAGTGCCCCAAAGTCATTACAAGACCTGAATCTTGGCTTCACAAAACGGAATTTGTGACTGGTATTGTACCCAGCAAGATAAATCAGGTCTGCATTCTCAATACGCCTTCCTTGGGTCAAGCTTGCTATTAAAGAAAGATGGAGTAGGAGTTCTCTGCATTTCATTCACAGCCTAATGAACTCATTGAAGAAGCAGAAGATCAAAAATCCAATCATCAGCTTTCTGAGGGCACATGAACTTAAATTTACCCCTTTTACTCACTTCAAGGCATTATATTCCAAGAGTTAGCATTTAAATATGTGGGTAGCAGAGGATGTTTAAACATTCTCCACTCTTTGATGCTCTTCTGTTTTGCATGGGATGCCTCAGTGCTCATCAGACTTACTAGTAGGCATGACTCCACAAGAGTTAGCATATTGGGAGTTAAAAAAGACTGGAATCCCCTGTGCTAATGAATCCTTAACATTAAATAGTGAAATGCTCACTTACATGTGGATGGGATCACAATACTGCAGGCCTTGATCCTAATATCATCTCATGAAATAAAGTTTCTTTCTGTATAACTGAAGATTTCTGCAAAACTCAGCAAGATAATATTACATCAGCAAGAAAAAGCACCTTGCTTTACCTCAACAAAATTTCTCCGCTTCCTTTTTTTTCCATTGAAAAAAAACTAGTGAGATTTCCTGTGTTTCAGTAGTAATCCAAACCCAAAACGGATATTCGCTTTTGTCACTGAGGCACAGAACACCTCAACTGAGCTAATGCTATTATCTACAAGGAATTACGTTAATATTCAAAGAACTGGTCAGGTGCGAAACACTAGGATGTTATGTTTCAAACATTTGTGCTGACAGCACCAGTTAATGGGCAGGAGGGTACTGACAGCAATTAAGAATAGACAATCATTATGTCAGCCATTTTACATTAATAAAGTTGAAGAAAACACTACAATATGTAATAGGCAAAATATACAGCTGTATTCAGATTCGTTTCGTGTCTTCTCTATAATTTCAAACATGTTAGGAAACACAACAAAGAATTTGATTAACTTTGAGGTGTTAAAAAGCATCTTCACACTGGAGTTATTTTTGCAGTTTGGCCAAGTGGAAAAAATAGTGTAGAATCAGTATGAGTTGCTAATAAACAATTCCTTCAAAAAAACCTGTAATATAAAAAATTATTCATAGTCCTAACCTAAATGAATTAAAAACTTAAACATGAATTAAAAAAATAAAAGGTAGGATGAGAGTACTGGAATTTCTTCCAATTATTTTATGATTGAAATGGCCAGATAAGAATGAGCTCATGAGCAAAATACTTTGTGACTTCAATGCAAGTCATCATTTATTTGTTGCACATGTGAAACAAGTAATGTTGTCTCTCTCTCATCTTTCTAGAACAGGCTCTGTAGTAACACGCCTCATGCCATCCTCATCTAATGGCCCATGCAGCCATGATCATAACACGATGCAAAGCACATGCCACGCTAGCCTTGGCTATCGGAGAGATTAAAATCCCATCAATCAGTTTTTTAAACTGGTGTGAAGGTGGAATATGGATTTGAGTTTGCAACTGATCTCTGGTAATCTTGAAATGAAGGGTTTCCTGGAATGTCTATGAATAAAGAGATTAACTCAGGAAAGAATGATCTCTAACTGGGCTTACAGTTTAAAGGGTCATTAAAAGTCAAGAGCCACCGCATGGAAGGCTAAATTACACATTATAAAAAATAAGTTTCCCTTGAGAACTTCTGGTGGGACATTAATGTTTTTCAATATCAGTGCAGAATGTTTTGCAGAACTTTTTAGCAGAAAACATAACCCAAATATTCACGCACTCCTAGATTACATACAGATGTATGACACCTCAGTTAACTGCTCAGCCAGTCCCCTACTTCCTTCTTAATGTAAAGATAAGCTTTAATCTAGTCATAAAGGATGCCAGGTTACCCAATAAAAACAAAGTGAAAAATGAAAAATGAGGAATATTTAACTACTTCAGAGATTCCAGAGAAGCCAAAATGAGCCGACACAGTCAGGCCAACAGTATGAAACCCTCCTGCAAAAATCTCCTGCCTCAGGGATAAACAAACAGTCCTCAGAAAAATGTGGTAACTCTCTAATTCTCAAACTCATTTGCAACGTAACGGTGATTTGAACGTACCTTGCCAAGGTCCATATATATTGGTATTTGTGCAAAGGTCCATATACACCAAGTATATATCTTGGTATATACCAAGATACCAAGGACCTTGGTATATTGGCAAGGTCCTCCATTTTGTGAGGGTAAGAGCCTATTGAATGGAAGCACATTTCTCTAATAATGAATTACTTTATCCAAGAATTATCTCATATTTAAAGCATAGCTCTCAAGATACAAATTGAGTTTGATGTTAATGTGAAGTCTGTGAATGAACAGGTTTGTTTTTTCCAGGCATGCAAAAAGAGCCTTTTAAGGAAATTTAAACTGATAATAGACACCTCAATTTGTTTCCCAACAAAGTCATGCTATGTGATATCCTTCAAACTTGCAAAATATCCATTCCACAAGGGAAAGAAATCTCATCTGGGAGAAACACAAAATATTGAAATGACAGAGTCTTTTTTAGGGTATGTCTTGGATATATCAGATTTTACTAAGATTTATATTTAATTAATATTTTATTAGTAAAAATTAGTACTTAACTGAAGAAAGTTTCCCAAGAAACTACTTCATTCTGTTTTCAAGATTTTCATTGTAATATTTGCCTTCATCATGGCTTTTATTCATTGCAAAGACATTGAAGAATTGCTCATGGCAAGACTATTCCAATGACAGTTCCACAATTTTTGTGCTTTTTGGCTAAGCTGTAAATTGTTTGGAATAACATCATGTTTGGAAGGAGTAGGACTTAATCATAACATGCTTTCTTATATTTTAAACCAACAGAGATTACAGATTTTACAGAGGAAGGAACTTTGGTGTGATTTGAGTTTCCGAGAACCAAGGCTTCAGTAAACAACAATTCTTTCTAATAAACATCCACTCTCAATTTGAAAATGAGGTGGGGAGTAGATACCTGCCTATGAGCGTGTCAAATCTGGGCAATGTGTGATTGCTAAGGGAATACATGAAGGCATTTTAGAGACATTTTCAGGTTAAAAGTCTTACGTGTTGTGGAGTTTAGGATATGCAGAAGTCACTGTTAGTTAGCAAGGGTTTAAAACAAAAAAAACCCACATTTTATTATCATATCATTTAAGTCTTGCTTGTGGCCTTACATTGTTTTGTAGGCTGAATTCAGATTTTATGCTGGTATCTAGTCACTCTTCTTTTAACATGCTAAAAAGTATCAAATCTTTAAATCTTTCCTTATAAAGTTTTCTTTAACACTGTTTTTGGTTTTGGTTTTGGTTTTGGTTTTGGTTTTGGTTTTGTTTCAAGAGTTTCTAATCCTTCAGCCTCCCATAGAAATGTGGATTCCATCTATATATTCTGGTGAATCAGTATCAATATCATGAGTACCTTTCCCAGAGGAGTCATTATTTCCTATTACTACTCCTCTGCCTGGGTATCTAAATATCAGCTTACCCTCTTTTGATACAGCAACACACTGATGGTGTTCACAACAGGTTGATTTTCTGTTACCTTAAATCTTTTTTAACCTGTTCTCCTGGATGAAAACCTGTGTTCTGGCAGGGACATAGCGTCATAGATGTCTGACCCTATTTTTAGTTGTGTTAAAACACATTTTTGTATGAATGGACCAGTGAGCTGAATATGTCCATTTATCATCCAGTAAGCTGAATCTCTTTGAATCTACCAGTCTACCAGTTCATGTCATATGTCATCTACAATCCAATTCATGTCATATGTAAGGTTTATCCACATTTTTAATTCATATTTAATTGCAGATGCTAAAATAAAATATTGGTGAGAATTAACCCCTGAGAAGCCCCAGCTGAAAAATCCCACTTTGACTTCCCTGCTGACAAGTAATTTTTGGAATCCTTTGTTCCATCATGTTCCACCATTTTATGTTTGCATTACTGGAGCTATATCATGCTAATTTTTTTTCAGAATATCATGTGGTACTAATTCAGAAACTATTCCTAATTCCACATACATTGCATCTAAATGGTCATCTTTTATAAACCAAAATCATTACTCCTCTTAAAATTACAACAAACCTACCTGAAATCATACGTTCATAAGACCTATTCATAGTCTACAGAAGGTCACTCAAGTTCTCACAAAATCATACTTGTCCAACTCATTACTAGTATAAAAAATCAAATAAATTCAATAAATTGTATTTTTACAGTAGACTTACATTTTAACAGTGTAAAGCCATAAAAAGTAGAAATACAGAACAGAGGGTAACATTAAGCACTCTGCAGTATCTGTACAGAGTGAGGTAGTTCTTAAGCAGCCTATTCCCCTGCATTTGAACTGAGCAGACATTTTCCCTTTCTTAATACCTTTTCTCTCCTACACTTCTGCCACAAATTTCCAGTGCTTTTAATATGTGCTTGTGATGCAATATAACAAATAGTTAGTATGTTACAGTTTATTGATGAATTTGGTGTCCTAAATTAGCATGTCTATGAGAGTTCTTTTTATTTGTCCATTCTCTATAATAATGTATGAACTAACATAGATGTATATTCTAGGTGATATTAAACCAACTCATTCTTATTACAAAGCCAGATTCTTCTTGAATTTATCAATGTGGTAATGCTGCCAAGCCATAACACTAAACTGTTTGACAGTATAAATCAAAGTCCCTTTATCTTCCAATCCATCAGTACATTTCTTTGCTTAAAATTTATTGCCCTGGCAGTTGCAAATATGTGGGGAAAGCCAGCTACTGTAAAGATTTACATCACTAACATTTTTTTTTTTCACAATAAATAATATGGAAAGAAATACCATGTGTGTGTGCGAGACAGAGAGAAAGAAATGCACTAAAAGTTACTTTGAAAAATCAGTTTAATTTTCATTCTATTATTTCATTTTCATTTTACATATTACTTTGACATTTTTGCTTTAATATTAATACTGAATATCAACTTAAACCCACTTTTATTTCATTTTTAAAAGAACCGTTCCAGCCATAACTGCCCTTGTGAATTTCAGAAGAAATTCAGCAAGATACTAACCTGGGGATCTAAGGATGGACGAAAAAACAGGACTGGGGATTGAAGAAAGATTTATTTGCATATCCTGTGGCTATAGTCTAGGTCTTTTTTTGTAATAAATCAAATAAGTACAGAAGTTCTCAATACTGGGTGATCGACAAGACAATTCTTGTATCCTAAACCTAATGGTGACCTCACTAATCATATCTTACTTGGGAAAGAAATTATTTCCTGCTCTTGGTGGGTAAGCTTCATTGTCAGATGCTTCCCATCAGCTTGTATAAGAAAAAAACAAACCCTCAGTCTCTGTTTAATTAGTTGAGTCTGAATTATTTCTTCTGTAGAAGAAAATGCAGGCTTATGATTTTGCAATGTACGATTAGTATTTATAGAGGTAGTATATAGGCACTGATTTTTAAGACCAATTAGATGTTGCCACACCCATAATTTCAAAGCTAACGTAATTTAGGACTTAAAGTTGGGCAAGAAAGCTTTTATGCTCCACTGAAGTTTTCAGGATTGCAAAATAATTCAGTTCAAAAAATTGAGCTCACGACCTTTGTATTTTTGTGAAAAAATGGAATAAACCAAAGGTCTTATCTCCATGCCACCATACAGCCAACATCTCATCCATATCCAAAACTTCAAGCACCACTTTCCTTGAATGAGTCTAGAGCTGTGAAATTGATACTCTTTTGTAGCAAGTAAGTACCCTAAAGACTAGAGAGTTCATTATTCAGGGGTTAGGTTTGCTCTGTATGTGCCAATTTGTATTTGTTTTAAACAAATCAACACTGCATCTAGTAAATGTGGTGCTCTCTTCCACTTGCATCTATGGATGCCTATGATATCAGTTGTCTCAGAGAACAGCAACACCCACCATACAAAAGAGCACGGTCTCAGGCTGGCCTAGGCCAGTGAGGGAACTTGCTCTCTGATTTTAACATGCAAACCCTCCACACCCCCAAAATTCACCTCAGCATGAGGAAACCTTTTTTTGACAGAACAAGTCTGTTCCCACAGACAGTTTCCCACTGTTTTGCAAGAGATTACCAACCAAATCTATTTGGTAGCCAGTGTCTAGATGAATTTGTCAGCAAGCAACGGGAGTGGGATTGCTCCACAAGGGCATGAGTCAGGATCTGAGGTGTCACTAGTGCAGGCAGGGCAGTGGCTGCACCCATGGGGTGCAGTCCCCCAAGATCTGAGCACAGCAGGTAGAGCAAAGTGTTGATAAAAGGGTCCGTAAACACACAGCACTAAGTTTATTTCAACAGTGGTGGGAGTAGTGGTGATGCTCATGTTTTCATGAAAAAATAGCGGTTATAGCTGTGAGCAGATCATGAGAAATGTATTTTCTGTATGTTTGGAGTGACAGTAACTTGTCATGTTTTTATCCATCTGCCCAAAACTCAAGTCATTTTTAGAGGTTTGTCACGCTGCATAGACAGGTGCATACATGTTCAGAGTTTGTCGTGTGTTTCTGCTTGACCTTCCATTTGTGTCCTATTGCAGCTGACAGTTTATCCAGTGACGTCTATTTACCTTGTAATTTAATTTAGACTACAGCCTGTAGTTTGCAACTATGAATCTGTAGAAAGAGAAAATGCAGTGGGCCAGTAAGTCAAGCCAACTGTGTGGGAGCTGCCTACAAAGGCTTGGTTAGTGTTACCCGGACAACCTAGTGTGGTCACTGGTGGAGTGAGCTATACCACACGTCTACCATAAAATAATCATTCACTATTGTGAGTTCTGCCATTGGGATGCTGTCTACAGTGACATATTTCAGGCAAACATCAAAACACATCATGAAAGATGGACTTTACATCTTCTAGTATATAGTACGAGAACAGTTAGCTCATGGATGTTCAAATGAAAACACCTTCTGAATCCAGTTCCAGCTCAGAGGAATCTAAGTTTAACAGAGCGGTCTTCCACCTCACTCCTTGTCTTAAAAATTCCCTTAATTTTACTTTCAGAAAATTTCTATAATTAACAAGATTACTGTTACAATGATTCTGTTTTGTGTGTATTTTCTTTCTCTGGCTCTGATTTTAAGTGGCTTCATAGCAGTAGAAAAATACTTATTGTCTTCGGGGGGAGGGGGTTGATCTGGTCTACCACGGTAATTTATTTTTTCTTTATTGTATTTTACTTCATCGGTATGTTAAAAATTCATTTTTCAAAGCTCTTTGCTGACCATTGCCTTGCCTAGAAAGTTTTGTTGACTATTAAAATTGTCCTCATATTTACATGTCTCTAAATATTTTCACATGCTTTTTTCTGCCCTTTCTAGAGTAATATCTAATGGCATTTCAAGTCCTTTTTTTCAGTATGCAAAAGAACTTTTTGAAAAGAAAACTGACTGCATAATAGTCTTTAATACTTCATCAGAGAGCTTCAGCTGCTTCTAAGTTAAAGCTTAAAGTGGCACTGGTTTTAACTATAACATGCTTTGCAGTTAAGCAGACCACATCTTAAGACAGCTTTTTAATCCCTGTGCTTATGCCTTTTTACTAGAAAGAATTGCCATTAAACTAATTTCTGTTCACACACATTTCACACTGCACAAATGACAGCATAACTTTCATATAAAACAGACTGAGAACTAAAATGAAACTCTAAAACATGGAATTTCATAGATAGTTGAACTGTTTCACTGACATATCAGAAAGTACATATTAACAATTACACTACAGTCAGTGGCAAACACTCTGTATAGGGTTCTTGTGATCTCTGGCACAGAAACGAAAGGAATAACATTAATCAAATGTCAACATTCATCCCAGCAATGTGTTTTGTATTATCCAGAGTATTCTCTTTGTGACAATTATATCCAGGTTATCTTTTGCAATTTTGTAGCTCAAGGTGGGGAATGTTTAAAAGGAATAATAATAAGTCTCCATATCTTTTTCTTCCCCCCCAAAAGCTTTGCTTTATTAACACATACTGCAATACAAACGTATATATGAAGGGTCTACCAAAATCATAGAACCTTTGCAATGGTACCCCAAAATTGCCGAGATTGCTCTGAGGATAGTTCATCAAGGTCATAATCAAACGTAAGGTATAGCCTGCTGAGAAAAAAAAAAGACAATGGATACATGTGTCAAAAGGCTAAAATTACAGAGACAAACTTTTCAGAAAGTAAGTGTTGAAGACCTTCACAACTCAGCCGCCTTACAATCAGGTGCAATTTCACGGGCAAGGGAAAAGAAGGACCACGGCAAATACAGCCAGGTGGTTGCTTTGTGGCACAAGCTGTGTTTGAAGCTGTGCTGTGCTGAACTGAGCACCCAATGCTCAAGACCACGCAAAGCCATGAGTGAGTTTGGAAAAAGTTACCAGCTGTGGGCCTCAGCTCATAGCTGTCTTGTACTGGAAGCGACAGGGGACTTCCAAAAGAGCTGATTTGTCCTTAGCTACCCTTATAGCTATTCTAAATACAGTTAATCACTCATTTTGGGTCTCTGCAGTAGAGAAACAGACTTTTGTCTTGTTTCCCTAAGTACTAACTCGTGCAACTTGATGCAAACTGTTGTCATATATTACTTGTACTTCAGTTTATGGGTCTAAATAAGTTCTGAAACAATTGGGTCACTGAAAATACTAGTCATTTAAGTACTAGGATGTACTAGGATGTTCTACTGCAAGTACCAAAATTTGAACACCCCCAACTCGTCTCTTAAAATGATCTATTGTCATGATGACACATCAAAATCTTATCAGCTAAATGTGCAGTGTATTCCTCCTCTCTATGCTATGAAAGATACTCTTACTCCTGCATTATGTGCTACATTTGCCTCAGACGAGAGGGAAAACTAGAAATGCCAAGGTAGTATTTGCCTAAACCTGCTTTTAGTGTTGCCCTGTTTCACTTTTTGCATCCCTACCATAGATCATATGCAGACAACACATTATAGCAAGATGGCAAATTGATTCTTCGAGCTTCTGAATACTCTGTGGTTTTCTAGCAGAATATCATAGTCCCAAAGCCATTTTGAAGAGTCCCTGCGGTGGGAACATTCCTATGCAGTGTTGCACAAACGACAGACTTTTTCCGGTCGCATGCAGGCTTTCAAAGCAGAAGGAAGGGGAAATGGCCTAAGTGTGCCAACCTCTGGATAACAGAAATCTCTTAACATCAGATAACTTAAAAGAGCACTACACTGATTACAGAAGTAGTACAAAGCAATAATGCACCATATGTGTCTGTATAAGACAGGTTCTTTTCAGATGAAATATATAATGCAATAACAAAAACTAAATTACTGTCAGGTCAATAATAAAAACGAGGAAGACACAGTACAGAGAATGTTATTCGTTATAAGAGAACCCCATATACTTCATATTTGGACAAATTCTGTGGTTTAGTTCCTTCCTAAAGAAGGAATTAACCTGCCTTCAAATTAAGATATTTCTTTTCTTACACCAATGTCCTATGTCCTTGCTAAAATGAAACTCCTCAATTGAGAAACAAGCTTTCAATTAATAAGAAGTATATACCTTTTGCATCAGAATATTTGGTTCAGTTTGTTCACATGTTCATTGCAAAAGCAAAAGTGCGAGTTCTGACAACATACTGTTGAAACCACATGCAGCAACCTGAGAAAAAGAGTGTAGTGTTCCTCCCCTCATAAAGGCGCGTACAGCCTGTGGTGTAGGAGGCCAAACCCTCCTGTATCAGAAGAAAATATTCCTATATAACAGAGGCTTCCCATTGTCTGCTTTCTTGTCCTTGTATACTTGACACAGAGCAATAGCTTTCTTAATTCTTGCTAGGTCCCAATGAGGGTTCAATTCATGGAATGTTGAACTGCAACAGTCCAGGAGAGACCTGCAGCTGAGTGTCACGGTGGTTTGAGCACTCTCCTGGAATACCCGAGCCCGTGCCCTAAAGCAGATAAGGGAGCCCAAATGTGGGTGTTCTCCACCTCAAAGGACTCTCTGGTTGGCTTTGCAACTGGGTTTACAGAGATACATACAGTCCTGAAATTAAACTGGTCCTTCTGAAATTCATTGTATATGTAATTTTGTTAATTCAATTAGATGAATATTCTGAGGAAAGAGTGGTTTGGTGCTTACCTCAAAATTATGTATGTATGCTTGTTTGTTTCAGTTTTATGATTTTGCTGACAAAGTCATAGTGAGGGAAAATTAACATGATTTCAGGAATTGGTGCTTGCTTACCATTAGCTGTCAGCTGAAAAGTCAGACTTAAGTCCATGTGTTTTGGGCTTTTTTTTCGATTCTGAGTTGGTACAACTTAGCACCACTCTAATACTTCAACAGAGTCAAAATAAACTATTTTGAACTACAACTGCATAAATGGCAATATTCTATGAAATGTGGAATTTCAGTGTCAGAGCTGTTTGTTGTTCAGAAATTAGACTACAGCATATTTTCTCATGCTTTCTGTAGTACAGTTTTCAAAGTTCAAGTTGATCGGATTGCTAGTACTAGACATAATTCCAGGGGAAAGCGTTCTTGGTCTGCTGCATTTCTTTTTCTCACACATTAGCTTTGCAAAAGATGCAAAATATGCCATAATGAGTCACCTATCAAAAAAGGAATGAAGGAATGTGGTGGGCTTTTATTAAAAAAAAAAACCAAACCCAAAGCACTTCTTGAATATATTTCCTCACAGAATTCCAGTCTCAAAGGTAATGATGAGTACTTTCTTCTTTAGATCTCAATTAAAAGAGAGAATTTAGCACTACATTGTTTCGTTTTAGAGAGCATGGAATGACAAAAGTGCTGGCACATTTTTCCCTATTCTGTGCCTTCTCACTTCCCCAAGCTTTCTGATGTCTTTCCAGTTTGGAGCTCCTGCTTAGATAAAACAGATGACTTTCTGGGCCTGCTTCTGCTAACAGCAGGCAGGAGCAACGGTGACTGATTGGTTGAAACATGAGGATTAATGGGTATTTATATTTCATTAAATTTTATGCTCACTGGAGAATAATGTATCACTCGCAGATATTGAAACATATGTCAACCCTATCCACTTACATATAATTCAATTTGACTTAAATGCATTGATCAAATTTTATTAAAGTCCAATATATCTTCCAAAAAGGCCCGCTAACACAATATTGCTGCTTCACATTCATCAGATAAAAGGAGGCAATTGTGTTGTAATTCTATTTATACCATTTTTCGGGAAAAGGGAGATTATTGTGAAGCGAATACTCATTACAAGGTGACTGGCGCTGGCTGAAGGACTTGAGACTGAGATTATTAAGCGAATTCTCAAGTGGTGCCCTTTAGTTAAAATTACCCCAGGGTGGGTCATGCCTGTTTTCATCCCCAGTGGAAAAGAGAGATCAGCATTGTTAACGATATTATCCAGGAAAGTTTGCCATGCGAGATTTTGGAGTATGCCAGCAATTTTTTCTTTTTTTTCTTTTTTTTCCCCTTAAAGATCAGTTTATAAATCATGCATAACAGTCTTGAAAAACTACTTTTCAGTATTTATTCCTCTTTTTTTCTCTACATCCCTCATTCTTATTAAACTTTTGCAATTACTCTTACTGTGATGATAAAGAAAAAATATAAAATGTTTATTTCTTCAGTTCTGCACAAAAAAGGAGGATATTTTATATAAAGTCCTTCTCTCAAAACAACCCCAGCAATAATGGGATGTTTCTCCAGCGTTTGGGTTTAGAACCTTTCCCTCAGTTTGTACTGTGTAGATCAGAAGTTAAAAAATGAAGATTTAGTCCTTCTAATGGAAAGAAATAAAGACTGTTTAAAGCCATGACCCAGCAGAGTCATTTAGTCCTTGCTCTCAAACTATAAGGGTTTGGGGCAGTGGGGTTGATGTAATATGTCTTAGCGAGCTCTTTGTTTGTTTCTGACTTAAGTGTTATTAGGGGCCAAACTGCCTGCACTCCAATATACAAGCGATCAACTCAGCAGAGGACTTTCAAAGAAAAGATCCATTTCTAGACTGGAAAAGAAAGGATATTGGCCAGGAAGGATGTTCAAGAGTCAAAATAAGGGAGTGTGAAAGTCTAGTTAATCTCAGGAAACAAAAAAATGTGGTTACACCGTGTGGGATCTAAGCACATCACCTGGACTAGTGTCTCACCTCCCAAGGTTTGAAATTACTTTAAGGTCACTGGGAACCTTACTTAAATAAAAGTATAATTTTTCTAATGTTAATTACCCTGGGAATCTTCCCCAGAATAACGGGAGTCTTATCCCCAAATAACGTTTCTTCCTTTTGCCATACTTATTTCCTGTAGGTGCTATTTTGTTCTGCATTGACTATCAGCCTCCTCTTGTGAATACAGTTAAGATTGCTGTCCAGTTTGACTACAGTTTTTGTCCAAAATAATAAACAATTTCAAACTTAGTACTTCCACTCAACTTATATTAGAATATCAGAACATTTCTATAAATAAAAAAGTACAACATTAAACAAAGTAAAACATTCATGAATGTTTCCCCAATAGATTTCTGTTTAGAAAAGTTACTGTCCTGGTTTCTACACATCAAGCAGAACTTGAAGATAATTTTTCTTCATTCTTGTGAAAAAAAGATTATTTGTACAAACACATGATTTCATGTAAATATATTGAGATGCAATAAGTACATTTGTCAACAGAAATTCTAGATAACATCAAAATACTGATCATATCTCCCTGTTATCAAAACCCTTACAAACCCATTAAAAATACTTTATTCAAATCACCAGCCAGTCTCTTTTCCTGAGGCTGATGCTTCTGTCAAGACACTTGGTCCAAGTCTTTTGAATATGTATATTTAGCTTTTCCAAAAAAAACCTGAAGGTCTATTTGTTCACTTGTGGAGGAAAGTGATGACTCCTTTTTTCACTCTGTAGGATGTGCTGGTCAGGCCTGCTCCAGGCTTGAAACCTTATAGTACTTTGTGTACCTGAAAATAATTTCCCCACTTTTAGATAGTGAATGAGACAATTTCTTGACAATTAGTCAGTTCCTTCATCTGTTTACCTTTAGGTTGTTTATCATTCACTCCAAGCATTGGGACTTTCACAGGCACATTGGCAATGTTTCTGAGATTAACTCTTTTTACCCTGGTTAAATTAGCTGACTTTTTTTTGAAAACATCTCCTAGGACTTTACCTAGACAATGGGTTTATGCAGGTTGTATAAGCTTGCGTATTTGTAAACATACATATTATCTTTAGCATGCCAATTTTTTATATGCATTTCAGGAATAATGTGGCTTTATATAAACAAGAGGAAAGGGCAAATAAAATACTTTTCTTTCAATAGATCCTGAAGACAAGTATCAACAAGGAATGCAATTCACCTCTTTATGCAATTGGATTGATAGAGATATGGTCCAATCTTAGATTTTTTTTAAAGTTCAGAAAGTATTTGCCAGTGCAGCTCATCAGATACTGTTAGATCAACATATTCTTATATGTAAACATGATTTAAAATATGTTTCTAATATTGGTTATATGGGCTCCAGAAGGGAATAAACCAGTGCAAGAGAATCTTCTACAACTGCTTCTGCACCATTGCTTTCGCCGGACCACAGTTGAAGCACAAATTTAACCTTAAGATCCTTATAGAACCATAAAATCATTTTGGTTGAAAGAGACGTTTAAGATCATTGAGTCCAACCATTAACCTAACACTGCCAAGTTACCGCTAAACCATGTCCCTAAGTACCATATTTACACGTCTTTTAAATACCTCCATGGATGGTGACTCCACCACTTCCCTGGGCAGCCTGTTCCACGGCTTGACAACCCTTTCAGTGAAGAAATTCCTAACATCCAATTCAAGCCTCCCCTGGTGCAACTTGAGGCCATTTCCTCTTATTCTATCACCTGTTACGTTGGAGAAGAGACCAACCCCCACCTCGCTACAACCTTCTTTCAGGTAGTTGTAGAGAGCGATAAGGTCTCCCCTCAGCCTCCTCTTCTCCAGACTAAACAACCCCAGTTCCCTCAAGCGATTCTCATGACTTATGCGCTTGACCAATCACCAGTTTTGTTGCCCTTTTCTGGACATGCTTCAGCACCTCAATATCCCTACTGTAGTTCTCACAGCTTGGAATTGTGGAAGAGCTGAGGTGGGAAGGGACTGTGGGAGGTCTTATTGCCAACCTCCTGTCCAAAGCAGAGTCAGCTGTGAGGACAGATCTGGTTGCTCAGTGCTTTGTCTAGTCTGGTCCTGGAAATCCCCAGGAAGGGGGATTCCACAGCCTCGCTGGGCAACCTGCTTTCCACAGGCTGCAGCAAGCAAGCAAGCATACAGGTATATATAGACAATGTGACCTACCCTAATACAGTCAGATGTTGAAACAGGCTTAAGTGTAACATTCAAAGCTAATTGCTGCTACTTAGCCTCCTGTGCTTAATAGGAAAACCACTCTGACAGTCCTGCTCCTCCGAAAGTGTCAGCATCACATCACATTGTGATTTAGTTAAAAGATGTGTGAGAGATACACATAAATACGAGCTGCCTCTTCCACTATTGCTGATAATTTAATGCTGAAATATTTAAATGAAGAGCAGCCCCACACACCTGTTATATAGACATCTCTAAACAAGGAGGGTTCTCTCTTCTGAGATTCCTTTGTACCACAGAGTCTATGCTGTTACTGCATCCAGGATGAGGTGCCCTTTTGACAGAAAAAAATGCATGTGCCTCTCTTTACTTTCAGCCCTCCTTGTTGCATCTCCACCACTTTTTCTCTTCTCCCAATCCCCTCTCCCCAGGGCAAACTGAGCAAAGCAGTAAGTCTGACACAACCTCTGCAGAAAGGAATTTGGTATTCCAGTTCCTATGCTCCTTTCTGGTAAACACATACTCACATAACAGTTTGCAAGAAGTGAAGAGCACAGTTATACATTCTCATAGACATACTGCATAAGGTTCAAACTCGATCATGCTAGCATTTCTGTGAAATGTGCTTCTTGCTCAGTAGATCAGGAAGCAGAAACAGTAACATGTGGCTCCTCTGTGAGACTCTATCATGTGATACGCAAAAAGTACCATTTAACCAATCACAGCGCTTCATCACTTCCAGAGAATGAATATGGAATGTTAAGTAGGCATAAAGAATTACCTGCATTCACCCCATAAATTAGAAGTTTTGTTACTATTTTTAAATAGTATGTAAACATCCAAGGACGCTGGTCTTGTCATAGATACTCCACAAAGAGGAAAAGAAAAAGAAAAAAAAAGGCTGATTTTTTAAAAAAAAATATTTCTTGCAATTTATTCACTCAAGTCTAATAATATTACATTAATATGTTAATTGACCTTTACCTGTCTATTAGTTTTGGAAAGAAATTACTGTTACATTTACTTATTGTCAATTTTTTTGTTCTTTATTCATTTACTGCTATAAGGCCAATGAAAAAAAATCACTCCACCGTCTCACCAAAATGACTGTAAACTTTTACTTGACTGTAGTGCTTTCTTTGGTGAAACTGCCAAACTCAAGCAATATATCTTATAGGGAATTAACTACCTGTATGAAGATACAGTAATCCTGGTGCAGCATCACTGCTAGTGCCACTATACACAGAACAAAAGAGATACAATGATGTGTGATGTTGTGTTGCTGTATAGGATTTAAATAACATGAGTTTGGGATGAGTGCACCACTCATCAAACATGAAGCTTTGAAGGCATTAAGCAGATCGTGTCATGACTTATGAAGGACAAACTTTCCTATTTGCTTTGCTTTATAAATAAAGAAAAAGCAACATTTCATGCATCTTTAACTCATATGCAGACCATTTCTCCAGCAAAAGCAAGGCCATTCTATGCAAAATATAGCTTTACACTTGAAATAGGAATATTTTAAATGTAAAATTGTCATTTGTATTAAAATCCTATTATACAGTGAATCATGCCCACTATAACAGATTTTTAGATATATTCCTTTTTAACACTATCTTCTACCTTTCTCGTTCACTTGCACCCCTGAATCATGTGCTGTAAGATTAACATAACATGGAATTTAAGCAAGAAATCTCTTAAAAATGTATTCTATTTTTATAAAATTTATTTTATTTTTATTAAAAAATGAATTCTTCTTAAAAATGTGTTCCATATAAATTTGTGCTCATCTAACTATGTAGTCCCAGAGTCTTCTAATTACGCTAACTTTTCCTTGGAAGATGTGTGATAAAGACTTACAAAAATGGTGCAAGCTCTCATTTCCAAAAGGCATTAGCAGTGTCACCAGCTGCGCACCGTCATAGAGAAGTGGAACTTCCAAAGATCTACTAGATGCAGTGAAACAGGATGACATTGTTCTGCTAGCTGCTGTAAAAAATACAGTTGCTAGGTTCAGAGAATGTATCTTTCTTTCCTGTTAGTGCTTTCCTCTGAGCATGCAGGGATAGATACGCCTTTTCTCTCCTGAAGCCTTTCCAGGGTCACCTTTGTTGCTTTAGTAATCTGCTCATTCTTTCCATCTTGCCTAGCTCCTCCTACAGCTGAAAACATTGTTGTCACTAAGGGCAATAGTATTTGCCAACCAAACCAGGTGGTTTCTCTTGCGTAGTGTCTATTTTTTGTGGTCATTACTCCAACAATGATTTGGACTAAGAGGTTACACTATGTGGTGCTGTTTACAATAAAAGCATCAGACTGTCATGGTATTTGAAAGTAATTCACCAGGGAAATTATCTATGTACATGAACCCTTGTGCCCTGTCTCAATTTGCTCTAGCTGAGAGATAAGGCTCATTTTTCTCAAAACCTTTCTACAGAGCACATTTACCAGAATAAATTTTAAATGTAACCAGGTTACTACAAATCTTAAGACCAACTGTTGGTGAATGTTGTCTTTAGATACAGATCCTAGGCAAGACTCATCACTCAACCTTCCTTGAATTATCCTCCAGTTTTCTGTGACTTGACTGATCCACTCACAATGTCCTGTTTCCTACACAGGCTTCTGTTGGTGGGCAGTCATCTCTGTCTCGTGACCACATCCCTGTTCTTCACAGACATCTTTTTTTCTCCAGCTTCTGTCTTAATGCTGGAAACTTTTGCTGTTCTATTGCTTGTTTTTTTCTTGTTCAAATCACTTTTCTGTTGTTAAGAAGGACACTTACAGCACTGCATGCTCCAAATTTAACTTATATTTAGCCTCAAAGTTTCAAGGCCATATCTTTGTGTCAGTCCTTAGTTTTTTTCTCTCTTTTTCTCTTTTTTTTAAATATAATTTTTATTTAATAAGGCTGTTGCACAATTTTTTGGGTCATGATGACTTATAGTGAGGACAGCAAAGAGAAAATACTTGTTCAGACACACACGTACACTCACACCTCCCTGTTGTGATGCAGCAAAGGACCACCAGCAGGCCACGAGCCTTATGATTCCAACCAAACAGGCTATCACTTGCCAGCAAAAAGTCTCAGAACCCTCTCCAGTGTCACTGAAGTCACCAAATCACTCAGTGCAGTCTCAGGCTGCTTTCAGGTGTTCAAGAATGATGAAGTCTATCTCTGTCGGTATGCATAGAGATTGCTTACTCAGACACAGAAACGATCATCCAGTTGCGACCTGACCTGGAGACTTGATGTCTAACCACCCCTGCCTACTCCTCTTTCATCAACCCATAAAATTACAGGTGGAAGCTGCTTTTTTTCTGGACAAGGAAAGATCAGTTTCTGAGTTCGTGCTCTCAAGGGCTGATCTGTAAGGAAGAATTCCAGTAGCCCAAGAAGAGCTGGCAGAAGGCAGCAAAGGATGGAAAACAGAGCTGACTTTTAGACTGGTGCCAGACACACCTTGTTTCCTTTTCATTCCCAGGTTTTTACCTTTGCTGATAGACTATGCAAATGTTTCACAATATTGCTTCTCAAGCTGTTACAGGTACAAACTATCTGGATATTTAGATACTACGGTATCTAATAGGATGCTATCAATCTTTTATAGTAAGAGAATACATAAATTATAAACAAATATGTCCTTTGGTCTAGTGGAACAGCATAATGATCAAAGACACACAATAGAAATGTATTTGCTTCTACAGTAAGCTTTATTCCCCCAGCGCTCAGTCTGTAGTGATGGACAGGCAGTGAGCTGTCAGTTTTTGTTCTGTCTGTCACACTACACTTACCTCCTGTTGTTTTAAGTAATCAATATGGGGGCTGAAATCACCTACCACTACCTCTGCTACCTACTATTTTGTCCACTCATAAATTATGAATCCCTGCACAACATCAAGTCTACAATTTCGATTGCATTTGCTAATCATTGATCAATAATTCAAAAGCCTCTTCTTCTTCAAGGGTCCCTAGTTTCCTGGAACATATGGCATAAGGCTGACAGTGTTCGCAAAACTATTCCCTTATCACAAAAAGGAGCCAGGGAAAACAAGTTGTTTAAAGTTGTTTCTTTCTTTCTTTCTTTCTTTCTTTCTTTCTTTCTTTCTTTCTTTCTTTCTTTCTTTCTTTTTCCAAAGGACTGACTTTGTACTTTTTTTGGTTACTATTTCCTCTGCTTGCTGCAGTTAATGACTGCACAAGCACAGTAGCTCTTGTATGCAGTAGCTTCCAGGATTATTTTCAGCTTCATACCTTGAGAAGACATGCCACTTATCAGCCAATCTGGGTAGTTCAGTTTTACAAAAATAATGATCGCTGTGGTTACTTTTACTGTGGTTGGACTATATTTCATTTTTCCAGAAATCTTATTTTTCATATTTATGTTATGCTGTTTATTCCCTATAAAAGATCAAGAAAATTATATAAAAAATAATCTTTACTATGTGTTCTTGTAAATACATAAACATGAACACAATGAGCAAGAGTCTTATACAAGTGAATCTGAAGCCCTTAGCCATTACAAGAGAGCCACAGAATGCTTGCTGCAGTGTCTCATTCTCGAAGATCATTTTATTAGCTATTTTACTGCTAGAGTAGGACCATGAATAATAAATATCGTCATACAGAATAGTTCTGATTACTTCTCCATGGAAACCTTTTAAAAGGCCAGATCCTGAAAACACCTATGTACAAAAATTCACTTAATGAATAATCTCTGTGGCTTAAAGAAGAGACAAGTTCAGGCGTGCTAGTATATTTGAGTATTTTCATGACTAGCCTAAAAAAGCCCTTATAATTCTCAAACTTTTTTCAGTCTTTTGTTCTATGAGTTTAATTTTAGAAGAGACACAAAAAGGCTTATTTAGACTGTTTTATCAAAGTCTCCTTTAATAAAATAAACCTTTTATACTTTATTATATTTCATTGGTTAAGAAGTTAAATATAAGTATGTAAATGAAACCAGTATGATAATGCCATTTGATATTTTTTAGAAAAGTTGTATTGCCTTATCTATTATACTGTATTTATCTATACCTCCATTTCTTATAGCTGCACGTAACAATTAAGTAACTAAAAAACAGCAACCCAGGACTTGGGCTTTGAAATACTTGCTTAAAAAACTGTAACTAGTAATAAAGCTTCTAACATGTTCATTATGTTTTTCTAGGAGACAAGAGAGTGTATGCTTAGCTTGAGATTAACTCATGTACTTCTACAGTTCTTTCAGGTGGAATATAACTGTGAACAGCAGCCACAAATACAGTTAGTATCAGACTGTCCACCAGTTTTATTCTGATTGTGTTAGACACTTATGGGACATATGAAGGCAGAACATTGCAACATGGTTTACAAGAAACATCAATCATTAAAAATTTGGCCTGGTAAAGCTCGTATTTAAAAGAGTATTAGCAGTAGCACTTTCTGCTAAAAGAAATAAAAACCCTACTTTCTCCAAAATTTAATCCTAATTTCAAATGTTTTAACCAGCTTTTGAGGCTAATATCCCTGACATTCTTGCTTAGGACTTTTTTTTTTTCTTTCTTTTCAAGTTATTCAAATGTCTAAATTATAGTTCTTCACCGAATTTTCATACACAAACAGGATCAGAATAAGAATCAGTTTTATCTAGAACTATTATATCTCATACTCAGGATTGTGTTGCATTATCTTACTTGATGTATCTCGCTGAGTTAAAAAGTTAAAGTCAGAACGACTTCTAGATAGCAATATGGTTTTATTTCTGGTTTTGGTGTCTTTTGTCCTGTCTAAAAAACAATAAGAAAGAATTTCTGCCCTACATAGTATACACATGCAGTTTTATCATTAATGAACACGTGAGTTTAACAGTCAGAGGAACACGGGGGAAAAGAACATGAAGAATGACAGTGAGGTCATGCAGGTGCTTAGGATAGAATTTTCCTAATCCAGTAACTTTGAAAGTGAACATGTGTCTTGACTAGATCAAATTATTGGAGGGGAAATAATGTTTAACAGACATCTTGTTATGATGTATATATATAAAATAATTACTTTTGATAATGGAGATTTGGAAATAAAGCTGAAGTTGAGAATAATTTTCAAAATCACCAGAGATCTACTAACATAAGGGGTCTTCTTTTTATCCTTGTCAGTTAGGATCTTGATATTTTAGAATAAATAAAAGGTTGTTGGGTTTTTTTCACAGTGAAACTAAATTATGTTGAAATCAAAATATTCAATAAAAACCCAAATCAAAAGATGTCAACAATATTTTGACAAAGATGTTCCAAGCAGTCTAAAATTATTTTCTGAAAATGGAGAATTAGTAACATTCAAGTTATGAATCAGACCTCGTGTATATAAAGTTTTAAATCCCTTTTGAATAGCTCTACTTTCAAGTGCAAACTTTAATCTTTGCCATATTTCACCTCCTACAGGGCCTCTTCTCGGCAGTTGTTCCTCTGCCAACTCTTTTATTTGGATCAATCATGCCAAAATCAGTTTTGTGCAATACCCATTTTGTATTTCTGGCAGTGAGCTCTATTCTCTTCTAACATATTTTAGAGTCTTTGGTATTGGTGGTGGGATGGGCCTGCCACAGAGCACAGCTGGAATATTGGCCAGCTTATAGCAAAGATACTGCTACTTGACAAAATTAAGTATAAAAAACTGTTCTTGTTCTGTCCTGTTTGCTCCTTAACAAAACAAAAAAGTTTTTTATTGTGAGGGGGACTAAGCACTGGCACAGGTTTCCCAGGGAAGTTTTGGAGTCCCCATCCTTAGAAATATTCAAAAGCTGTCTGGACACGGTCCTGGGCAACTGGCTGTTGGTGGCCCTGCTTGAGCAGGTGGGTTGGACCAAATGACTTCCAGAGGTCCCTTCCCACCCCAGCCGTTCCGTAATTCTAAATCTGCACTCTTTCTCTCTCCTCAAGGGTAATAAATGCTATTACTGGAGCTATAAGAGCTGTTTCAGAACCAAATTTTTGACACCTTTTTTGATAACAGCGACCATTTTTAAGAAATCCTAATTTGTTCAGATCTGTGATCTTAAATTCGAAAAGCTGCAAAAGTGATTTTTGGACAGTAAGGGCATCATCTAGTAAAGTCATACTTTTTTTAATTATAAGCTGCCATTTCCTGGAGTGATTACAAGACACGTTGCAGTTGAATAACCTTTCTGATATAACTGGTGTCAGAGATCATACAGATCATAACAAGTGGGATAATTTCCCTAGGTGAAAATCACCTAAAACTGAAGCATTCTGACTTTTGTAGTCTCTTTCTTTCTTTTTTCTCACATGGAGAGTAATGTTGTAACAGCTATTACCTGGAAGTACAGATAGGAAAGCTAAGCATGAAATGCAAGTGGAAATTGCATTACAGAAAGGAAGATTCTCATGTACTAATTTAAGCCAGTGTTCAATTGATGGGAGCTAATGAACTACAAAAGCTCTGACATCTTTTGCAGCGGACAACCCAGTGTAAACTAATCAACATTAAGTCAATATAATCTAACCCTTCGTTGTTCATTGATCTTTTTTACAGGCTACACACTGCCTGGCCATGTGAATGGGTCAGAAATATATATCAGGAAGAGGATAAAGCTGTTACCACAAAGGAGGACTAAATTAAAATTGGCCGGCGTGAAAGGAAAATTAAAATTACCAGCTGCAGCTCTTCACTCTGCTTTATAAAATGCCTATATTTTTCATCAATGCCTGGTAAGAAGAGCCTGACCAGTCCATCCATGCCTCTCTAACTTGTACACATTCCAGTTGGAGTGATGCAATGAAATCACTAAAAACCTGAAATGAGCAAAAGCTGAGGTTCCTCTTGAAAGGAGCTTTGCACCAAGACTACAAGCTCGCTATTTCGCTCACTAAGTTTGAAAGGAGCTTATGAAAATTCGATTTTAACCTGTCAATCTCTTGACTGTTTTGAACCAACATTGGAGAGATCCAGCATTTCCCACAGAAGCATTGCCTTTTCTTGTATATGTGGGTATGCGTGGGGGGATGTTACTAGACAGTTAAGGATGTTTCATCCCTTTTAAAACCATTAAGGCCTTTGTAGAAGAGTATTAAGGCCATACTTTCTCCTAAGTGTGTGCCAGACAGAAAACTGGGGAGGTTTCATATTTTACTAAGGGAGAGAAATTCCTTGGGCAATGAAATGACACCATGCTACCCAGAACCTAGATCAAAGGTCTCTTTATGTTTGTAGAAATAAAAATATAATATTATTTTTAAATATAAAATGGCATTTGGAACCATTGGTCTGGATAATGTTTATTAAAATTTCCTTTTGAAAAGATTACTTTTGTACTTATAGACATATCCTGCAAAAATCTTAAAATGTGAAAGTAAGAATTTACTCACAAAGCTTTTCTATAGTTCTTTCTGGTACTACAAATTTCACCTCTCATATTTGTTCTTTCTGTCTGGAAATATCAAAGAAGACTAAAGGTGCTAGGGACCTGAGCTAAGTGGAGTTTGACAGCCAGTACACCTATAACTATTCCAGCTCTCAGCAAGAAGATTCTTGAAAGTAAAAGACTCACCAAACATATCCAGGATCAAACCTGGTCGCTTTGCTCACAGGGGTCGTCTCAGTGCAGGTGATGGGACAGATTGTGAGTACACCAAGCAAGCTTTGGCCTGCAACAAAGAAAAATTTCATATTGCTGTGCTAGTGAACAAATAAAAATAATTTTGATGTCTACTTGGAGCCCTCATACATAAACAGAAACAATAGATTTCAGTGTATTCCAGCTTTTGATTGCCTTTTTTTACTAGGCTGTTCACAATACTTTTTAGGTCCATTCATGATTGAATTATGTTAGAATTTATATTTAAAATTTAACTTTTATTTTAGAATTTGAAATTGTATCCCTGCTTGCTATGACAAAATTGGGAGGGTATAGAGGAGGAGGAGAGGGATCACAGTAAGGAAATCTCCCAAATGTCCACTATATAAGACAATGTCATTGAGTCATGAAACTACTAGAACACAAGGAGAAAAAAACATGGTTTAGCTTCAATCCCAGCTTTTTAGTTTATTCAAATGAAGGACCCTCAAACGGTTTAGTTAGGAATTAAGTTAATTGGGTTTGGTGTAAGGTTGGTGTACTTCCTGCTGGAAAGTTTCCCATATTTCCTCAGTATAAGTAGCGGCTGGACTCCCATGTCACCCTGTTAGCCCAGACTTTAATTAGTTCTGGCATTCGCCTCATAATGATAAATGCTGAGATGATGAATGGAAATGCAAATGAGTGTGAAGTGGCTCAGCCATCAGAGCTGAATATCATTAATACCTTCCTACTGTTAAATCGATCAATGTCATCCCAGGATCCCTCTGTTCAGCGGGTGCAGATGGCTGTCCGCCAGAATGCCTTCCATTATATTGGCAGTGAAAACTTTGTGGGTTTTTCCTCCCCATATGCTTTTATTCATCTTTTGCTGAATATTTGTTTGGCAACTAGAACTCTAATATATTTCCAGCTGAGATGATAACTATTTAGGGTCAATAAGCGAGTAGCTAATTTAGAGCAAAATAAATATGAATATGGATCTCTTCTCACATCAGGAGAGGAGTATCAAGTGCAGATTCAATAAATTGGAGAGGAATAGAATTTTTCACCATGCAAAATTTCATGTGGTAGCAACAAAAAATAAAAAAAAAAAATAGGATTCAAAGATGTTTACTCATTTCTGAGGTATGTTACAGCTTTGTATTTTATAAGTTTCTGGGGCTGGCAGCATGTCCACAGAACTAAGTTTTGTAAGAATCAAAGGGTTGGATAATGTTCAACATGAAGTTTTAATATCTAAAACATGTTTTGGGAATATGAAGAATAAACCTTGAAAGCATTGGGAATAATTCTTTCATCAGTTAGGCTGCATTTTTGTACAGCGAGTTTGGGCGTCATCCACATGGATGTCCATTAGAATCATAGAATCATAGAATGGTTTAGGTTGGAAAGGACCTTGAAGATCATCTAGTTCCAACCCCCCTGCCAGAGGCAGGGACACCTCCCACTAGACCAGGTTACTCAAAGCCCCATCCAGCCTGGCCTTAAACACCTCCAGGGATAGGGCATCCACAACTTCTCCAGGCAACCTGTTCCAGTGCCTCACGACCCTCAGAGTGAAAAATTTCATCCTAATATCTAATCTAAATCTCCCCTCTTGCAGTTTAAAGCCATCCCCCCTCATCCTGTCACTACATGCCCTTGCAAAAAGTCTGTCTCCAGCTTTCCTGTAGGTCCTAGTGGGTAATTTAGCCTAGTGGGTAATTCTTCATAGGGAAACTTCCCAGTCTATGCAGACACAGATGTTTTACAAGGAAGAGTTTCTGCGCACCTAAACTTAGTACCTAACTCTGACACTTCCTTTGGGGATCCTTCTCTGCTTAGCACACAGGGAGCACGGGGATTAGCTTTTGTGAATAATCACGTCTCCATACAGTTCACAACTTTCTAACAACCTTAGATAGTAATGAGTCAAGAGTTCTTTACTAGGTCAAATGAGAAAGAAGTATGTTTCATCTGTAGAAAGTGCAAACAACCACCTTTTATGAAGGTGTCAAGAGGCTGCTGAGAGGCTAAATTCACAGCAAGTGTATCAGCCTAGAGTCTATTCTCTTATAGCTCATGTTTAGCCATATGTGATAACAGCCAAACCATATCATTTTCACACTGTAATCTGTGTAATCAAATCTCCAATTGTCTATGAATCCACTCATCTGGGGCTTTGGAAAGACTGAGGGAAAACATTCTGTGGTGTGTACAGCCTGTACACTGTAATGCCTAGGTGAAAAGACTACTGGTCCTTCCATCCCCTCTTCTTCTCATAAATAACATAGTGTTTCTTTCATTTCCCTTCATAGACCCTCTCATTCCATCCTCCCAGTAAGTTGGAAACTCTCCAGTGGATTGAGAACTTACTGGAACTGTTCCAAGCATAAATCAGTCATTATCAGGTTCTATTCTTTATATAAATGAAACTGTCTCTTTTTTTCTAAATGTCTATATTCCAAAAAGTAATTTCTATAAACCACCTTTGCATTTACCCACTGAATTTATTTAGCAATGGGTTTATTCTCTGATCTTAAGTTAAATGTTTTCTTGTATTAGTCTAATGAAAATTGAAAAATAAAATCGGACAAAATATTTTGTTACTTTGGAGTCTATTAGAGCTTTGGCATCTATGCTAGAGTAGCACCAGCCAATTTCAATAACATCAGGAAAACAAGGAAGTAAATTAGACATTTTAATTGTGAGATTATATTACTTTGATAGGATGGCTAAGGAAAAGCCAAAACAAATTCTAATAACAAAACAATAATTTAAACAGAATATATCTCACTTCTGTGTTGTTTTTGCTAGGTTTTAATGTTTAAAAAATTATAATAATACCTCATGCAATGAAGCTGCTACACTGACTTATGAAATGAATATGAACTTTAATGATCCTTTTGCTTACAGTCAACATTTTCATGAAGCCTGAGCTAGAAAGTTAAAAATACTGCTCATTTTTATTTGAAAAAGAATAAAACCATTCTGTGGAAAAAAGTGCTAATGTTTCATATCCATACAATATACAACCACAAGCAGATTCCAGGAATTATGTCAATCAAAAGCTAGAGAGTTAGCTGCACTTCTTTTAGTAGCACAGACACACATTTTTATGTCATTCAGTTCTTGCTTATACTGTTAGCAAAACCATTTTATAATAGTGATTCCCTTCTCTTTTTTGAATGAATTCTATTCTTGTTACATCTTAATTTTCTACAATACCAGATGTGTATGCAGTACTTGAAAGAACAGTGGGAGGAAAAAAGGGGCAGGGGGAGGATTGTGCCCAAAAGAGACTCAATGTGCAGTGAAATTAAATGAGGTCTGAAGCACAAAGATTAATGTGGGAAGTCTGTGACAGAGGTTTCATCAGAAGATCGTCAGCAGAGGCTGTGTCGGTAACATGTCTTCAGAAGGGTTTTGGATTCTGAGGCACCCTCGGAGCACCACCGTCACTTACCATCCTCCAGGCTTCTGGTTTTACCCATCCAAAAACACTTACCGAATGTTCCTTAAAGTAGCTCTCATACGGTTTGAGCTGAAGGTGGTTCACACACAGCACAGCAACTCTGCTGGCCCTTCTTGCTTTGCTCCCTTTTCCCACGCTGATCTCCTCATAAGCACTGCTTGCTGTCTCCATCTCATGCAATGAGAATCTACGATTATTCGAAGCTTGCTGTTTTGAACAAACTTCCTCTCTATATTTCTTGGATTCTCCATTTCAACTGAGGGCTCATCCTGAAATACATCTTTCAGACCCAATAAGATATTTTTAGGTATCTCTTCCTGTGTTATTGCACAACTACTAACTGATTTCTGTAATCATATTATACTACTTAATACATATGTCTTCATTATCTAGTTTTGTATGTGGTAACTAATTTTTACAAAGCATTTCCCACCCCAGTCAAATCAGGTGGAGATTTTGCCATTAGCTTCAATGCAAACAAAATTAGTTTCTGCAATTTTCTTTTTAATTACCATTCATGCTCCAAGGACAGTATGTTGGTTGCACCTATTGGCTTGCCCTTTATACTCAGTGGAGGTATGTGCAAAGGGAGATACTGTGCAGAATGCATAAAGATAGAAGATCACATCCCTGAGAAAAGATGTGTCTATTATATATCAAGCTGATAGCTGATATCCTAGGCTGCATGACTTTTCATTATAAAAGGCTGCTTTCAGTTATTTACGGCTTTAAGAAGTCTGAATCTTTGGGTACATGTTTACAGCTGCACACGCACGTGTGCACTTTTGCGTGCATGTGCATGGGTAAAGCTTCACATATATAAAGTCAGAAAAAAAAAGTGTTTTCTGTCCATAGCTAAAGAGAGCCATCAGGGTGACTGGAAATAGGGACAGGAACTAAGAGCCTGATCAAAGAGAAAGACTGGGGATGAATGAAAACCAAGTACTAAAAGCAGGATTAGGACTACAGTGAAGGACAGTCAAGTAAAGTATAAGGCTTGCTAAAGCACGAGAAAGTTAGAGAGAGAAGAGCTCTGCCTGGCTGGGGTCGAGGAGAAGGAAGATTCCCATCAGACGCTGGCAATGAATGAGGGCTCCCAGGGCCTCAGCCACATCTCAAAGGTCAAAAACAGTTCTGCAAAACCCTTGGGCAAACTACGGGACTCATTTACCTCTGAGAACGTCTCTACGTAAAGGACGAAAACGTGCTGGTGCTGCCACAGTTAGTGGTCATATGAGATACAACAGAAATTTCTGCAGTGGTCTAAAAGATTTCAGTTCAGCTAATTACAGACATAAAATCTAAGTCTTAATTCATTACAAAGATTATGTCCAAAATATGTGAAACCTAGAAAAGCCAGGCAAAAGCGGAATCTATGCAAAATCAAGGTCTCCATGTATGAGCAACCTCACCTGAACCCCACCTTGTGTGATACAGAGCAGTTAGTGGATTAGAGAAGATTACAGGATGTTCTGTGGTTAAAGCAGCCTTGGAGAACTGGATTAAACCTTGCCTCTTGTCACACCGGTCCTTAATGAGGTTGGTCTAGTCATTGCAACCAAACTTTTTGTAGGTGGTTACTAATTATATACTGTTCATTTTATGGACCTCTGATTTGCAAAAATGCTGGGTACTCACATTTACATTGGTGAGAGCTGTGCTCTGAGTTAGTAAGGAGCTGGAGAACAGCTAGCACATACCTAGAAACCAGGCCATATGCATACAAACAGACAAACAAACAAAAATCAGAGCATGGGTGTAGCCCAGGCGGACTACCAAGCTGCTGAAGCTGCCATCAACAAAAAAAGGGATGATTTTTTTCACAGGTCCCTGCTGCTGTCTTTTGCTGACCAGTCTGAATATCCACTCTGAAGCTCCACTAACTGGGAAAGAGCTGAAAACCTCAGTCTGCAGAGCCTAGAGCAAAGCTCAAATTCATACCCCTACATCAAGTTTGGATGGCCTTCCAACACGAGAACTCAACGACTCTGAGAACAAAGAGTCAACCTACGCTTCTAGCATTGTTTCTGCATCTCAGCTTTTCCTGTTTAAGAAAAAAAAACAACAAACAAAACCCTAATAGAAATAGCTAAAAACTATGTTATTCTGCATTGCTTTTTTGATACTGTTTGTTACATACTTTTGTATTACAATGATGACCAGGATACACCATCACAACATTACCATTTCTCTCATGTGGGCAAGGTTTAGACAACACTCTGTAAACATGTCATGAGCCTTCATTAAGTAACAAGAGTGAAAAGAATTCTGTGGAGCTGCTGCTTTTGGTAACGTCCATCCATCCCATGAGTTGAATCACAGAAAAACAGAATGTGATCATGTAATTAAAGACTACATCACACCCTGGAAAACAGAAAACCACATCTCCAGATTTTTAATACCTGAAAGCTTGACAATGAACTTAGTGTTCTTCTAATCGTGGCTTTCTGTACATTATGGGGGCTGGAGGGAAGAGAGAGTGAGCAGCTGATAATATGAAAGAAGATGAAATGTTCAGATAACAAAAGCTACTCTACAGGGATCAATTTGTTAATGTCAGATTTACAGATTTATACTAGTATAAATCCAGCATGGCTGCACTGAGATCAAAATACTCTTAATTTACATAGGTGTCATTTGTAGTTCAGTTTTGTCCTTAATCTTGCATTTCTCTTTAGTCATTGTAATTTTACAGAAGTGTGTCACAACTCAGAGGGAAATTTTCAGGAATAGAACGTCATGCACTGGAATGGTGTTTGCATATACACTGGGAGATTTTAAATACATATGAAGAATTAATTAATTTGAAACTGACTGAGAATTCTGGCAGCATAATTAAAATAAAAGACAACTGTGAAGGAAGCCTGAAGGAAAGCAGGACAAGGAGAATGATGGGTTAATGCAATATTTCACAGGCACAGAAAGGTGAAGGCAGTTGAATTAACAAGAAATTAAAAAAAAACACCCTAATCATACAAAAAAGTGAGGAATACCTATTGCATTTTGACAGTTACGGACAGATGTCTAAGCTGACGGTTTTCCTGAATCAACTTTACTCAACACCTGTGAGCATGTGATTAATTTAACCAGAGTACACAGTGTACTTCTCTTTCGTCAAAAAAAAAAAAATGTTGACCTCTGGTATTGTGAAAGAAAGACAATCAGCTAACCTAATAGGCCCTTTATTTGCTAATCAAACCTCTCATTAACAATTAATTGGATCAAAAGTTCGCTGGCCATTATTGCTGTGTCAGTTCGACTCCGAGGGCCTCAGAGGATGAAACTAAATGAGCTGGTCAGGTTATAAATAATTTCCAGTGGCTACTCCTCTTACCTCGGGCTGTTCAGGTAGAGGTCAATGTCCTGCCTTCTGCAGGCAGAAAAGACTGTTGCTGTGACAAGCAAGAGGCATTCTTGCTTTTCTAAGACGCTCATTTAGGCTTAGTAATTTAAACCTTTGTAAAAAGCCACAGTATAAAAAGCAGCTCTGTGCTGCAGTGTTTCTGCATGTACTTGCTTATCATGACTGAATCAAAGCAACATTTCAGATTGCTTAAAGCCTTTCAAAAATGAAAGAAGCCAGGAGTTGCTTTAATCAGGAAATCTGCTTCTTAAAGAAACCCTGCAGAGACACCTTTATGGCAATATAATTATTTGTTTCTCTTCTTAACCTAATAATACAGGTAGTGACTGACAGAGTTCAAATACTGCTCATCAAATAACATGAAAGGATCTGTCAGAAATGAATGAAGATACAAATGAGAATAAAGTGAACAGGGTTTGGTGCAAAATATGTGCAATGCCACGTTTAACAGTTGGATTCTCTTTTTTTTCATTAAAAAACATTAAAAAAATAAAAGAGAAAAACATTTTTCTGGCTTCCCTTTAGACAAAAAGTGACAAGCAGGTACATCAAGTCTTGCAACATACACATATTGCAAGTCCATTTTAAGAAGGAGGGCAAAATGGTGTGGGCAGACGAAGTCTCAAAAATCCTGTGCGGTGAACTCCAATATGATGATAGGACTATTTGTTCATTATAATTTGAATTAAAGAGCAAAGTGGAGAAGGAGGTGACATCTATCCAGGACCATTCCAAGGATCAGACCATGAAAAAGAGTGACATATAGTGTGGGGACATGGTGGCAGGAGGGAGGAAGGATTCTGGAAAAATAATTATGTTGAAATGTTGTGGCAAGCAAGAATTTATGAGTTTCCAGACAGGCTGGGAAAGTTGCAGAAATGTGGGGCTTCTTATACTGGTTAATCAAAAAGAGCCATAGAATTAAAAAAAAAAAAAAGCTATTTAAGGGAAGAGTCTTAAGAAGTGATAAGTGATTTTAATAGGATCTTATGTATACAGTAAGATTATCCAGACAAAATAAGTGAGCTGAACATACAGAGAAGCTGAACAGTTCCTCACAAAAGCAATACCTAACAGCTCAAGCTGTCACCTAGAATAGAGGAAAAATCTGAAAAGAGAGTGGGACAGGAAAGGACAAGAGAAGAGATATGGTCATTCACCAATTATAAGTGACACTAACTCCAGATGCTGCATGAAGCTATGTGGACATGGGTTTTTTTCAGGAAAATGAAACGATCTCCTTACCAGCCAGAAGGCATGTAGATGCGGTTGGGTCAGCATGACATTAACATATTTATACAGCTTTGGCAAGGCTTGGGAACAAAAGCCGATCTCTCCTCTGCTTGGAGCATGGACAGAGGGAGGTCAAAAAAGATTGATAGCTCCGAGTAGCTGAGACTTGGAAACTTCTAGTGCCTAATAATATTCTTAATATTCTAGAAACTGGAGATTGTAGTTCCGGATACAACTACTGCTGTTGCACACTCCTGCTGCTGCAACAGGTTACGTCCACAGGAAACCTCTGATTAACAGTCCCTGTGTGGGGGAAAAAAAAACAGCAATGACCAAACCAACCTCTCTGTGCCTTCAGACACAGGAATGCTCAGTTGCTGGCTGAGCTACATAGCACCACTTGTAACCGGCTTGAACAGAAGTAAAGAGGTACGGGGAGAAAAGGGTGACTCAGGACCTTGAGAATGGGATCCCGGACCTGGAGAAGAGCCAGGAGAAGGAAACACTGACCCCAGAGTCACCCCTCCTTATGAATTTTGCAGTTTAGTGAAAGATGCACTGGTCAGGCAGGATTTGGCTAACTCTGACAGGATTAAATATACATGATTCCATTTCAGTGACAGGCTGCTTGTTGTCAGGCGTATGTATCAAATATGACGTAGCTGTATTTGGAGATATTTTATCCATTTAGTAATGCATATTATTATATATATACATATTTCCCTCCTGATTACTTATTTTCAATACATTAGCAAAGATGTTTCCCAAAGGGCTGAAAAGGGGGCCTGGGAACCGGATAAGACCATTCTCCAGGCTTAAATTTTTAATATTAAAATGCATTGAGATTTGCTATACACTTGCTCAAGATGTATTGCCCCAAGCAAAACAGTGTTTTATAGACGGACATGCAATTTTGTTGCTTTCAGCCAAGAGTCACATTTGTTTTAGTGGCTTTGGGATGTGCAAAATAATGAATGACAAGTATAAATCAGCATTCTAGGTTTGCAAAAAAAAAAATCGGAATTGAAATCTTTTTTATACATATGCATATACACTCATACACACATACACACACCCCTTTATGTTGAAACAGATCTTGAGGAAACAAAATTCAAATAAAAAGAAATATTGTGTTGTTATTTTTATTATACAAGACTGCATCTCAGATACACTGGGTGAATCCAGCCACTTTCTTTCCACTGACAAAGCACAATATTCTTAATCTAAATCATGCCAACAGTAAGCCTTAACCTTCCTACTCTCCTACAAAGAAGAGACATCTGTTTCAGTTGGAGCATAGCTGAAATGAGCATAAGAGGAAGTTACATTAGATCACTTCTGTCTTCCTAATTTTAAATGACACCAACGTTTGAACCATACTTCATTAAATATTCCCGAACACGTTCTATCTCTACAACCCACTTTCATCAAGATGTGCAGGGAAACTCATGTGAAAATCTTTCTCTTTGAATACATAATGTAAGATTGCTAATCATGCATTAATCTCATATATTGATTTTGCATTATTCCTAAGAGGGAAAGGAAAGTGATTCTAACAATTCCGGTAGTCTGATAAACATTTTAGCTAAGGTTATGCTGTGATTAGTGTAAAACCAACTTAATTCACATTAAACTCCCATTTTATTTTACACAACTCTGTATAAAAAATGATCTGTTTCAGTTATGTAGCCACACATTTGCTTCAACACGAAAATTACTTCTTTGTGGTTTGTAGGAAGACCCTTTCCAAACTTGAGTGACTAGGCTTTTTTGGAATTATGTACAGGAAGACAATGTTGAGAGGAAATGGTAGTAAAATAGTGAGAATGTAGCCAAGGTAAGCATCCAAATTGCAGACTGAGTTAAGATTATGTAGCATTAGCCTTATATTCTTCTTGGTTGTGTTAATAGGGAAGCAGGATAAATACAAGTATGTACTGATAAGTAACGTAACCTTTTGTTTAACCTTGAGTTTTCTCCTTAGAAACATTGGGAAAAATTACAAGAAAGAAAAATAAGAGACATTAGATGAAAACTTAAAAATTGTTTTACTTCTGAGACCTGAAACAAAACAAACATTTCTCAATGTTGTGAAATTTAATGAAAATTTGAATTAATGGTTCAAAACTGTGGATGATCTTTGCTAATCTATTTACTAAAAAGACAAAGAAAAATAACATTTACAAATTTTTAAATCACTACCTAGAAAAGGAAATGATTTCTTTTCCGTGAAAGGGAGCTAGCCTATTGTATACATTAATATGTTAAAGCAAATTCCCTTCTTTATGAGTTGTTGCCTTGAGCTGCATTTAGATAGATAATGTGATTACTGGGAAGGTATAAATGAAAGCATGCATCTGATGGTGAGTTAGTTTCAGAACAAATTTGGAGCAAGAGTTAGGGCAAGTGCAGCTGCACTGTTTGACCTTTATCTAATGTCTCTTCTGGCCAAGGCAGAATTTGGAAATTCTGTTCACTTGCCCCCTTTTTCTTGGTCATACTCATTGCTCTGGTGATCAAGTGGAATGTTATAGGTTTTGCAGCAGCAGCTATAGACTGTAGCACTTGGAATTACACATTCAAGGATACTTCCTCAAATGATGCAAATCAGTGAAGCTTTAGCAAAGACAAGTGGTCGATACTCATTTAAAGATCTAGATGTCAATTTGCAAGGTTAATATCAGGTTTCCCTTTTCCTAAACCATAGACAAGCAAGCATTTTACAATGTAGGTTAAAATTTTGTGTATTGTAAATGTTAAGAACCTATAACTTGATGCTTTTTCACCAGATCTTCTACTTTCTAGCTGAAATACTTGTTGCAACCTTGTTGACACCATTAATGTAAATGCTATTAATTGAAATATTCCCAAACCAAAAAAAAAGATAAGTAGAACCTGAAAAATAGAGAGTAAGTTTAGTAAGTTTCTGTATTTTTGTTTTCATTTATGTTTTTACTTCATTCAGTCTTGCCAAGAATAGATACCTAACAGGAAAATACTGGTATTTATGTAAAAGTGCATCGTTGTTTCCTCTGGAACACAGAGATTTCACAAGGTATGCTCCAATTTCAGCGCACACTGGTTATGTGGGTAGGTATGTTCAATAGCAGGCTCCTCCCTCAATCACCATAAATTTATTTCAGCTTATCTATAGGTCTTTCTATCTGTCCTGTTAGTAGTAAAGTGACAGTGGCTTGCCCATAGGAAATATTTACACTATAGAAGCAATGTACTAATTTGCAAGGTCTATATTAAAAACAAATAAGAAATCCTACCAAATCACTCAGACTACATAATGAGAGGTGAAATGGAACAAACGTCTCGATCCTGTTTGGCCCTGTCATTCTAGAAACCTGCAACATCTCCTGATTAGCCATTCACTGGCTGCAGAAGGGAGAGGTGAGGCAGAACTGTAATTTAAGAGGAGTGCTTTGTAATTAATTCATATCTATTTTTTATCTTGCTGTGGTTTTTTTTTTCTCCTTCAAACAGCAACAGAATTAAGTGTTAGAAGTATAAGTAAGTCTGAAGACAAGGGATGTTGCTTTCGTTTAAGTTGAGGGTCACTTTAAGATACCTTTTCATCTATCTTCTGCCTTAGAACTGATTTTTTCATTAGTGTTTTCTCTTGTGCAGGAGTTAGGGAAGGAGGGGAAGAGAGAGAGCAGGATTTCTAAGCATTTTTCAGTGCACATCAAGTAAAATTTCCTTGATATCATCAGACAGCTAAAGCATTAGGAAACCCTGTTCAAAAGGGAAAAAAATGAACACATTTACTAAATTCAGGATCATATCAATGGTAAATGTTTTGGAACTCATTTCTAAGCAAAAACATTTGGGGTGCTCATGCCCGGAGGCTTCCTTAAGTCAAGACATATACAACGAGCAGTCTTGGATACCTGCCCAGGCAGACTGTGCCAAAGTCATCTCTGGCAGTCCTTACAGTGGAGATTACAGTTAAATGAGAACTGATTCACATTACTTTCTATTTTCCAGTTCTGACAGATGGAAACAGATACCAAAGAAGAGTTCAAATCTCTCCACATGTTGATCCATCTCACTCATCATACTCTATAATGCATTCAAAGTGGAGAGCAGACATCAATTTGGGAAATCTTTTATGCTAGGAAGGAAATAAAGTCAAGTACACACAAGAAGATGCTGCCAGTGGGATCTGTGCTCTGCTCTTGATCTGGTGGAAAGGACAAGATGTAGATCTGCAGTTCCTAACAAGAGAATTTATTCAGACCAAGTTGAAGGAAAGTCAGATTAGTGCTATGGGTTCTTTTGTTGAACAGGGCCTTTGGGAGGTTTCTAAAACAAAAAATCAAGTGTTACCATCTCTACTGGGGGCTTGAAATGCAGTGCCAATGCAGAGGCTATGTTGCCTGAATGTTGCTTCTGCATTTTTTATACAGGGGCTCTTTCAGAAGCAGGGTTCAGACACCTGCCATGTGGAAACAAATGCAACGAGAGCTCCGCTACTGATGGGCGCTACAGGACGAAGTTGGATGAATAGAGCCTGAAATTCAGGACACTTTCCAGTGTGTTGCTTGGATTTGTGACACTGCTTTTTGATTTCTTATATCATTCTGCACCTAAATGAAGCATTGCTAGGGCTTGTCAGAGTCTAGAAGACAAAACAAGAAAAGTAGCATCAGCATGACAAAAGATTTTTTTTCTGGAGAGGTTCTGTTAAAAAGCAACAAACACAAGGTATCTGAAAATCCAGAAACCAGAAATATCTCATGTGTAGAAAAAAAGAGGGTGAAGATTAAAAACATGAGGGTTTTCATGTTGTATTCTTAAGAAGATAAAGCTTATGTGCCATTATTTTAATCTGCCTGCCTTCCCCCATTATCTGTTTTACCCACTGAGAAACAGACGGGTATCTCAGGGATACAGTGTCCAGACAAGTTTGATGAAAATCAGTCACTAAACATGGGGAAAAGGCTCAAGGGAAGGTCCAGCCGAAGGAAAGGCTGAATCCTGAGCTCAGCATTACCTGTTCTCCTTCGACCAGGCAGCAGCCAGGGTGTAGGTACAGGTGGGGCATCCAGCGCACCCGCAGTTTGGCACCAGCCAAGGTATATGCTGCCCCTTTTGCAGGCAGTGGTTATCACCAGGGAGAGAGGCCTGGGGTTTCAGTGCAGGGTTTGAGAAGAGGTGGGAGGGAATTAGACACCTCTCAGGGAGCCAGGATAGGCAGTGTGGAACACAAATGTGTGAAACTGGGGTTTTACTACCGCTGTTGTTCAAGGAACGAAATGTGTATCCAAAAGCTGCAGAAGGAATTTTATGGCAACGGTACTGATAACAACTGTTAAAAAGCCTGCACAATTTTCCCACTATGGTGGAGGAAAAGGCTCTTTCCACTCTGAAAGAATCACTTTCTTTCAATAATTGGATACAATAGATTAGAAAGGACTGTCTGAATTACTTAAAAGTAGTGTACACTCTTTAAAGGCATATTACGTAAATGCTGTTAAATTCACTTTGAAACTCAGAAGGAAGGTAGAAGTATATATTTGAATGTGAGGATTGTGCTCTCCATGATCTCAATTTTAATAACACTCCCTTGAAGCTCTCAGGAATTGTTTTCCATTAGGGATGAGAAATTCAGAAATAAGGGAGTGGCTGACAAATATTTTGTGCACAAACAATGCGCTCTAAGAGTGGTAGTAGTAATCATGTTAAGTGTTTCAAATCCGGAGACTCAAGAGAACTGTCTGACACGAGAGAGCTTTTCAGTCTGTGAATCAGGCAGAGGATGGAGCGACCAAGAAAGATTACAATCCGTATATCAAAGAGGGCAAAACCTGGTTGGAGAGATCTGGGTTGTTTAATCACCTGGCAACAAATTTTCAAAACCAGCCTAAATGATAGGAATGGAGATAAGAGAGGACATGTGGCTTGAAGTTGTTCTCCTCTAATCTGAATGCTGCACCAGCTGTGTGGATATGAACAGTACCACAGTAATATATTCATGCATAAGACTTCCATTGTTGCAAAGACTTTGTTCAGAAATTATGACTGAAATGAAGCTTTTAAAAAATGGAAACTGAAACTGAAGACCTCAATTACAGAACAGTGCAGACTTATTTTGCTTGTTTGTTTTGTTATGTTTGCTTTAAAGGAGAACTGAAAGAATGAAAAAGAAAGAATTTCACATCAAGATGGAATTTATACTTCTAAAGTTTTTAAGGTCAGCTGAGCTCTCCCAAACAAATTAGAAAATTATTTTTAATTTTTCACCTTTTCTTTGGTATGAAAACAAAAAATGAAAATATCTTGAAGTAGGAAAAAAACCCCAAATTCCATTAAAAAGAGTCAAAATTAAGTGTCTCAGATATTTTGTCTTCTTTCTTATTTTCTTAACCAGAACTACTCAGTATTTTGACTGCAAATCATGAGCATTTCAATTTCTGCCAAACTGCATTTTTTAACAGTTAATCCCCTCAGGGATATTCGGACACTTTGGTATACCATAACACAGCATTGCCCTGTCAGATTAACCCATTACTCTTAGGTTATGATGATGTTTCTAAAATTATGTCTATCCATAACCAGATGTCTTATGATTTATATCTCTCCACAAGACTATTTGCAGTAGGAGATAAATGGAACACTAATGTTCCATATGTGGCTAATATAAAAATAAATAATGCAGCTAAGGGAACAGAAAGTTATGCAGATTCTGTAATACATGAGATTACAGAAGAAATGCACTGTTTAATGCAAAAAATTTTGAAAAATTAAATTATGAGAGACTCATGCCATACTGAAGATTTGTAATCAAGGGGAGATAAAGATTTTTGGAATCATGCAAAAAATACATGTCCAAATGTTTGATGCCATCATTAATTATAACAGAAGGAAATGATCCTTTACTAATAGACATACGTTGATTTAACAAGGTAATCCTGGAGATGGAGCACAGTATACCATGTGTTAGAGCCATTGACTACACTAGAAAATACCAAGTATAATCCTGACACATCAGTGTGGTTAAGTGTAATTTTAAAAGCCCAAAACTACAAGAAAAATTATAGAAAAACCTTTTAAGAGAGGCTTTTTATACGCTAACATTTCTCAGAAGAATTCATTTGGAAGAACAGTGGAAGAATACTGTAATTTCTCCAGTAGAAGCAAAGCCATGCACTGCACCAGTTCTGTGAGTGATGATTACTGACAGATATAAGGCCGCTGATCTTTCAGTTTGAAACAGATAATTGCTCAAAGCCAGAAACTCTGTACATATCCTTTAAATTGCCAGGAATGGTAAAAATTTTAAAAATTCCCTTCTTATCATTAACCAGTATTCAAAACAGATTGCATAGTATTTTTCATGGCAAGGGTCTTGATAGACGTAGTTGAGTCTGAAAAACAACAAAACCAATGTAACTAGTGACCTTGCTGTACTCTAGGAAAAACGGGTCTGTTTTTTCAAATAAGTTTGACAGCTGCTCTTCAGATCTTACAGTTAATCTTTATTTTGAGATTTCAAAAAACATGTTTTTGAACAGATGCAGTAATACAGTGTTAGTAGTAAAAAGGGAACACGTACTTTAACTTTCATTGAACCACTGTGCAATTGATTAAGTAAAGGCTTGAGGAGACCACCCATAAACTGAACTTCAAAAAACTTTGAATCTAAAACAATTTTTCTTTTTGCCTCATTGTAAGGATGTATGGATGATTTAGTGAAGAAGGTTGCTTTTTGTACTGAAGTTTCTTTTGGATATTGTTCTTGCTCAAGAGATTCAAAATTGTTTCAAAATGAGGACTTAAAATATCAAATATTATTTTTTTAATTAGCCTTTTCACACAATTCAGACCATCCAAAACTATGTCATATAAAACATAAAACAGAATTAAACCATTCAAGTTACACATACCAAATAATGAAATATATGAAAAAGCCTTAGTCCCATCTTTCATATGCTGGGTTTGGGGTTTTTTAAGCTGCTTAGCTTTGCATCTGTTTGAAAGAAAGGGACAAATGGTGCTGGTTCTGAAGCCAATCATAGAGCTCACAATGTGAAAACAAGGAGGAAAGAGAAAAAAAGATCACGAGTAGAAGAGAGAGTGTGAGTGAGGAAGTGCCGTTTTCAGGTGGAGAAGACCCCATATCTCTTAAGAAAAAAGCTTGAGAGCTATCATCTGCCACCTTTTCTTTTGAGCAGGCAGGCATCTATTACATCTCCACCACCAACTCAGTTCCATGTCCTGTGAGACAAGAGGCACTGTGTGTGAATCAGATCTTGCGTCTGGAGGTACAGCTGCTCTGCCCTGAGTTGCAAGAATTAGTGACATATGTCCATATTGCAGACTTGATAGGAGACTTGTTGTCAGAAAGGAAAGCAGGAGTGTTCAGGTCACAGACTCACAGAATAATTCTGGCAGGCAATGTACTGCCCACAGGTCACTAACAGACCACCCCCGTTCTAAGCCACTGAAAATAAGAATACTGTCTACAGTAACTTCTCAAGGGGTGAGAAGTATAGATGAGGGTCAACCAGCCACAACTGACCCTCCAAGTATCATTAGAAGAGCAGATATGAAAAGCAATTGTTAGGCAGATAAAGGTCAACATTGACAAACACGGATGTTCAAGTTTCTCCCAAAGTGTTCATAAGTCAACATCAGTTAAACTTTGCCTTGATATTGTTTCATTTATACTGATCTCACTCTTGATCATTTATTGCATGCCATGTGTTGAGATATCAGATTCAATCATGTGGAACACTGTAATCACAAGTCCAGGTTTCAAAGAGCTGATATCTTCCTCTTTGTTGTTCAGAGAGATGTATTATTTTTTATCATGACCAAATTTTGACAATACTTATGGGTACCTCTTTGCTGGCACTTTTCAGTAAAATAGTTAAAATTTATCCAGTACAAGGAGAGAGGCTGGACTCAGGTTTCTGAGAATTTGTTTGCTGAGTTGCCTTACATAAATCTGGCAAGTGGCTGAAAGGCTGCCCTTGGCCTGGTTCTGTCATGGTTACCTCCTGACACACGTAAGAGTGATACCTGCTCCAAACAGACTTTCTGAAACAGACAACTATTGGGTGTTATATCAGGAAGCAGTCTAACTCTTCAGGAATTCACTGGCCAAAAAACTGAGAAAATTAATGAGGCAGTCAAAGCACCTGACATTGTTATCAAGTGTGCTTTTTCAATCTCCAGTCCACTGCAGAAGCCTGCAAAAGGAAGTCCCACCACTTCTCAGAAGTGGCTTTAAGTTTCTCCATTCCGCTGTAGGATGTTGTTTTCTAAGCATTTATGCAGTAGTTTAGTAAAGAGGAAGAAAACGTGTGGCTACTCTTGCTGTTGATGAAGGGTATAGTGACAAACTGGCCTAATCAGAGGTTCATACACGTCTGAGACCAGATGTACGTTTCACCTTCACAGCTATCTCCCAGTGCCTTGGTCACTCCAACAAACAGCTCTGGCACCGCCTTTTTGGCAAAGAGAAACTAAATCAGCATCATTCACCTTGGAACAGCCGCAAACTCCTTGAATCTCATGTGTTTTTTTCTCTGAAATGAAGGTAACATGTCCACTGGCAGTAGGACACAGACTGTGATCAATAACAGTATGCCATTCATTCTCTGTGCCTTCAGCTGTGATACAGTCAGTGTCGGGAACAGGGTGACCTTGCAAACCATCCATTTGTTCCTCTTCTCACACTGCAGCCATGACACAGGATTGTGATAGTTGTCCTACACAAGTTTCTTCAAGCCTAGTATTTCTAAGGTTGCTGTTTCAGTTGATTTAACAACTCATCTCTGCTGAAGGGGGTAATTCACATTCCTCCTTCTCATCTCCCTTGCTCCCAATCACAAGATTTTGCGTCATAACTTATGCCAGTGCTTGCCAGATTTATTTGTTAACCAATTTGACACATTAAATTCCAGAAAATAAACTCAACAAAAAATAGAGTGAGTATTTGCCATTTTAGTGGACTAAGTCAGCACACAGACACATAGAGTGAGCACAAGGTGGAAGCTCGGTCCACACAGATAGCAAGAGGATAGTAAAGTGAGAAGATAATGGGGAGAAAGGACAAGGGAAGGAAGGGACAGGAGAGGAAGAGTGAAGAAATCCTTAGCCTGCTGAAGGGGCAGTAGGTAATTAGAAACACCCAGCTGCCCCTTACCTCCACGTGCAGGTCATAACCAAAGCTGATCTCAACTCCAGTACTGCCACTAGCGCTTTCAGATGGGCAGCAAGACCCAGAGACACTCGTTCAGCACTGCTGAGCTAGAGAAGTAGTGGGGCAGATAGAAGTCAGAGAGGATCTCCATTTCCAGCAAAATCCAATATTTCGGAGCAGTCCTCATCCTGGCTCAGGGGGAAAAGTAACACATTTTTTTTCATGCATCTGGCAGAGACAAGGCCCTTCCTCCTGCTTGTCCTCACATGGGGTACTTGAATTGCTAGTGCAGCTGTCTACCACTCGTCTCCCACCCATGTGGAGTAGGAAAACAAAGGCAGGACATGGATGGGACCATCACTCCAAAACAAGTGGCGGTCAGGGATGGCTACACTAGAAATGATACCATGTTAGGGAGCAAGGAAGAAGGCAGTGTGGCACAGATGAACCCCAGATCACTGGGTGTGTATGTTGAGGGAAGGCAGCTGTATCTTCTGCTGACTATACCTCCTTCTGTGGAGACACGCTGGCATTTCCAAAGCAGTTTGGAAGCACAGTGTGGAGTGGAAAGTCATGGTGGGGGCTCCACAGTGTGGCCTTGTGGAACAGGTCCTGTGGGACCCATGGATAACTTCTGTGAGCCATGACAGCCTTGAGCCTGCTGGCAAGGCTGGGTACTCCTGTGGCATAAGGCTTGGGAGGGTCTTGAGAGTGTTCCTAGAGAAAATGGATAGCTATTCAACCTGGCAGTAGTGAGTGCGTCACAGGGAAACACTGTGACTGGTCACGTATCCTCTGTGGATCTACTGAGATAAGACATGTAAATCCTGCCTTTTCTTCTAAATACCTTCCCTTAAATGTTTGTAGCTTTGCTGTTGTCCATTAAACTGCCAACTTCATTGTACAAAAATATTTATTGAGTTCAACAACAACCACATAAACACTATGTGTTAATAGAACTGGACAGTATTATAGAGAAAATGTCTTGAAATTGAGAAATCAGGGAAAGGGGGGGAAATATACGGAGAATCAAAAGAGTGTTGAAAAAGTCCATGTCTCCAGAAACGTGTAAACAACTAGGGTACAAGAATGTGATTTCTTCAAGAAAGCAAGTGAAGCCATAAAGCAAAAATTATGTATACATGTTAAATATATCTTCTTCTGATCCTGTTGAGTTTTAGTTTCAGGTAACAAAAAATCAGAATAGTTACCAGACAAGCCACTGAAGTCAGAAGTAATTAACTCCCAGCAATATGTTTTATACGAAACAGCAACCAAGCAAAGAAACTTGTGAAGGACATATATGGCTACCAAGTTAAGTATGCAACTCTAAATAGATTATTTCCATTAAATCCCTAATTTGAGACCAGACTTTAGAAGACTTCAAAGAGTCAAAAAGGAGAAGCAGACCACAAGGGGAATTCAATTTACTTTTGGAAGAACTGAAAAAATGGATTAAAACGGCTAAAAGACCAGGTAACATGTTTTGGTGAAAGGATGGTGAAGGCAAAGAAAGCATGGAGTGGGCCTTCAGCTGCATACAGAGACAAATTGCTTGTTGCAATGAATTTTCAAAAACATGAAAATACTCACAGCACATAAACACAAGCTTATGGACATGGCCACCGTAGTTGCAAGAAATAAATTATTTTTTAAAAGCATTCCAACAGTGATAAAATTTACCTGTTGAGAAATAAAGCATACATATTCTTAACAAAGGACATGACACCACTAATGTTCCCCACAGAAATTAAATTGTCCAGAATTAAGAGGATTTCAGCAGAGAGGATTTCATCTACTGTAAAAAAAGTAGCAACAACATTAATAAAGAGGACTTGTTTATGGGAACTGTTCAAGAGAAACCATGTCCATTGACTGGAATAGTACATTAAACAGAAATGAAACATGTATTAAATATAAATTGGACATGGGTGCACAAATGAATTTGAGATCTGAGACTATAGCAAATGGTTTGAAGAGAAAAATCTAGTGAAATAGAACATAGACAGCAAATCTTATCTCTTATTCTGGGAAGATAATTCCTAATAGGGGTATACATGAACTATATATAAAGATAAAACAAAAAATCCTGACAGGTTAATTATTGGAATTATGTCAGGAACAGGATATCTATATTGAAATGAAAGCATAACAGATTGCAAGTTCCAGTGAAAGAACAGATATTGTAGAGGAACAACGAAACATGAAAATGGAAATGGAAAGAAAGAAAACATGCAAAAAGAAAACAGATGCGTAGAAGTGGCAAAGGAACATCCAAATCACAATAAGCATCCAAATGCCATAAAGAAAATTATAAGTGAAATAATATGGATACTGTTAATAATGTGGGCATTTTAAAATAAATAGATAACAGAGAGAAATATATTATGACATATGAAATAAAAAAAGCATGTGCACAGGAGTCTGGTGACATGCTTATAAATATGCATAAATTATTTTCTCATACAGAGAAAATGCATATATTGATTGCTGAAATTATCCAGAAAGGGCACTATTAGAAATTATGACTGCAAAGTCTGTAATCAAACATGCAAAATTGGTATTTACTAGACATTGTACCATGACAGTGGCAGACAATGAACCACAATGTAATTACCGCAAGTTAAAAATGATATTACAGAAAACAATGCTACAACTGTGGGGAAAAAAGTTACCATATAACCAACCAGGTAAAGAGAAGGCATCCACTCGAGTAATAAAGAATGAAGTCTGATGTGGTGGAAATTTCAGGAATTATTCAACTCTAATCTGAAACTGTATAAAAAGTCAAAAGCCTTCAATTAACCTGCCAGAGCTATGCTAATCCGTACTGTCAGTGCCGGGGTGCTAACCACCTGCCAAAGAACCCGGCACTAAACGCTATGAAGAGTCATCCCGCGTCAACCTTCTTCACAGACACTGCACACATTTAAGATGCCTTCTCAGATAATGCAGATCTCTTTCACCTGTACCAGTCAAGTAATAATGTACTAATATTTCCAAAGTTTAAAGGTCTCACCTCAGGTGACACCTGTAATTGACTTTAGACTGTGAATCCAACTTCTGCCCTCTCTGGCTCACGAAACATAGTCCTGAACAACCATAGACACTCACATCCAAAACAGCCAGCACTTAATTCAGAGAACAAAAGGTTTCCCCTTTGCACATGTTGCAAGAAATACATGAGAGATGTACCCACTGTTTATCATCAACCCTTCCATTCCTGACTAAATTTATAGAGGGGCTAGGAAAAAACATCTGCAAGGTCACTTGGGTGATGCAGAGACTATATATTTGAGACAACACAGACTTAGGTCATCTTGCTGAGTAGAAGCAGCTTTAGTGTTTTGTTAGATGATTGCCGCCTGTCAGTGCATAGGTGTGCAAGATATCCACTCTCATCATCTGGAGTGATCAGCTTCACCAGCGGGAGATAGTGGGGGCTTTCTTCGCAGAGGTGCTGGAGGCAAGCTGAATGAATTAGAAGGATTTACATCCTTCCTGGCAGGGCATACCCAAAATAGTTATGGGAAAACACTCCTCCGTGGCTCAGTCCCTCTTTTATCAATGCCACATTCTTTCTCCATATCTATTCGGTATCTGCTTGCAGCAGCAAGAAATGCTCAGACAGCACAGGTTCCAGAGGAGGTAATATTTACATGATGCAAACTTTCCCTTCTATGCTTAGGATGGTCCAGTATTTGGAGGAAATCAGCTCATAAATTAAGAACGGCTTATTGAAGCTGAGCCTAAATAAATACAGGTAATGTTGACGGTCAGGGAAAAATCACTTTGAGAACTGGCATTTATCACACTGTTTCCTTTGACTGAATATATATAACACTCTTCCTTGGTTCAGTTTGTGACTTTGTCCATGCTGAGTTCCATGTTACTATGGCTTTACTGGTAGTTTCTAAAAAAAAAACATTATGTACCTGTACATAGCATTTTTTTGTAGTCAACAGAATGACTTCTATAGAAGTACAGACCAGCATAAATGCCACTGTCTTTCATCCCCGATGCAAGGTGCATTTCCCTTAAATTATGTTGGAGATGACAAGTACCAAGGCATGGATATCTTCCCAAAGCAAACTGAAACAAATAAAAATCCAGTCAAAAGAAAATGTTACACACCACATGTTACAGAAGGAACAAACCAGACTTGATAGATATTAGTCATATGCCAGAAAGTTCTCAGTATAACAACAGCAGTTGAAGAGTTGAATAGAATCAGACCTTGAAAGCCCCTGCAAACTGTAAAATACTTTTGATTTCATGTAAATAAAATACCTTCTTTATGCCTCCAGTCCAATCCTTAAATAGAAGGAATGATGGAAATCTTTACTTATATTGTAATATAGTAAAGAATCAAGCCATAAACCCGAATCCTCAAAACAGTAAGTATTCAAATTTTCAGTATGTATCTCAAGGCTGCAAAAACATCTAAGAGCAACAGAGAAGTTTGTATTTCTTTCTCTGCATACATAAAAATTGATTTTATTTCTATGTGACTTAATAGATTTGTATAGTAAAAAGTTTATGTGCCTTTTTATTGCTTAATGTTTTACTTTCCAGATTATTTGGTCAGTGGTTGATTAGCACAATTATATACAGAGCTACTAAATCAGCTGTTTAGTAAGGTTTATGTTTATTAGTCTCCTCAGTATTAAAACATTTGCCTAAATATAAAGGTATGATGACTTCCAACATTTAAGCAGCAGGTAAGGTATTCAGTCTTTCTAGACAAGCAATATAGTAGCTCAGTAATCCAATGAAATACGTATATCGTTGCTAGGCGAACAATATTGCAAAGAAAAAGTATCAAATAAGCTTTTTGCATTCAGGAGCAAATACTTAATAGTGTTAAGTTATCTCTGCTGAAAGAGACTTAGCAACCAGCATAGAAAAATGTAGTAAGAAATCCCTGATGTATATAATTGTACAATATTCACCTTATTCTTTTTCTCTGACACAGAACAGTAGCTAACCATATCTTAGCTTTGGCATATATTATTGCTATTAATGTAATAAAAATAGCTATAATGTTTTGCTCTCTCTTTTTCATGTATTCCCTACAATGCACCACTGGTGGGCAGCAGCCAAGTGCAGTATGGGTGAGAGGGATTGCAAGATCAAAATGAAACTTTACCAATCAGTACAAAAACTTATGTAAACCACAGAGATGATGTTGTGGGGTAAGTGGGTTCCTGCTCTCAGATGTTCTGCTTCAAAAATTCACCCTACTGCTTTCTAAAAGTCAGGCTGGCCACTGAAGTAATTCAGAAATTGATATCCCAAATGTCAGAAAAAGACACTGAAGCAACAAAATTCAAGTAAAATGACAGTGATTTTAGTCACCTCAGATGGTACAGTGCCTTCAATTTTAAAAGTTATTTTCACAAAAAGTGTAGGTGTCATGCATTGGCAGCAAATTATTGCAACAGTGGTCTGAACTTGTTGTCAAGTCAAAAATTTAGAGGTGCAGGAGAAATCAGAAAGAAAAAATATTTTAAAGTTGTATGACTTTAAGGAAAAATGGTACGAGACACAACCCACTGGCATACCAGGCATTGCTCTCAAGAAAGGTGGGGCAAACTGTCCTTGTTGTGCTGCTGAAGTGATGTATGATGTCAGGGAAGCATTTCTCCTGCATACTGAAAGCTCCCTTGAACCCTGAGATCCCAGCACAAAGAGGTCCTGTACTTGAAAAGGACTGCTAGGCACCAGAGCAATGTCCAAAGCCAACAGTAGCAACTACATTATCTACTCCATATTTTAGGTAATTATTACTTATCACTATAAGTAATTCCTTTTAACTCAGAGTTGGGTTTTATTGTTGCTACTGATTTGGGTAGAATTGTACTTGGAGGGAAAGAAGCTTTCTTCCTCTCATCCTCTTCCAGTCTTGCTCTTCATTTTAGTCATTGAAGCTGGTGTTCACACACTATATTTGTCAGCTTCTCCTACTACGGCCTATTTTAGCAACCAACTAAAACCTTCTTGAGCAACAGGCAGTAGAATGTAACAGAGACGTCATATACCGTATGACTACCTTTTAAACCTAAGCAACTCTTGCTTTGGATATCACAGAATCACAGAATGGTCAGGGTTGGAAGGGACCTCTGGAGATCATCTAGTCCAACCCTCCTGCCAGAGCAGGGTCACCTACAGCAAATTGCACAGGACAGCGTCCAGGCGGGTTTTGAATGTCTCCAGAGTGGGAGACTCCACAACCTTTCTGGGCAGCCTGTTCCAGTGCTCTGCCACCCTCAAAGTAAAGAAGTTCCTCCTTATGTTAAGATGGAACTTCCTGTGTTCAAGTTTGTGCCCGTTCCCTCTTGTCCTATCACTGGGCACCACTGAAAAAAGACTGTTTCCATCCCCCTGGCACCCTCCCTTTAAGTATTTGTAAGCGTTAATAAGATCCCCCCTCAGTCTTCTTTTCTCTAGACTAAAAAGACCCAAGTCCCTCAGTCTTTCCTCAGAAGAGAGATGCTCCAATCCCCTAATCATCTTTGTAGCCCTCTGCTGCACCCTCTCCAGCAGATCCCTGTCTTTCTTGAACCAGGGAGCCCAGAACTGAACACAATACTCCAGATGCGGCCTCACCAGGGCAGAGTAGAGGGGGAGGATGACCTCCCTCGACCTGCTGGCCTCACTCTTCTTGATGGAGCCCAGGATGCTGTTGGCCTTCTTGGCCACCAGGGCACATTGCTGGCTCATGGTCATCCTGTTGTCCACCAGGACTCCCAGGTCCCTTTCCACAGAGCTGCTCTTCGGGAGGTCAGACCCCAACCTGTACTGATGCATGGGGTTATTCCTCCCCAGATGCAATACCCTACACTTGCCCTTGTTGAATTTCATAAGGTTCCTCTCTGCCCTCTCTGCCCTCTCCAGCTTGTCCAAGTCACGCTGTAAGGCAGCACAGCCTTCTGGCGTGTCAGCCACCCCTCCCAGTTTTGTGTCATCAGCAAACTTGCTGATGGTACACTCTATCCCTTCACCCAGGTCATTAATGAATATATTGAACAGTACTGGACCCAGTACTGACCCCTGAGGAGCACCACTCGTTACTGACCTCCAACTAGACTCTGCAGATATGCTGACTCTGATTGATTTTTCTTTAAAAGAAGAACAATGCATCTCTACAATCTATCAGTATCTTCAGCACAGGTCAATGCTTTTAAAACACATTCATTTCCCAAATTAAAAAAAAAAAAAAAAATCTGTTATAACTGCGTGATAATAGTCCCTTTTGCAGCTATTTCATTATGCAGTTCTCTTTCACTCCCAATTGTCCATCCTTAGATCACATGCAATGGGGATAGCCCTTTCCACCACATTTTACAGATGAAGCTATTCCTGATTTCCCTCTTCCCTGCTGCAGTGGCTGTGCACTCCTCCTTTTGTCTAACCCATGTGAAGGTACATTCTCAAGTCTCAGTAAGTTTCCTTGGAGCAATCCAAGACTTACGAAAGCTGTCTGCTTTGGACTGAGTTTGGTTAATTGACATTGTTGTTAGCTTCAGTTGAAGCTTTTGGGGCATTCATAAAGTATCTCTCCTGTGTCTCTGGACAAGTGGGAATTAATGCATCAGTTTCTCCCGCTGTCTAGATATTTAACAATATCACTGTCTTCTGAAGATCTCATGAAGCTTAGAGGAAGTTAGTCTTATTTGTTTAAAATCAGCAGAAGCATTCAAAGCTTAGAGAGAGAAAGAAGAGATAAAGAGAGATAAACAGGCAGACAGGCACACATCAAATCACCTAGGAAAACTCGTAGGTCTTGAAAACATGCAGGAACCAAGAAAATTTCATAGTGGAGAGATGAATCATCATGGAACTTAAGAGATGGAAAGATGCTGCTAGATACACTTTCTGGAGTCCTTTGACTGACTAGAAATAAATGTGTTTATAAAATAATTACAATCATAGACTTATATTTGAAAATTTATATAAACTAATAATTTTTTTAAAAACCTACAGGAATAATGGCTTATGGTTGTATAGCGGTAAGGTATTCTTCTTTCTAAATATATCAAAACCACCCTTACAAACAACACAAAAAATGGTGAAATTAAGTTACTTTTACATTTCAGGATGAAATTTTAGGATGGACAGCAGTATTTGCAATATACGTGCAATGACAAGAGAGAAGGGAAAAGTTTGAGAAAAAAAGCAGCAAGTGGGGAAAAAACACTCACACAGTGAAGATAAATGTACAGATGTAATTCAGAAAAGTTAATGACCAAGTGATATCCTCCCTCATACTCCCCTAAGAAAAAAAGTGTGTGTGGGGGGGTGATAACAACAAAAAATGAAAAAGTAATAATAGATTAATGGATTAATGCAATGGGTTGGGTTAAAATGAGACTTCCAACTTCAATTTGTCTAGTTGCAACTTCTAATGACTGTGACTTGTTACACATTTTTCACACAGGTTAAAGAATGAAAATTTTCTGCATGCACATCCCAAGATTACCTTTCATGTCCATCTTTGGAAGAACACAATAGACTGAGATTTTACTACTCCCTTCATTTAAGGCAATATTCCCAGGTCTCAAGTCATTCTCCAGATATAGGGGTGGTCTCTTGCAAGGCAAATGCATTTTCTAACATTCCTCTCGCTCTCCTCCTGTTGAAAGCAGACAGTTAATCGTGGCCGACATACCTGTGGCTAGTCTCAACGCCCAAAGAGCATTAGAGCCTTTTTGGGTCTCAGAAACCAGCATTCTTTAAGCAGTACAGATCAATGACCCATCTAGACTCGGGTGGACCTCTGATCTTGTTTCTGAAGCACGGTATTTGTTATTTAACATTTATGATCACCTAAACTATCTAATGTTACTTCTCTTCATGGACTGAAATCCCTCACAAACTTAGTAAGAGATTAAATGGTTCCTGGTACAAATACTTATAAAAATGTAATGTCAATTAATTTGAGCTATTAGATTCCAGTATTAGGAATCATGACTCCATATAGGCAATAAAACATAAAATCGTATTTTTACTAAATAAAAGAATGGCATATAGCAGATATCCTGTGAGGGAGGTATAAGTTGGTTCCCTTAATTGTTTTAATTTTAATATATTTAAGAAGAAAATTAAAAATAAAATTAGTTTGATATTAACCGGCCAATATAGTATATTAATACATACTCCAAAACTGAAGCAAATAAGCATAAACAAGTTCTGTCTCCTGCTATTACTGAAACTACGACATACAATACTTTGTGTACGCTGATCAAGATTTATCTTTAAAATATATATTATTTTAAGTTAACTATACAATTCTGCTACAGAATGATTGTTCCTAATAACTCTGGCACAAAACTTCTCTCTTCTTTGCAGCCATATTTGTTCACAGACAGTTTATATCCTCATTGCACCTGTGTGGACACCGTCCTTTACTTTACCTGGCCTTTCTCCTTTCCCAGTGTTTATCTCTATTCCTTGATATTTTTATGCAAAACAATCATAACCCATGTCTGCTTTAATTTTACTAGACTACACGTATCAAGCTTATCTTGACTTCTGTTACGCTGTAGGTCCAGTATTTCACTGGTCATCCCTATATATGCATGGTGGGTTGACCCTGGCTGGACCCCAGGTGCATACCAAAGCCACTCTATCACTCCCCTTCAGCTGGACATGGAAGAGAAAAATATAACAAAAATATAAGGACAGGGAAAGATCATTTACCGATTACATCATGTGCAAAACATACTCAATTTGGTGGGAAAAAAAAAATCTAATTTATTGACAGTCAAATTAGAGTAGAATAATAAGAAATAAAAGAAAATCTCTAAAACACCTTCCCCACACTCTTCCTTTCTTCCCAGGCTTAGCTTCACCCCTGACTTCTCTACCTTCTCCCCCTGAGACGCGCAGGGGAATGGGGAATGGGAGATGTAGTCAGTTCATCACATGTTGTCTCTGCTGCTCCTTCCTCCTCATAAGGAGATGCCTCACACACTCTTCCCCTGGTCCAGCATGGGGTCCCTCCCACGGGAGACAGTCTTCCGTAAAATTCTCCAACGTGAACTCGTCCCACAGGCTGCAGTTCTCCATGAACTGCTCCAGCATGGGTCCCCTGCAGGGTCACAAGTCCCACCAGCAAACCTGCTCCAGCATGGGCTCCTCTCTTCACAGGTCCACAGGTCATGGCAGGACCCTGCTCCAGCACGGGCTTCCCATGGGGTCACAGCCTCCTTCAGATGCATCTACCTGCTCCGGCGTGGCATCTTCCATGGGCTGCTCCATTAACCTCCATGGGTTGCAGGGGGACAGCCTGCCTCACCATGGGCTTCACCATGGGCTGCAGGGGAATCTCTGTTCTGGCGCCTGGAGCACCTCCTCACCCTCCTTCTTCACTGACCTTGGTGTCTGCAGAGCTGTTGCTCTCACATATTTTCACTCTTCTCTCCAGCTGCAATTGCAGTTTATGCAGGTGGGGCTTTTTCCCCCCTTCTTAACTATGTTCTCACAGAGGCACTACCACAATCACTGATGGGCTCAGCCTCAGCCAGCAGCAGGTTCGTCTCAGAGCCGGCTGGCATTGGCTCTGTCGGACATGGAGGAAGCTTCTACCAGCTTCTCACAGAAGTCACCCCTATAGCCCCCCCCCCCAACAAAACCTTGCCACACACACCCAATACAATATGTTTTCATGTCAGTATTTTTTCTCTTGAACGTGGTCATCCAGAAGTATACACAGAGTTCAAGAGGAGGGTCTGTCTGGACTCTTATCTTTGCCTTTTTGTGAAGAAATGGTGGTGGAGGGAACCTCCCAAGATACGCTGTGGGACACCTTTTGCAAGTGCATATCATGCTTGCAAGTTATTAATGTGATCAACTATTACACTTATATATTTCTTCTCCTGTGTTATTTCCAACTGGTGAATTACAAGCTTATAGAAATTCTTCAAATTACTACTCTGAAAGAATTACATTTTTTTCTGTAATATTATTTCTTTCTATTTCCATTGCTTCCAGTCTCAAGGTATTTCAATTTTTCCTGTATGCCAGTTTAATCCTTCATCATGTCGACAGCACCTCCTGTCATTGATATATTTTATCATTTTAACATATTTTGTTTCATAATAAAAGCATTTGGTAAGATCTGTGCTTAAAGAATCTCCCTCCAGCTTCAAAGGTTGTTCTCTTTTTATTCTCTGGATCTACTGTGGTGAGTCAATTCATGTCAAGTCTTCTCAAAGACTTACTTCTTCTCAGTGTCAGTATAATGCTCTGGTGCCTCTCATTTTGCCGTCTTTTTGTCCCTTAAATAAGAGTCTGTATCTTGCCAGTCCTTCAGGAAGCCTCCTTTAACTTCAGGGCTCAAAATTGTCCCACCTGTATTAGGTCAGTGACCTGATAATATTTTTAATGGTGCCATATTTCTCTCCACAATTTCTATTTAAATTTGTTAAAAGAATTAGCCCATGGCCCTGATGGTTGTGAAGAAAAAATGAACAGAATGCAGAGATATCTGTCTGAAATCTTGAAACAAAAGCTTTAGGACCTTGAGTTATCTTCTCCTTTGAGTCTAGTAGTACTATTTCAAATATCTTGCTATGATGATTAAAATGCCAACATTGTTACAGCCATGAAATTACCTCTGCTGAAAGTACAGAGAAGGAAGAGAACAGATCGTGTTATGAAGGTCTCTTATTATGTGTGATGCTCAGCCTGGTGCCACTTGCAGATGATGCTCAGAAGAATGTCAGCACCTGTTCCATCTCCTGATCCCTAGGAAAAAGGTAGAGGAAGGAAAAGCCACAGAGAATACTTTGCAGAGCTCATTGGTGTATATACACACGTACAATTTTTCCCCAGATCAGCATTTTACAAGTGACATTCAGATTCAGAAAGCAGTCATTATTGAATCATTTTTTATCACTTTACAGTGAGTTTGGAAATAGTCTCCTTTGCAAATTTCACAGGGCTCTGAGTCCAGAGACCTTATGCATCTGTTTACTGTACCCATATCCTGAACCGTATTTGCTGGGTGGGAGCAAGCCCCAGGAGCTTAGCAAAGTACATACCAATGTACTTCTACCATCAGTAACTAGTGGCATCTTAAATAGCTAGAATTTAGTTTGTGGGCAAGACCTGGGATGGTACCGTTGCTTTCATGACCTGATACCAGATTCCAGCCCTTTATGAGCATATGGCCTGGAGAACAGCTTTGGCTTTCTCTCCCAGAATAGCACAATGAGTCAGAACTGCTTTTCCTACAGGAGAGAGAGACACATTGTGCTTTGAGCAGAAAAAACTTTTACTTTTTCATCCTTCTTGGGTTTGGGGGTTTTGTTATTGATATTTTGGGTTCTTTCAAACGAAAAAAAGATGAGGTGAAGTACCTGCATAGCTACCTATACCTCATTGAGTTATGTTTCGTATCAGCATTTCACTGTGGATAGAAGATCAAGAATAAGAAATTGTGCATGTAGTTAAATTTGGCACCAACTGGTAAAATCCCACTAAGCTGTGAACGTATGTTTTTTTCCATTTCATTTGGTCAATGAATGCCACCTGTATAGAGCACAGTGGACCAAACAGATTATGGCATCATGAGGACACAATATATAATTACTCATTTCTGTACCACATATATCTTTATTTAGTTACAGCGCATTTTCTAGTAACTGAACATCGCTATATATACAATTTCTTCAGGTAAAATAAACAGAAATTTCCTCATATTTAATGCAAATATTCTATCACGATGTTGCAAAATTTTATAGTAAGCCACTTTCAGTCCAAGCATCCCTTTTTCTCTAAAGATGCCATTTTTAACTCACTTAACACCTAATTAAATAATATTGCCTAGATTGACAAAAGACTAATACCAAGAATATTTTGCAAGAGATTTCTTATGATAATTAGGCCTGGAAGTGATTAATTTAGAGACTTACATAAACATTTCCAGGCTATCGTGAACTATCATATTACTGTATACAGATTAGGAAAATTACATCGAATTTGCATTACAAGTGTAATCACGTATATCCTAGCTGATACATGTTGAGTTTTTCTGGGGTGTGAGAGAAGAGACACTACAACTTTTTCTTGCCAATATCTGGCTAGACATCTATCTATACTCCCACTAACACTTTTGTTACACTGTATTAAGCCAAATTAGTGAAACAGCTGAACTGGAATAATTCAAGTTCCTCATCAAGTCAGATTTCCACATTAAAACAGAAAGAAAAGATATATCCGCCCTTTTTCAGAGATTATATTTTGATTACATATTATGAGTCTACTTTGTACACGGATAGCAGTGATGCATAAAATCTTGTACACTCTAATGAATCACAAAGTTAAAAATGCTGTTGCAACACTGAATGCTGTGTACTTTTTACACTCGGTACTATTATTTTTCAAGCTGCATATAAAGGAAACACCTCAGCTTGGGAATGAACTTGTTCTCTAGTTTCTATCTCAGCTAGAGCCTTATATGTCCAAATTAGCCAAGGCTTGCCTACACTAACAAGGAGTACAGCAATATAGTTGCAGACCTGCAGAACAACAGAATCTGTGCTGAAGACATGACCTACAAGTCATGTCCTACAGACATTTTTGGGGTCATTTCTCCAGATAAGCTCTATGACTCTTGAACGACTCAGTGAGTATTAGTGGTTGCAGCTCATGAGGTACACTCCTGGAGTGCACCTTCTGGTTTTATTTCAGCCAATATTTAGCCCATGTGCTTTGAGATGTGTGCCAAAGTATGGTAAGTGATCATGATGCCAAGATTCACTTCAGATCCACAGTAAAACTTTAGTTTAACATAATTAAGTCATAAAAAACCTTAAAGAAAAGCAAACGTGAGTGTAAAACACCTATTCATAAAAAGATGTGTATACTTTTCTCATTGTATCACAAGTTATGACCTTTTTTTTCAGGAAATCAAGAATAAAACATTGTTTATATACTTAAAACCAAATACATGTCAAATATATGGTATTCAGACCCTTGTAATGATCACATGATCAACTATTTTTTACTGAAATGTCTGAGATCTGAGTCTGTGGTCTTCAAAAGTTCTTTGTAGGATTCAAATAAACACTTGCTCCTTAAACAGAAAGAAAAATTGAGTTAATTTGAAGACATTATGTTAAGTATTCAAGCTTAAATACACATATAGATAGATATATATATTTACTCCTGAAAAATAACCAGATGTTAGGAAAATTCAACCAGCCGAATCCTTACTTTATTCCTACTTAGTATTGCTAGGACTCTACACTAATGAAAAAATATACTGTTAAGAATTGTTAACTGAATATTTAAACCTGGCAATGATGATCAGTTAAACTGTAGCTTTAATATATATGTTAAGCAAAGTAAATCTTACATTTATCTATGACCTCTGCTGAAGAACTAATATATGAAAAGTCACAAATTCTCCTGTTTAAACAAGACCTACGATTGAGTAACACGCACACGTGTGTGTGTGTGTTTCCCCTCCCTGCCTCGTACAAGATATCAAGCTTGGCTTCCATAATAAGCTTTCTTGCACTAGTCGTAAATGAGGAATATCATTCTGAAGATCCTAAGATGTCACAACATTTTCAGAAGCCCCACTACCCCTCTATTTCTGCTGATATAGTTTGAATCACACAATAACAGAGCTACAGAAACCTCGGTGAGGAGACCCCTCTGTGAGTCCCCAGCACTGCCTCCCACTTGAAACATGACTAACAGCCAGCCACAGAGCAGGTCAGCCATAGCTAAGCCTTGTAAACTTCTTAGGTGGGAGTCTCTACTGTTGCTCAGGATGCCCTGTCCCAATGCTGCACTAGTCTCCCTGTACATAAAGACTGCCATTTTTTCTGTGCCCCTGTCCACATTATCCTGATAGCATCCTGTGGGTGGTGTGATGCCATCTCTGCCAGCACTCTGTAGGACTTGCTTTGACTGCTTTTGCCTATCTGTACAGTATCTTCAATTGTATTGATTACACCTTAATCCTCCACCTCCCTCTCTTTATCATTCCTGATATTGCATTGCCTACTGCATTGATGTTTCCCTAAAACTAGTGTTCGGTCTCCTACCTGAAAGATGATGAGGAAAACCCATTTAATTTCCACCACCTTTTATTATATCATGAGCTTTTATGTAGTTGGATCTACTACTGCAAATACTGAATCATGGCCAGGGTTCTGGGAGCATGATTTAGAGACTTTACGGAATTGAGTGCTACTACAGAATGAGGATTCCTCAAGCAATTAATTATCTTCAGTATAAAAAAAAATATTATTTCCAACTTCAGTTTGTCTAGTTTCAACTTCTAATGATTGTGACTTGTTACACATTTTTCACACAGGTTAAAGAACTGAAAATCTTTCCTGCATGCATGTCCCAAGGTTGCCTTCCACGTCCATCTTTGGAAGAACACAATAGATTGAGATTTTACTACTCCCTTCATTTAAGGCAATATTCCCAGGTCTCAAGTCATTCTCCAGATATAAGGGCGGTCTCTTGCAAGACAAACACATTTTCTAACATTCCTCTCGCTATCCTCTTGTTGAAAGCAAAAAGTGGTGGCCGACGTACCTACAGCTAGTCTCAACACCCAAAGGGCATTAGATTAACAAGAAGTCTTTGTAAATACTTTAAAGAAAAGTTTATAAAATACATTCCTGTTAGGAAAACAAAGGTGGCTCCTCCTTACTTCAGCAGTACAGGCATGTTTTCTATCAGGTGACTGGCAGAAGGATTTAAGCAGAGCTATCCAAGTATTGGTTTCTGGCCTGAACGGTGTAGTGGTAAGTTTTGGAAGAGGCTTGAGAGAGGCTTGGCTACAGAACATTTAGGAATCACAGGGGCCTTTTGGCTTTACATCTGTGAATTACAAAAGTACATACAATCAACTGTGAAAGACATTCCAATTCTGTGATATAAATGAAATAACAAGGAGGAAAATAATACAACTTCTTCCTTTCCCACAAAAACTATAAGGCTTGATGCCAAAAGGCTGTAAGGATTTTATTGCTTAAATAATAACTGGCTGCAGGGATCTGGACTCTGCAACATGTTTATTCTGATGCAAAGCCAACAACTTTTTTCTGAAAAGCAAGGAGAAACTCATCTTTCTCCTGACGAAGCAGTTAACTGCCCTCTGCCTAGAATGGTCATAAAATGGTAATTTACACAAGGTCATGAGAAAGCAGAAGAGCAGAGCCCTGAGGGCTTCCACGTCACACCAATGAGGACAATCCAGTCCCTTCCCTAAACCAACCAGCCTCCTCCCTAAGTGTCACTTAAGCTTGATTTGTTCCAGCACAGGCATGAGGTTTGTGGGTTTCTTCCTGACTGCAGCCTTGCTAACATCTTTGCAGTCTCAAGAAAATGTTTGCATTTCGATCCTTAACATCAAAGTATGCGGTTTAAAAGCAATTTTTAAAATGAAAACTTAAATATCATCCAAGATTCTGGAAGTAGTGTCTTGGGTACAAGTTTTTGCCTTAACCTAGCCAAACTCTAAAGTAAAACGAAATTCTTCATAAAGAATGATGCCAATCAAGCAGTTACCACTGGCATCTTGTGAAGGATGTCTGCTCTTATTTTAAGCAGCCACGCAGTCTTACCCACAAAACCTGTTCTGTACATCAGGTCACGTCTGCTTCTTAAGAAGGTGGACCTCAGTTGGTAGATGGAATTTGGCACAGTGCCCTTGCCTATTTTTTTTCAATAGAAATCCATGGGGAGGAAAATCTGATCCAGGAAAAAACAGGTGTACAGGGACCTTATTACTGATTCACTTTTCTAAATAGAATTCCACATTAACCAGGATGGCAATATTCAATTTAAGCATGCACCCTTTCAAGTCATGTTGTATTTGACAGTTTCCAGCTTTGGATGCGAGTCACAATCAGCCTTTAACTTCTGTTTGTGCAGGGAATGCCTTTTAGCCCACAAGATATTTATCAAAGTGAGTGACCTGGAGATCTCTATGGACTGCAGTCATAGCTCAGATATTTCCACTATCCTGCATGGTTATCTACATATCTATCCACCTTTATCTTGGGTTATAGTAACAGGCTACAGCCAGTAGGCCAAGGGAGGTTATTTTTCCTCTTTACTCAGAAATCTTTTGTACTATCTAGAAAATTGAATCCAGTTTTGGGCTCAGAAAATAAAAATGTTGATCAAATGAAGCAGGTACAGCATAGGGACCACCAAGATAGTCAGAGGCTGGAACACTTGCCCTTTGATAGGCTGAGGCAATAGGGTTTGTCCAGTTTAGGGAAGAGAGAGCTTTGAGGGGATCCAATACAAGCTCCAGCTCCAGCACCTAAGAGGAGTTTTTGGGGAGATCAAGCCAGACTCTTCTCAGTGGTCCATGGTGAGAAGATGAGACCCAAAGGCATAAGTTGAAACAGAGGACGTTTGGTCAAGCAAAGGCTGTGCAAGCCTAATCCTCGAGTATTCCAAGGTTTTCAAGTCCAAATAAAGCCCTAAGCAACCCAGTCTGACCTCATAGCTGTCCCTGCTTTGAGCAGGAAGTTGGACTAGAGCTATCCTGAGGTCCCTTCCTACCTGCATTATCCTGTGAGTCTACCATCCTGTGTTGTGATTTAGATGCAGCTTTTCACAGCTTTATCTTAATAACTCTTATCTGGACATAAATGGAATAATTACACATGAAAGTGTAGTCTGATCCATAACAGTTACAGCTACATTGTTCACAGAGGGTTTCTTCATCAGACTAAATTTAGTTTCTGAAAAAAAAGTATCAGCTGTTAAAGATGGAAGATGCTATACTCTGTTTAATATTTAATTCCATCTTTGACTAACTCATCTATTACCAGACATAACTGCATTCCTGGTTTATATGTCAAGAGTTGCATATAAAACCCAAACATCACCACAGATGGTGGGTATGTTTTTGTGACCATTTGTAATGTGATAGTTTGTGGGTCACTCCACAATAAGTGGGCATCTGGAATGGCCATTAGGGTTTGTCAAAATTATTACACATCTTCAAATCATGGTGGGGATGGGTGGGTTAGAACTTAACCTCAGTAATAAGATCCATCCATAATTGGCAGAGACTGTAACAATACCCCAGCTGTGCCAAACCAAGAGAGAGGATCCTTCACAGTGCCAAAAGAAAACAAGCTTGCTGAGGATCTGCTCTCAGAGGAAGAAGCCCAGAATCAGGCAGGATGTGAAGGAAACTGAGTAGCCTTAGCAGAATAAAGAAAGTCTTTCCACAGGTAAAAACTGGCTAAGACACATGACAGAGAAAGTAGGAATATATGGTCAGTTTTCAATATGGAAAGAAGTAATTTGTGGAGTTCAAAAGGATCCGTACTGGGACTATGCTGATAAATCTGTTCAGAACTGGCCTAGAGCAGAAGGTAAGCACTGAAGTGACTGGTGGTTTGCTGATGCCTGCTGTCTCATGGAAGCAGGTGGCACTAGCTCTTCTCCCCCTCCTGGCCACTGCCAGAAGCCAGGAATCTGGCACTAATCCTCTGGTTTTATACAGTAAGGTTCTTTTGATGTATCACGTAAAGGTACAAACCAGAGAAGACAAAACTAATTTTAAACTCATGCAGACCAATACCTGAAAACCAATAAAATGGAAAAGATGGTCAGGTAGGGATGCTTCTACACAGCAATATTTTAATGCATGCTTCTTTGCAGTATTGGCAACTTTTCTACTTCAGCTGTGCAAAATGACTTCTGCTGGCAATAAGTACAAAATAATAGAATCCAAGAACACAGCAACTATTAAAAAAAACCCCTCATTTAAAAAAAAAAAAAAGTCCTCAAAGAACCAGAATTGTAAGTCAAGCCCAAACAAGCTAACAAACAGTGACTGCAGAAGACAGTTGCTTACTATGAAGACTAGACAGGTGTCTGTATCTTCTGCTGTGCTTGGGACAGCAAAGAGAGAAAAGAGGTAGAGGAGGTAGCAGTAGCAAAGGAGGTTGCAAGTAGCATGCTAAGGGGTGAAAAGTACCATCAAATTGGTGCTGAGACACAAGAAAAGAATTTCTGTGAGTTTGTTATGCCCTTTCCTTGAATGTCTTAAGTGAAGTCATCCAAACCTCCCTTAGAGCAATACTGTGTCCTTACAGTGCTGGGTTTTAGTGTTTTCCAACACAGTGAGGTCAGCAAGAAGGTGCGAATTTTTCAGACTCTGAACAAACACAGCTATGCCAGGAGAACTCTTAGTGCAAACCTTACCCCAGAGATTTCGCAGGCAGTGGACATTTTTTTTTGTCTCAGCAGCCACTCTAGCTTGATTATTCCTTTTCCACACATGCGGGGGAAAAAAAAGGTCTCCAGCTTATTGCGTGCTATTAATGTTAAATAACAACAATAAAAAAGCACCACCTCATTTGTTAATATGATCTCTTTTGTACATCTGTCACAATACTGGGAAACTGAAGGGCTTAGGCTTTGATATTACATATTTACAAGCCTTGCAGATCAAACTCAAATGGTATTTCAACTGTACTTTACCTAGAGCAAGAAACGTCTAGGCAGATAGCCCAGAGCATATTTTGAGCTGCCCTGCAGTCAGTGAGACACATGAAGTGAGTATACAATGTCAAAGTACTGTAAAAATAAGTCAGCTAGAATATAATTGGCTTGGATCATAGGTCTACAGGGCTAAGGCACCCGAGCCATTGGTAAATTACACAGCCATTTTTACTTGATTTCCTGTTTCTTCAACTCTGAAGTGATAATTCTGTTGAAGATGATAAAGACTGTTGAGGAGATTTTATTTAATACAGATGGACATGTTAATGCAGGGTGATCTACCCATCCCTCCAATTAGCCTACTAGGTGCAGCTTGATATAAAGCAGAGACTGGAGCCCTGAGGACATAAAGCAAGACAGGGAGAGCAACATAGCTCAGCATGTTTTCAGGAAATCCAATTATTTGTCTGAAGCTTTGAATTCAAAAGTGGATTCAGAAAGTCCTAAAGCAATTATGATTTGCACTGAAAGAGACTGGCTAAAGCCAGCAGCTAAACGTTTGTATTGTTTTTGGCTTGTGTGCTCCATTTATACAGTAAGACCCTTTAGCACAATCACTTCAGCATGTAACTGAAATGAGTTTAGTTTTCAATAGAATTCTTCTTTCAAATAAGTTGATAAGAAACACACCAGTTTTCTTATTTTTAGTACAAACTGAAGGGCTCAGAAGCAATTCTGGATTTTAAAAATTATTTGAAAACTTTTATGAGCTTTAAAGACAGTATTGTGTCAAATATCTTGCACAAGATGATAATGCTAAAACATTTGCCTGGGTGTGTACCTTTCAGTTGGTCTACTATCTCCCTTTACATGTTAACGTGTTTGTGTTGTGCCATCATGATCTGAGGCAGGAAACATATGAACAAGATATGTAAATGCTTTTTCCTTGATTTATTTGCTAGTTACTTTGGCGAAAAAAAACCCCAAAATATTTGTAATGGTATTCTCTGAATATTTTAATATTGTTATTACCACCAACTGCTCTGTATTTCTGAAAATCTACCTAATAATTTGGATACCTGAATATACATATATATAGTCCATATATATTACAACCTTAGACTACTTTGTTAACAATAACAAGAGATACCTGAAATGATTCTAAAGGAACTGAGACATGCAAAATTATCTTTTCAGATTTTAGGTATTTACCTCTTGAATAGACACTGACCCTGAACATATTTAAGTAAAACTACTTTATTCACATTTTATGTGTGCATGAATTTAGTTTTTCACTTTACACTTTGGGAATGAACAGTATGTCTGTTATTTGTTTTCAAAAGTCACCAAATATAGCAAATGAAGTGCTGTGAGTCATCTGTATCAAAAGGAACTTTACATATATATCTATCTCTATATATTTTTAATGCATATATTCCTAAAAAGTCAGTAGTAGGTTGATTTGTTTCAATTTCAGAGACCCTTTAGAGATTATAGCAGAATAATGTGCATTTTTAATCACATTCTTCTAATTTTAAACAGTTTATTTGGCTCTACTTGAAGATAAAAATCTATTCTATAAAAAACACCCTCCTGAGCGGTAGCTGCTAGAAACAAAGTTTTGTTTTTTAAATAGCAGTAAAAATACCTCATAAGAAAAGCTGGCCCAAAACTGGGACTCCAAGTTCACTGGAAGTTTCTTTTTAATTTAGTTTTAATCTGACCTGTGGTGGCTGTTTCCAATGTCCGTAGACCAGGCAGGCTCTGCAGGAATCCAGGCAGGGTTCTCTTTGAACTCTGCCTTGAGTTTGCTAAAACCTCATTCAACCCAACATGTTTTAAATGAAAGACTTCAGACTGGATGAAGTAGCATTTTTTGACAAAACTTTGTTTCCTTTGATAATTTCTGAACACTTCTATTTACAACATGCTTTGATTGAAGACAGACTGTTATGATGAAATGACAGACGTTTCATAATTATTCCCCTCCAAAGTCTTTTGGATGCCAGCTTCGTCATAATTCACAAATGGGTCAGTCTACTTCTCTTTGACTCGGCATTTTCAGTCACTTAATAAGAACCAATGTCTACCCAAGTAATCAGCTCAACATATTTTAATAGACCTCTCAAACAAAATGACAAAGATAACCTTGTGACTAATATCCAGGACTAGTCATTAGAAAAACTGCATTCTGCTCAGTTTTGCTGCAAATACTATGTCACAATTTTTGTCCTGCCACATAAAACCTCTGCAAATGTCTATATTAGCTTTTGCGATGCGTCCCGAGGCTGCTTTCTGCATTAGATTTCTAGTCCTCTTTTCTAACATTCCATCAATTTCCTTGTCTTTTCCGATTATTACATAGGCCTGTTGTTCATTGATATGAAGTTTGGTTTTTGTCAACATTGAATATCTGACACACAACCATCCCAATGTGCCAGGATGGTTACCCAGCCCTGTCCCAAGTTGTTTTGATCGTTACTGGGAAAAAACAATGCTGTCAATCCTCTGCCTTGTATGTGAGTAGCTAACAACCAATGAAACAGAAATTGTGTTGGAAAGTGCTCCAGGCACACCACCCCTCTGATTTAGCATCTCTGGGCAGCTGACCAGACTGGCTGAAGGATGGGATGAGCCTGCTGTTAGTTAATTGTGCATACATAAAAGTTAGAATCAGACTGTCAAGCTGCATAACTGCAATTAAGTGCTCAGTCTCCATATCCAGCAGTATTCATGTGGGTTTTCTGATTTACTAAACACTTTTGCTAGTTACTTTACTTTCTGAAGTGTCTGCAGGAGGCAAATATATACGTCAGTAGCTATACTTTCATTTATATATACCCGTATAGATGTACACAGGCATAAGTGTAAATATGTGTACGTAAAAGATACATAAAGCTTTAGTAATGTTTTTAAAGTTTATAGAAAAACAATAATTCGAATAGATGTAGGGTGCTTTGCACATTAACACTTCTATGACTATTTCAATATTTGAGAAATTCTTCACCCGCTCAGCCTTTTTTGCTATGAGTTGTGCCAGTTGGTTCTTACAGTAAATCTCTTTGTCTCCCTCTGGTGGGTACCTACAGAAAATAGAGTCTGAACCTCCCTTCTTGGGGAGGTGCCACATCCTTAACTCAGCCAGAACTCACGTTCAGGAAAAAGGCTAGGTTCAATTCTTATGGGTAATACTGGTATCAGACGCAAGGCCACTTTTTTTCCATATCATCCTCAATTAAAAAAAACACTTTCACTTTTAAGAGAGTAAGGAAAAAACACAGATTTCAAAAATAATAATAAATGATAAATAAGTAATAAATGTACAGAATACACACACAGAATACACAATACAGAATGCATTATGTTATCTTAGCTTCTACCAGAAGGTGGATTTTGTTCATAAAATATAATATCTCTTATTCTGCTTCTGTCCTTTTAAACTTTAAATATATTCATACACACACATACATATTTATACACAAGATTTTTTTAAAAACAATTATAAAAAGACAAAATATTCCCTCCCAAATCACTACAAATATTTACACATCAAAAAGATACTTCATATCTGCTTTAAAAATGAAATGTTCCTAGCCCTTTGGATGAGTAAAATATTGATTGTCAGACTGTGACATCAGAGGAGCAGAAGAGTCACTGGTGTAGAAATTAATCTTCCCCAGTAGGGACTGTGAGTAAAGCTTGTTTTGGAGAAAACCATGATCAATACCCCTATTTTGATTGCATTTTTTATAAGGCTGCACCTTAATAATATTCAACATGATGAAACTGCTGCTCTGTCTTTCTGAAAAGAAGATGCAAACAGTGAGTACAGTGCAGAAATCTGTACCGGTTGTTGCTTAATCCCCTGGTGGAATTTAAGACAGACCTGACCTATGAAGTCCTAAGTGGCTTGATTTGGGCTATCTAAGTGCCTCTCTCTGTACATTATATTACATTAGATTTGTTCTTTGAAGGCATTTGAGGTAGAATTGTCTTTGGAAAACAAGACATAGAAGCATTACTAGGGTGTTCTCCACAAACAGTCCTCCTGAATTCAGTATGTTACCTTAGGTTTGTATTATGGCTTTTTTAGATCTCTGGAGTACCCTGCAAAGCTTTTTTTTTTTTTTCATATACCATTCTGAGAGAGACATACTCCTAACAATAGGAAAGGTTTTAGGGTTTATGGTACAATGGTGCTTTGGCAACACCAGTCTGTGATGGAAAGCACTGCAGTTATTAAACAATAACAGCATGAGAGCATTTTAAGAATTAGAATAAACTCTATCTTGAATATATATTTTATTGCTCTTTTTATTGTTCTGAATATTAAGTGCACACTCTGGGTAACAGTATTGTAAAATTATCTATTAATTATTTTGAATAAATCTTTTGTGGAAGTTTTGTCCAAGTGAGGATGGTGTTGGACTGAGTCTTTTGTGACCATATGGACAAAACAGAACAGGTGTACATTCACAGCTACACATAATTCCCTGTTTACGTTAAAATGAAGATAAACCTTTACAAACCATGGTTTAATGTTTACCTCCCATTAGGTTTAAAATACTAGCAAAACCTACATTTCATGCACTTCCATTGTCTGCATATATAGAAATGGTGTCAAGATGTCAGTTTTTTACCCTTTTGAACATTTAAAGGGCAAGCCATAGAAAAGCATTCATGGCTCCATATTGCTGAGGAGGGCTGCTGGGGAGGGGGCAGGCCAACACCTGCTTTGTGGAGCCTGATGGAGAAGCTTGTGTGGAAGTCTGTGCCCTGTGATTCCTTTTGGTTTCCCTTCTTCAATCACTGCCATTGCCACGGCTTCCCTTCCCTCCACCTCCACCCCCTTGCGCCTTGGAGCTCACCTTGAGTTTTAATCTCCCTGTGTCGTTTATATCTTCATATATTCAATTCTAAAAGTTGTTTGTTCTTTTCTTTTCTTGAAAGCTCCCTTTGTCAGTGTAAAGATTATTGTCAAATAAGATTACACTACAGGAAAATGCCCCAAGAAAACAGTCTTTGCATAAAAAAAGACTGTTTCGTTAAAAGGCTATGACATTTCTCCCAGCTTCCTGCTTTAGAAGTTAGTTGTTTCTCCTGGATGTAGCTCTGTGGGGAGCTATTCCAAGCTCCACCACCTCGGGAATTGCTTTGAGGGGCACGCTGGCTTAGAATGATAAAGAGTCTACGTATCATGACATCAGGGATGCCCAATATCTAGCTACCTGGCAGGCTCATGAAATCCAGCTTCCTGAGCTCCTGATTTGGTTAAAGATGGAGTAATAGGTGCCTAAGAACAAGACCCCAAGTGCTAGCATGTTATCTGAGGAGATGTTAAAACTAGCTACTTACAGACACAAAGGCAAGAGAGGAGTCTGGAGTACTCGGCCAAATAACAGCTGAACACGCTTGGAAAGAAGAATGCAGGACATGCTTTGGGGACAAGATCAGTCCCGGGGCCTGAGTAGACTTATAATGGCTTTTCTCTGCTTTACCTGTGGGGCCAGGAAGCTATTTCTCTCCTTAATAGAATTTGGTTCACGAGGAGGAGTGTTGTTCATGGAAATTTCTTTCCACCTTCCCTGCATCTGAAGGTGGTTATACTAGATACTGAATAGAGAACCTGTAATGAAGGACATCAGGCTATAAATAACTCAGGGATAACCCACGCTTCTCTGGGGTTTGGTATATCAGAAATCACTGCTCAGAATCTTCTTATACACTTAGGCATAGAAGAGAGCTCGTTCACACAAAGTTTTGCAGGTATAGAAGTGGTAGTCATCTCCTGGTACGCAATAGGACACAGCTCATTGGCGTGTTTTTACTGCCAGTCTCTGCCCAAGCACTTTTCAGCTCACAATACAGATTTCTCAAGTGAAAGCCATAATTATTCACTTGTAGGGTTTGCTGGGGTAAGTGTTCTGTCACTGTGCTAGTGAAAGATATGTTTGCAGAGACAAATCAACATTAGTTGCGCTGGAGGGAAAAAATGCATGACTCTAACCTAGTGGACAAAACACTTCTCCGGACACCTGCGTTCTCATTCCTGATCCAATGAATCTTGAATTATACTGCCCTGGAGCTTGAAGGTAGCCAGCCCCAGGGGCGGTTAAATGGGACTCAGGCTTCGAAGTCCTGCAGACCTCCTGCATTGCCCTCTGGACAAAGAGCAGTGTACCTGTCATGCTAGTCCTTAGAGTCGTACTGTCTGCCCCGTTCCCTGTGGCAGACTGCGTGGCATGGAGGAACAATCTGGGTAGGGCTCTGCTTTCCCCTGTTTTTAGGGTAACTGTACCTAAAACAGCAAGTAGTGAAAATGGACAGACTTAATGAAAGAGATTGCCAACTGTCATAATACTTTGAATCAGAATGCATAGAACATTGTTTAAACTGAATTCCCACTTGGTTTGTGTTCCTCTATTTTCTTTCTTTTCTTTTTTTTTTTCCCAAAGAAAGATGCATTCTCGTTTGATGATTTGTCCTTCAAACCATGCTGCTTCTTCACCAAATATAGCCTTCATACAAAATGTGACATTTCTTTTGTTAACTATGTCAATTAATTTTTGTTCATGTGGTTATATAGCTTAAAATATATTTTGATTCTTAATTTTTGCATTATTGTATTAAGGATGAAGAATGGCCCATTTTTTAGTGATTAGATGATTGTTTCTTCTTCTCCCTCCCCCCCAGGATTTATACTAGGCAACTTTTAGATGAAAACCAGCACCGAATTAAAAGTGCACAAATATAGCATTACTGCATTGTTTTGTTAGCTAAGCTGCACTCTATTGTATGTGCTGGGGGAAAAAAAGACAAATAATAATATTAAAATATTAGTGTATTTTAAAAGTGGAATTATTTACTGAAGTTTGCAAACATTGTCTTTACATGTTTCTGGTTTCCATGGATGAAATTCCATAAAGCAGACAAGTGCCATATGGGAATTTCAGAAGTACTTACTCTTCTTTTCTCCTTTATGGTATAAGTGGGTACTGGGAGTCAACCTCTTTAAGTACCTCTGAAATCCTGCCTCATTTTTCACCCTCAGAAAATGCAAACAAGCTACTGTAGCTACCGTAGGGATAGATACACTGGTGATCATCTCTTCTAACACAGCTGCAGTGGTGACATGCCCCCAGGAATTCTGGTTTGGGCTGTGATTCTCCAAGCACCTCCCCTGAGCAGATGTGGTTCAGGTGTTCATTGCCTGCTTCAAAGCAAGGTCACAACCGCCTGACAACAAATCTCACCATTAGAATGATGGTGTACCCAAACCCTAAACCTTCTAATATTTTAAAATGTCCTCAAGAGGATGGGTGTGAAAAAGTGCTCTTTGCTATATATAGCCTGATGTCCTGTATGAACACACATTATTAATACTTATCTCTGAATCCTTAGAGTAACACCAATAACAAGGGAATTCAGAGCAGGGCTTTGCCTGTCCTATATCTTTTTTTGTTTGCTTTAGAGTGTTAGTGAAGAGTGAAAGGGACTTTTTTTTATTCATCAAGAGAGCAAGTTCCAAACCACAAGTCCCAGGAGTCCAAACTAAGGTGCCCAAATCAATTGTTCTGCTGCTGATAAGTTATAACTTGACTTTCCCGCTGGCAGGCTGAGGCACTCTGCCTCTACATATTCAACACATGCTTGCATTCCTGCTTTGTTGAACTCATCAGAGATGCCTAACTCCTCTTTCACATAGCAAAGGCAAACTTTATACGGTCTGAGAAACCCAAGCTGCTTTCCTTATTGCAGTTTTGCAAGTTTAAGAGGAAAACACCCTCCAGACTGTGCCCTTCCAAGTATGCCAGAGCCCCACAGCCCAAGGGTAGTCGGTGTGTCAGCCACGTACACCTGGCAGGCTCACACAGACACTCCACAGAGCAATAATATGCACAGAAGGTAAATAAGAAGAGGAAAAAAATGTCCTCTCTTTCAGTAGGGTGAAATCCCAAAAACGTTACTCGAGGCTGTGTATTCCATTCATTGGCCAGACTTGCTTTGGGGACAAAATTATTTTTCTGGATATTAGCCTCACTCCCAAACAATATTTGTTTGTTACTAATTTAAATAGCTGATTGTATTAAATCTCTTTCTTCAGCTTTTGGCTTTTATTGCTGAGAAATAAGCGTTTTACTTACTTACTGTTCACTGAAATAAGTTAAATGTAAAGTGCATTAAAAATACCAGTTGTTTCAACATGTGGCTCCATCATCAGAGTACTATTGCATTGCTGTCTCCAGGTATTTATTTTCTAATACCACATCTGATATTGAGGCACTTGGTAACACATAAGATGGCTGGTTTTGCTTCATGGCTTGCACATTTAAATTAGATTTCAAATTTATAATCAAGAATTATTCAGCTCTACAACATCTGAATCAAGTTTATTACCTTAATAGCTTAAAAAAATGCAATTTGATCTGGTAAATGTGTATTATGTCTTGTGTTTGTGATCAGTGGTTTACATAATATTAGAAAAGCCATGCTTGGACTATGTGGTCTAACAGATTTTTCCCATGGCAACATCTTGATATACTAAGCTCTGCTTAATTCTGGAAGACATTAAGCTACTGAAGATTTCTTTATATTCTGGTATAAATAACAGGAAACCATGACTTCTATACATCTCTTATTTAAAACAAAAGTTGTCCCATCCATGGTGAGATAGTACCCAGTGTAAATACAGATTGTCCAATTTAGTCTCACATAAAGACTGTACACTTTGCAATGTACAGTCCTTGTTATTGGGTGACTTTAGAAGGTCAGCTGCTTACTCATTACAAGGCATTGCTAGCTTACAGCTTATTTGTAAGAAGTATCAAGCTAAAATTGCGGTTTCTGGTAGAAATGCTGGCAATGGCAAAAAAAAACCCTCAGATTTTGACCTCCCCATGTTACATGCTAAAGGACCATCAAGACTGAACAATACCAACAGCCAAGGGTATATTAAACTAAGCAGACTTTTTCATCTACTTCCAATTTAGTCTTATTTAATTTAGTTTTTAATGAAATGCACTTCTGTTAACCATCACTTCACCCTATTGTCTGTACAGCTTCAAATGACTGCCTTTTAGAGCTATGAATAGCCAAAGTAAAAATCTATAGTTACATTAGTTGCAGGTTATTGGTCAATAAGTGTTCATTAAACACTACACTTATTCTTTTCAATTTACAGTGCTATTTGTTTTCTTATTTCATTGGCTTTGATAGGCCTTTTAAGACTTATTTTTACAAAAGTATCAGTGCCTCTGATAGTAGAGCATAGCCAAGCTCTGCTCCATGCTGTTATAACTCTCAATCCCTACTCACTCTCCTGAAACTTATGGTGATTGTTTGCTCAAAATATATGCAGATAAAAATGAATTTGAAGCTGAGAAGAATTTTGGTACCTGATTTATTTTAACCAAGATCATTGAGGGTTTTTTTCTATTTCAACGGATCATGGAAAAGCCAAATGACAGCCAATAAGCATTTATGGTGGAAAAATTATTACACACAAGTGTTAAGCTTAAATGTAATATGTTGATCATTTAACTTTGAATCATAGCTTCTGTGTCATCTTTTTTAAACTCAGCAATCTTACCCAGTATCTAACTGAATTCACAGCCGTCAGTTCAAAGTTTATAGTAATTTACAATATGACAACTGTAGAAGTCTATTTTTGGTAAATGCCACACAAGACACTTCCCGAGGGCAGTGATTTTCCCAAAATTGCCATAGTTTTAGTTTTAATTGTGGTTAAAACAAATGGAGCAAGTGTGAAACAAAGAAAAACAAAAATCCACAACAAAATTTAAGATTGCAGGCATGTTAAGGTACGAGGACCTAACTTATCTTCAGAGTGAAAGGTTTTTAATCCGATGCTAGAAAATAGAGGTTTTTTTCAGAGCTACATGTATATAATTCTTATTCTGGCTGCGTGAGGAAACTTACTGGTTTCCTGAAACAGAGAATAATTAGATATATATTTTGGTAATTTCTTCTGTTGCTGACAATAAATGGATCATAGTGTATTCAAACATGGATGACAGCAACAACGTGTTTGTATAAAAAACACAGATTTGTGATTTTCAACCTGGGCATCTGGACTGTGAGATCGGAAGNAAAAAAAAAAAAAAAAAAAAAAAAGCATAGATGCCAAGTAGTCATGGAACTACAGGAGAAACAAACAAAATTGCAAATGGATCATCAGGACAATATAATGAAATGCTTCCCTGCATTTTAACTGTTAGGGTAGCAGTCTTGACCTGTCATAGAAAGGTGCTCATCAGTTAAAGCAAACATTTCCATATTAAACCAGCTCTGCATTCATGGCTGGGAAATTCTACTGTTATATTTTACCTAGTACATACTGGGTTTTAAAGGCTGGTGAAACAAAATTTTGTACTGCATCATGCCCTTCTACATGGGGTCCTCGTCCAAGGACTGATACTGTTTAACAAAAATAGAGAAAGAGAGAAAGAAATTGATGAAGTAGTCTTGTAGCAGTCTTCAAATGTCATCCCTATGCTGATAATCTTACTGAAACTAAATAAGAAGATCAGGAAACTCAATGCAGAAAGAAATGCTTTGAGCAAGTAGACATATCAGCTGATGACCTGAAATCTATTTCAATTAATAGATTTTTACAATTTTGTTTGATTTTACATCACTCTTTGCATGGCTTGATTTTAGTTTCATGTAATGATTTCTTACTGATTCAATGCAAATACAGGAATAAAAAGGAATGTGCCAGATTCAGCAGGTCAGTTCATAAATATATGACAAATAATTTTTGTTTGGTAAGTGCTATGCAGGATCACCTCTATTGCAAATGTTTTTTCCAGCTCTGCATAAGAACAGTTATTTATAACAGTAATGACACATTCCCCTTCTAGTCTCATTCTGTCCAGCCTATTCATTCCTTCCTGACAGTATGCATGCTCTGTCCTCGTGGATTTAACCACAGTGCTTCCCAAGCCAGACTGAGCTGTGTGTTTTTTGCCTTTTCTTCTCTGCCACTTCTTCCAGTACCAGCTTTAACAGACCAATTAATAAGAGGTTAACTTTCTTAAAGAATAAGTAGTTCAGTGCAGTGAATAAGGAAGATTTTTTTTTCTTTTTTCAGCGCACTGAATGTTATGTTCAAAGAGGATGTTCCATGGCAAACTCATCAGTTGTTAAAGCTATCTGATGAAATGTCGTGGTTTTGCCTCACCCAGGTGGCTATATTGTAGGAATAAAGCCTGGGGAAGGTCAGGAGGGAGTTTATTCTTCCAGGAGCTGTCCAGGGTCCATGGCTGAACCTACTGCCAGAAGAATGTGATTAGCTGAAGGATGTTTGTAATTAATGCAAACTTTCCCCGGACCATTATGGTGAACTATTAGAGTGTCGCGAGTCTTTGCTGAGCGACAGTCACATTCCATGAAGATAAAATCTCATAAGTGCCAGGGCAAAACCAAGTAAAGTCTTCATTCATTTTAATTTATTTCATAACTGCTACAGTAAGTAATAGTTCATAGGGGTCAATCTAGGAGATAAGTGTGTAAGAAAAGTGTCTTAAGCTATTGTCAGCCATGCTGTTAGGAAATTCTTCTCATTCTGTTGGAAGTACCACATATTTTCATTCTGTGAAACATTATTTTATTTTTTAAAATGTTCTTGATTCCGCTTTCAATGATTTTGAGAATTCTTTCAACAGTGTAATTCAATCTGTTCTCAAAACTGTTGTTATTAAAATTTTCCAAGCTATCAAGTGGTCCCTGTGTCCATGCCAGCTAACAGTTGATGTCTCAAGCTACTACTGAAGATGGTTAGTTGTTAGGGATACTTGAGTCCTAGAACACAAAAAAGGTGTTAGTTGATTATGTAAGCACAAAATTGGATGCTCTCAAAAAAGGCCAAAAATAAGATACAAATTTAATTTAAATCTTTTGACATGATGGAATGTCTGCCCTACAATGCTACTAAGTAGTTAAATCCATCAGAAAATCTGTTCTTAATAATATTCATTTCTACTAGTAGGAAAGTAGATGATGTGATATTAAAAAAAAATAAAAGAAAAAAGTGCAAAGTTACAGAAAAACACACTTCTCGGGAGGTTATTATTTAAACCTTAATTTTGCTGTGACAGAGTGTGAAGGGAAGAGAAAGTCTTTAAAGGCACATTATAAACCCCATTGAGATGGCTGAACTATGATTTGACCTCCTAGCTTCCCTTCCCTTCCCTTCCCTTCCCTTCCCTTCCCTTCCCTTCCCTTCCCTTCCCTTCCCTTCCCTTCCCTTCCCTTCCCTTCCCTTCCCTTCCCTTCCCTTCCCTTCCCTTCCCTTCCCTTCCCTTCCCTTCCCTCCTTCCATTTTTCTTCAATTTACCCTTCATCGTTTCCTAGTTTATAACTATATATTCTGCATTCAAAGTCACCCAGATCATTTTCTTCTGCTTCAGCCTGTCCTTTACAAAGACTGCCAATGGTAAACTATGGTAGATCTTACATTATTTTTCTTTTTTTCTTTTCTTTTTTTTTTTTTCCTCAAGACCTGTTTGTCTACCATGTGAGGCCTGTGTCTAAAAAAGGAAAGCCAATTTTACGTATGTGTGTAATAATGGCTTGCAGTCTTTCCAGTAAGCCAGATTTTTAAAAGCCAGAATAGGACCAAAATATTTGCTGTAAATTTCCCTTTAGCATCCAGGCAATTAGCTCATTTTTCTTTTATCTTCCACAAGCTCAGTGCTCTTTGATGTTTTCAAAACTGTCAGGGAAGTGGCCTTTGATGTCTTCAAATCAAAACTAGATATCCATCTGGAAGATACGCTTTAGTCAAATACACATTATTCAGCTCAGTGCAGGGATAACCAGGTGAAATTCTACAGCCCATGTTTCAAAGGTAGTCAACCAGATTAGCTAATGGTTTTTTTGCCATTACATTTTATGAAGCTATAAAAATGAAGCACTATGTATCTTTATGCAGACTCTCAGAAGGGGATCGTAAAAGGAAGTATGAAAGAAAGCAGACATGGTTAAAGAATGATGAATTTTAGACCATGATAGTAAGTAGAACAGTGGGGAAAAATCAGAGAGATCAGAGATGGACAAGATTTTATGCAAAAAAAGACCACTGCAGAGCTTCCATTATGCAGTTACTCTTTACTGAGAGTAGCAATATAATGGTAGAATAGCAGATGCCCAAAAGAAACATAACTATCCAACAATCAATATCTGACCATGGCAGAATTAAGTCTACCTTTTCTGCTGCCTGTGTTCTTGTCTGGGCATGTTACTAAGTTCCATAATTGCTCTTCTAAGATGTCTTCAGCAGCACTTTAACAAATCTGCATAAATCACCATGAAGCTTGTATCAGGTAACAGTAGATCTATCTCATTGACTGGAACACGATTTTGAGATTTGTTTTCAGAGCTCCTTTTTATAAAACCTGTGCAATGTCGATAGTCCCATTTTTAGAGGTAAAGTACCTCCAAAGCCTAAAGACTATTCTCCATTTATACACTCAAGAGTCAACATCAGCCCACTCTGCCACATCATGTCACAGATGTTCACACTAAATACTTGCCCATTGTTGCTCTTAAATCTTTTGAAAGACATTTCTCATCTGTCTTTTTTTTTATATATTCCTTTTCCCAAAGACAGATGAGTTGTATTTGAAAAAGTGTGTTATTTAAATAGGTCCATGCAAGCTACTGATTTACATTGCTTGGTGAGATTTTTTCCATTCCTTGACCAAGGTGCAAGTTCTTGGAACACATTGATATTTCATCCTATCTTCCACAGGTTTTTTTCCCTTTTTTTTTTCTTGTCATTAAATTCCTCTAATGGAATGTATTGGTCTTCTGCTCTATTTCTTTCTGAGCTCTTTTCCTGCACTATAGCATATCATGTGTAAATATGCAAACTTAGGTTTCTGTGCATTACTTTGCTGAGAAAAAGAGACTCTTCCTCTGGTTTATCTAAATTAGATTAAGTTTCCTAAAGGCTGGATCAAAGAGGAAACATAGTTCATAAACAAAGGATCTACTGACTGTACTTTCCTTTTGCACTCGCTGTACAATTCCTTTTTGCACTTGCTTATTGTTCTCATTGTTCCTTTGAGCCAAATAAAAGGACTTAAGTTACATTAAACCGCTTCATTTTCTGTCTGGGCTCTTCCTAGCTAGAACCCTGTCTAAGAATGGGATTATTATCATTATACATACTTGGAGGAAAAACAGGATTTGCACTTAGATGCTTAGATGCTCAGGCATGAAGACATTTAGGTCTTTGCTGGTGTTTTCCAGTGCGTCTGGTAACCCTGGTACAGTCTTACAGAAAAGAGAGAGAACTTCTAAACGTGTATATGTTGGCATACACATGTCCTTGCGCAAATGTACATGTCTCACCACCTAGCTCAGTTGAACAATTGGACCAAATGGCTGGTATAAAACATACTTGTCTGACAATGGAATTCAATTGCTTTTTTATACTTATATTCATTCACCTGGCACTGTTGTGGAATTAAATGACTGTAACTAAGCAGAATTTAGTTTTCTTCACATTAGGAATAAACACTGGACACTGCATTAAAAATTCAGAGAAAAGTTAGTCAGAATATTATCATAAGTGCAAATATTTAAAAGTTTGCACACACAAACATATGCAAAACACTTGGTGACTGCACACAAGCTGCAAATGCATACAAATGCAAAATCATGGGGTTTTTGAATAATGTTTTTAAATGTGGTGCCCGCCATACACAGAATGTGTCTTGTTAAATCTTCAAACCTTTATAATTTATTTTTTTAAGGAGTTTTAAATTACTGAAATTCATCTCTAGGAACAAAAAAGAGAGGACCCCGCTCAGCATTTGTGCTGGCATTTTGATCTCTGCTAACACACCTATACCTGCGACTGTGAAGCACTGTCTCTATATAACTTCATTCTAATTCTGACTTTTAGCCATGTAATCAGAGAAGAAACTGTTATTTTTTAGGGAGGTTCTTATGTAATCCACTGAACCAAAATTATGTCCAGCAAAGTAGCTTTTATTAATGCTGAGATATGAAAAGCCCCTTTGTGAGAAGCATTCTGGCACTCACCAGCCGCCCTGAAAGCGGCTGCTGAGTACATCCCTTTTGAAACTTTTCTCTTAATTTTTTCCCCATTTCCCCTGAGTTAAGCCACCATATCTCAGGTCATAGCAAAGGCAGCAGCAGGCCAGAGTGAAGGCTGCTCATGCTGTTGCACATTGAAGAGAGAGTGTTGACCGCTGTGAGAATCATAAACCTCTCAGTTTGATGATCAACTGAGCAGTAAATTAATTAATCATCATTTTATGCCTCATCAAGCACTTTGCTGAGACTCTCAACAGGGGCCAGCTCAATTAGCCAATGGGAAGCAGACTGTTTTGTTTAGCTGGGTGAGTCTTCCATAAACAGAGGAAGCTTTGACAAGCTAATAAATATGTCATCTGTCTGTGTCACTAGCTGCAATGTGGCTCCACCTGTAAAGTTGTGGGATTCTGCTCGGTATGGTGGATAGCAACTTGAAAGAATGAGAGTGAGGTATCCTAACTCCTCAAACAAAGCACTTCACATAGCTTATCGGGATCCTTAGCCAATGAATTTGTGCTTGATTATTAGAAAGACGATACTCGTTTTTGATTACTGAATCGGATATTTATATCCCTTTAAAACAGCTCTTGTGTTAGACATAGTAAAAGCAGTGAGGTGCATTTATAATTTTAAAATGTTCCTTACCTTTTTTCTTTCTTTCCTAGAGAAAAAAAAAGTGCCCACTCTTCTCAATAAATGCTTGTGGTAACAAGCTTCTCAAGGTAAAAGCTTTTGATTAAGTGGCAATAATGCTTCTGTCAAAACAGACAGGTTTGAAAAGTCCTTATATCAAATCCTGTGGTTCCACTGAAGTTAGTGGAGTTGCATCAATCTAACTGCAGCCAGAATTCAGCTCCTGTCTCATTAGACATTTCGTCATTCAGAATGGAAAACAGAAATCTGCATTTAGAAGTTTCAGCCTTGAACTAAATCACTGACTGTTGCAAATTTGTGCCATTGACTTTCATGTACCTTTACGGCCATAAGGGCCCACTATGAGTTTCTAATCTGATTTTCTGCATAACGCTGCCCGTAACCTCTGGTTGAACAAGAGATAATCACTAACATATCCAATCTTTGCTGAAAGATTTCAGGTGGTGGAAAACCTAGCACATCCTTTGCTAAGCAATTCCTATAATTAATTATCATCACCCGTAAAAATGTGCATCTTATTGCAGACTTTATTTTATCTGGCTTCAGATTCCAAATATTTCATTTTCCTAAATCTCGTCTCAGGGGAAGGAACCCCAAGTTTCTTGTAACACAGATCTCAACAGAAACAGTTTCTCCCAACTTTTTTACATTCTTTCCTCTCTTGAGAAAATATACAGTGTTCTTGGGAGGCTGAATGGCATTTTTATTCACTCAGCAGCCCATAGCCACCTTCTCCCTCCTTGTTCCTGGCCATACACACTCAAGCTCTAAAGAGATACATGTTACTTTTCTATAATTTTGTGAGTTTTATGCCATGGTTCTGGACTGCTGAGGCTGAGCACAGTGGTAAGACACCAGCACTTTGGATGACTTGTTAGGAAATGTGTCTACGAAACCCTCATATGACTAAAGTGTCAGGACACAGCGTAACTCTTAGTACAATGTAGAAACTACTTCGGTTTCCCAAAAAGAAAGTGGAGAAACACGAGCAACATTTAGAAGTAGTGGCTCTAGTGTCTCCTCAAGTGTCCATACAGGCTAGACTGACAATTGACTACACCCGCTGCTCCAACTGGTAGGAATGGTAGCAGCTCAACTAGAAACAACAGCTCAAATATTGGAAACCAATTTATAAATCACAGCCAACCTTAAAATTTCTTCCTACAGTTAGATCATCATATGAAGGGGTGCAGAAGATACTTACATGTGACTCAACTTAGTCAATAAGAGGATTCTGTCAGTCCTGTGATCCCACCTTAAAATGTCTGTTTTTTTCTGGCACACAGTTTCCTAAAATGTCTAGATTGCTCCCTGTATGAGCACTTGGTATGTACAGCTCCTTCATTCTTTGTACCATATACAAATTTTATTAGCAAAGGTTTTCTATAGCCCTTCCAAGACATTGCAAAGGATAGAGCGTAACAAAAATCTCTGCGTTCCCTTGTAAATGGCTGCACACAGTGATGGCTTCTTTTAGCTGTTCTATTTTAAACTCAGTCAGTCTGGTTTTAATCCATTTACTTTTCTACAATGATTTCACACAGGGCTAACTTTTGGCTATATGAAGCGACATGCGTTAGAGCCTTCCAACTGTAAAAACAAAAAAAAAACCAACCACAAAACTATGAGCCTAAATGAGCTCTTCACCTCAGCAGAGGTTACTACACTGACATCCTGAATTATGCCCTTTTCCAGACAAAGGGAAAAGAAACAACAGAAATTGGGGAGTTGAGGAAAAAAGGAAAATAGGAAGCTGACATTTATGCAACTTCAAGGATGGTGAGGGCCTTCTGGAATAGAGGAAGGAGTAACAGGATTGATGGGAGCATCTGAGGAATAGTGAGATGGGAAAGAGGCACACAGTGACTTTCCACAGAAGACCTTGCAGTATAACACATCTGACCTAGAGAAAAGTAATGCCAATTTTATTTGACCAGCCTGCTTCCCACAGATCACACTGATCAGCACTGAGTTTCCAGTACCTGGAGATGTGGTTTCATGCTTAGTTTTGAAAAAAGTTTCTCATGGAATTCTTGCACGGAAATTAATCATTTTATTACCATATATGTGCATGAGAAGGAATATTTGTATTCCTTCATACTTCTTGTTATACTCCTGTAAGCAAATGCAAGCGTACACGCACTCTTCAAAATTTTACTCCTGTTGCCCAGGTAAATGGTTATCAGTCTATTACTCTATTTTTGACAAAACATTTTACAATATGTAATTATTTCAGGGGATGGGAGGGTGCCAAACAATGCAGCAATAAATTTCATAAATTAAAAACAACAAGTTTGTTTTGCTTGTATTCACGAAACTATTTTTATTTCCTGACTATTCAGATGAATGGCTGATATTTCTTCCAAACTCAGCAATTTTGCCTTGCAAGGGTTGGTGTGAACACTGGTTTCTGCTTCAGGTCATGTGGGTTCAAAGCTCTAGAGTTTCACTTTGAATTTGATGATTGCTTACTGAGAACCATTTGTCTTCACTCGCATAAATCAACCTACATTCAGCAAGAATAGGCCATGGTTTCCTCAATGCTTCAAAAAAGAGGGAGCGAGCTTCTAGCATGTTTTTAATGGTTATAGATTTCATAGTGAAAACTTTGCAGAGTGGTACTCGAAACAATTCTTTGGAAAATACATATGTTTCTAGTCCACATATCTCTCACGCTTGTGTTTCAATGTCTTTTGAAAACAGCAGAGACTTTTTTCAAGCCTGTGATTTAAAAAGGAACCCAACTTGAAATGGGCTTCTAGTGCACTCATGAGCCCTGATCCGGTTCTCATTAGAGTCTGATCAGAGGCTTTCAGCGACCTCAGGGAACACTGGACTGTGGGGCATTAGTAGCAATATGTTACTACGAAACCAAGTAGAGACAAATAACATAAAGGAAGAACTTTCCCCCATTTTACCTTTACTTTTGTCTTCTAGAAATCTCTGTATGCCACTAGTCTTAAACAAGGAGCAAATCTGAATGACTTTAGCTCATTTTTCCGCTTTGCTTTTGCGGATAATTTTTGGTGATAATTTTTCTTTGTTCCCAATGTGAAATTCACTCTGCCTTGTTCTATTTTACAATAACCATTCTTAAAGATACTTTGAAGTGAACAACTCAGAATAATCATAAATCTCGGTGTCATACAGACATATGTGAACTTTCTTTTGAAAGCTTCATTGTTACTCATCTATTCTGTCTGGAATTACCCCAACCCCGTACTTTTCATCCTTTATCCTTTTTATGAAGGGCAGAAACTTTAAATATTTGACAAACTCTAATCTCAACTCAATTACAATTTGACTAATTACATCACATGAATTTTACTCCCTGTGTTTTTGTCCAAGATTAATACTGGAATGTCTCAGAGGAGTTTATAGGCAGTCCCTTTATGCATCCAAAGTGTAACGCTGAAATGAAGAAATACATAGCACAAAGAAACTTCACTTAAGAGCATTGGGAATATGACTATGCTGGTGATTAAACAACAAGATCTAATCTGGTTTCAGGCCTACAGCTGAAAATCATCTTTCGTAGAAGTGTGCCTGCCAAGGTTATTGTAAAATTATCCCAGGCACCAAAGTGATGAATGGTCCCAGCATTTGCTGTGATATGGATGCCATCCCTGTGGGGCTTCACCAAGCGGGATTTTTCATGTGGACAGACTCACATGGAGGACAGATGGGAAAGAAAACAAAATTAGTTGATCTGCGCTAGAGCAAAAATCCATCTTTCCTTTGCTACCCAGATTGTGCACTTGCTTTTTTGCAGACACGGAAATGTGTTCTTAAATTATACGACTCTTCCCTTTTTTCCTTTGTGGAGTGATCTGAATGTTTTATGCTGACCTTGGGTTTAGTGCTGATTTGCATTCTTGAACTTTCATGCCAGCCTAATTTTAGACATGCTAAGCAGCAAGCCTAATATCTAAGTTAGCACAAAAATACTGTGTCTCCAGTTGCATTAATAACAGCTTTAGTCCGATTTTGAAGACAGGCAGTTCTTAACAGTAAAAAAGTTTCAAATGGAAACGATCACTCAAGCTTAGCTTTGTCAAAGTCCAACTAATGAGGCAGTCAGAGAGTAACAGCTTCGTTTAGCAGACAGGCAGGCTTCCTAGGCCCCAGTCCTGGGACGATACGAGCAACCCCACTGATGAAGACACTGTAAACAGTGCCTTGCAGAATCGGGGCCTATCATGGTTCGGGCGGCACATCTGAGAAGAATCAGCTCTCAGACATTTTGAATGCTTCACGGCGAAAAGAAGCCTCTTTGATACTTGCATGGTTGTGTGCTTGTGACAGAGAAAGAGGGAAGGAGCTAAACTATCCCTCCATTGCATCTGTAAGTGATGCAGTTTTGATTTTGAGATAACAGAAAATTATTATTAGCCTAAAAACCAGATTTTGAATAAGTCACTATTAGACCGCTCTAAATTGCCCACATCATTTGAAACATACTGTTAACTACACAGCGTCGCATTTTGGATATAGGAAGTATTATACCAACAACTGTTCCAGAGGGGAGAGAAACGCAACAAATACTTGGTGTATTTTTCCATCTACATTTATCTTTTAATCAGATTTCCCGGGGTGAGAGGTTAAACTTAGAAAGCCAGCAGAGATGTTAAGATTATTTAACTGCAATATAACTAACACCTTAAGAACTGATTTGTCAGAATGAATTGCAGTCCAGAGTGCTCTGAGTTTTCAAACTAAATTTGTTCTTAAGATAAAAGGCACTTTCTAAAGAATCACAGTTCTTGTTCTAACCGTTCCCCCACCCTCGCCTCCAAGGCATTTCTTATAACTCTGATAAAATCACAGACCAGGTGCTCCAAGACTTTCAAAATAATAAATTCCAATCTGTCACTAAAAAATAAAAGGTTAAACAAGTTTATAGAGGGAGTTCTGTTCCAGGTGTTATTTTGAAAGTGTATGCCTAATTTATCGTTTTTCAGTAATAGTTACAAGTGATAAAGATCATGTAAATACTCTGTATTAGAAATAAGCTTTCATTTTGTCATGCAGATAGTACTAATGACTAAATAGACTTTAATCAGGAGATCTCCACCTACTAACATTAGGCCTTCTTAAGACTAATGCTGTAATCAGATTTTCTCTAAAATAAAATGTTCACGCTGTAGAAAAAAAAAAAAAGAAACAAAATGCAACTCAAACGTTGGTTATATACCAGTTTTTATAAGAACCAGAAGCATGAAAACTTTTCACAAATCACCTACTTTGGAATGGACCTTGTATAGGTTCAGTGGGTACGTCTACCAAGTGGAACGAGGCAATGGAAACTGCTAACATCTTCCATATGTGACAGCCTTTAAATTATAATACCATTTTGGATACAGTGAACGGACTGTTCTAAAACCGCAGTGTGTCAGACGGGTGGCTGGGTTTCCCTGCAGTTCCTCTTTCACTGTTTTCAGTCAGTCTTACACAGTTCTAATTCTGCTATCTTGTCCGTTATTTATTTTAAAGTGTATAGCTAAAAAAAATAGCACAAGTTTTGCCCAAGAGGTCTGAAACGTGTGCTTTGGCCCACCATAAATCAAAGGGCAGGTTATAGTTCTCAGCCATTCTGAAGCCAGGAGGGAAATCCAGGCCCCGGTTAAACAAAGTGCACGGGTATGTTCTTGAGTCCCATTCAATTGAGGGTTTTTTCCCTATCTGCAGAATGGGTTACTTCATCTCTGTCAGCTTCTGTGGTTTCTAAATCACGTATGGCAGCACTTGGAGTGGCATTATGCTGCAAGCAGGTAGTAAAGGCTTATGGATAGGCTTCCACACGTCTGTATGTATATATTTCCCAGGCTCCACAAACAAAGAGAGGCTGCCTCACTCAACAAGGAACAAAATTTCTCTCTTGTTACTTCCCTCTATGCTACTCTAAAATCTCTCTCTTGTTTCCCCAGCTTTCAAAGGTTTTTTTTTAATTGCTCTTTCTTTTTAGCCCCTTCCCTCCCTGATGCATACAAATACAGTGGCAGAAGTTAAACACCCTGAAACTTTCCTCTTGAACTAATTTTCAGAAAAGTGGTAAACAGCTCACTCCAAACTTAGCTTGTATAGATTGCAGAGGTGAACTTACAAACTAGTCAGATACAATTAACACATCAACTCAGGAAACTTTCCTATATAAAACTTGAAAAGAGTAAAACTGCAGATTGAACAGAACTGAAAACTGAGTTTCCTCATACATGGTTAAAGACTGTTCTTTAAAAGGAAAAGAAGTTCTTCCCCACAAACTCTTCTGCTACATTTTGAAATTCCAGGGAAGATTTATACCAACTTCTCTGAAGGAGCAAAAAAGAAGATGAAAGACTATAGCTGTACTACATAGTTCTATTGAGGTTTCTCAATGTGGAAGTAAGCTTCTACTGCTAACACACAAGTAAGCTGAAGTTTCTATTGCTTACTCATAAGATTACAATGCAAGTTTCACAACGCATATAATGGTGAAGCTTTGCAGTGCTACAGCTATTCTGTGTGTTTAACTCTATTGGGTTTTAATATGTAGTGATTACCCTTAAACGTGGAGTCTCTGAGCAAGGCAAGTAAATTGCTCTAAATTAATACTTTTAATTTTTTAGGAACAGTAAAAGAACCATTCTCCGAGTAATTTGTGGTAGTTCTTATTAAAAAGTAAGCAGCTGAGTTATTTAGTATGAATTGAACTGAGATAAATGAACGGGTAATTTCTTGAAACTGAAAACAATTATTCAATTAAGAATGTAAAAACAACACTTAGAAAACTTACTACTAATTAATATTGTTAGTTCTTACTTAGATGCCATAACTAGCTATGCTCTGTTGTGTACTCCTGAAGAGTGTATAAGATGCTTTGGACTACTTGCAAAGTGGACATCTGTTTTACCCCTCCAAGGTAAATGAGTTTTGAGCGTTCTGTATTCGTACTGCATTTCTTTCTTTTAGGCAGGCATTTAAATCTTTTTTTTTTTTTTTTGAAGATGAGAAATATTTGGGCACACCAAAGTTATTTTGTCATAGTACATTACTCCTGACAGGTAATGAAAAGAATTAATAATTAAGAGTTCCATGAAACCTTAATTTTACAGCTAGAGAAAGCTGGGAGGAAATGGTGGTACTGAGCTTCAGCACCAGAGAGCAGCACTATCTAAGAATTGTGATTCAAAGTTCCTCCCTTGAACCCGGTACAGTTCTAGATGAAGGAGACATGTCCTCACTTCTTTGGAGGTACAGAGTATGCAATTCTCCTTTTGGATAACTTTCCCAACTGACACATGTAAAGAGGGACCCATAACAATGCTCGGGGGGTTTATCACTTTGATACATACCCAACACATTCGCGTGTGGAGTAGCACCAGTAAGTAGCCCAGCCCAACTTTTCACACCACAGCACATGATTAGTCTAGATGTAACGTTACCAGGAAAAGGACTGCCAACCATCTGACCAGCTCTGTATCCCAAGTGGATGGATTTGGGTTAGCAATATCTGGCCCTTTGTTTCCTTTTGTTTAGGATTTATAAATAACAACAATGTCAAAGTGACTGGTAGACATTACTGTTCTCCTTGGGAACAGTTCAGCAATGCCCTCCGGCAGTTTTTTCGCTGAGCATGGGAGCGCAAAAGAAAGTCTAAAAAGCATGCAATTACCCCCAGGAAATAATTACAATGCAGAAAGCACTGGATGGTACAAGTGACATTCCAATAAACGAGGTGAACTTGTATCATCGCCCTGCTTTGCCTCGGGGATATTTCTGCCAAAGGAATATCATCCAGTTCCAAGAACAGCCAAGGACGGAGGTGGGGCTGTGCATCAGCCATTCCAGGTCCGAGCCTCAGGGAGCCAGAAGTTGTGGGCAAAGGAAACTCCTGCTAAGCCAAGCACTGACATTGCAACTCCCAAAAGCCAGGGCAGCAAGGCTTGCTGGAGGTGATTTTTAACCACCACGTTGGAAACCAAACCACACCCAGAGCAACCTTGCCTGTGTATGAGACTTTCTTATTCCAAACTAAATGATTAAGAGAAATATGGGAAACAGAGTATTTTTTATGCCTAGTTCTGTTCACACTCACTCTCATGGGAGCAGGATCAAACTCTTCTCTCTTCTTGGACTACGTTAAACTTCAAAGTTTAACCAAGTGCTGGTTTTCTTTCAATTCTAATCTTCTTTCAGTCTCTGCTGAAGGAGTCTCTCTTTGTCTGCAATAGGTAAAAGCCATACCCAAACCACATGGCAGAAACAATGGCTGGAAGAGCAAACAGTTTAGGTGAACGTGGCCAGGTTTTATCCAGCAACTTTTCCCACTCACTACAACCTTTTAAACCAACTCAGCTAGCCTCACATATATGCACACAAAACCTGTATTTATCTAGGCAGATTTTCCTACCAAGCTACTGTTTCCAGAGGCACATAGAACAGCAGCATTTGGTACATGGTACTATTGTTCTCTTTAACTTACTTTCAAAATGCCTTCAAATATCGCATATTGACCATTTCAGAACTGGAATCAACTTTTCCATGTTTTCTAGATGCCTTCTGGGAATATGCAAAATAATGCTGATGTTAGGACAAGAAATTAAAGCACTTATATACCTCTTTTCTGTCTCTGGATTACCACTATTATAAAAATGGAATTTGACTAGAAAGTCTGTGGTGCGTGAATACACTTTCGGTACCCTCAGCTGATCCGTACTATGCAGCTCTGTACTGCAGCGCTGGGTTCTAAACACTTGGTCAATCCGAACTCCTCTTCTGAGCCTTCCAAGGTATGCCGTCAATAGCGCTCAGAGATGGGCCTGCCAAAACCGTCGGATTATCTGCTCTCCAAATAAAACAAGCAAATATACAAAAATGCCTAAGTTGAAGTTGCCTCAAGCACTTTTACCTCACATAACCAGCACTTTTGGAAAGGTCCCATTGACCTTGGCAGCATATTCGAACATGGCTGAACAGTTCTTGAGCAATTTTTCCGATGAATTAGGCACAAACAGGCATGTGTCATTGGGCACACATGCAGCCTTTTCTATCTCCTCTTTCCCCTTAAAAATTAATACTGTCTCAAAACTGCCATGCGAAAAAAAAGTCACAGAAAGCAGTATGTCCTAGTGTATTGCTGGCTCATGTTTGGTATTTGAAATTACTTAGCTAAGATGCTTTGTAAACACCACAGAGTTGAGTTCTGACCAGAGACCAGTCAGTCAAAGGCATTTATCTTTTCTGACATTTATCTCAATCACAGAATTATCAGAAACTGGACATGTGACCTGACTGTGCATAGTTTCATTACCAAAGAGGGAAAACTTATGAATTTGGAAGCATTGACTCTGTGTATCAAACTCAGTCATCAACTTTTCACAAATGTAAAAGCTACATCAGTGAAAGCAGAGAATAGTGATAAATGTGTTATGTGCTGTGCATGAAGTCTATCTATTCACTAGCTTTAAAATGCTTTAGGAAAGTGTACAAAAACCATCCCACTGCTACAATTGTAATACCACAGAAGTCTTCAGCTCTGATTTTATTGCCAGGTCTACAGATCTGCTCTTTTTCCTGCCAATTGGTTGTCAGACATCATTACCCCAGCTTTATCAGTACTTTGACCTGGGCAGGGAACCAGTGTTATGTTGATGCTGCTGCACTGATGAGTGCTCCCTACTTGTCTGCCTTTCTCCATTTCCTCACCTGTCCCATCAAGTGCCATTCTTCATTTGTCTCCATTCGCCCCATCAATCATTCTTTTCTGCACCTATACTTTAACTCACAAGTTAGCCTTCCTTCTTTCATGAACTTCATAACTCCACTACTTTTCTTTCCTCCTCTCACACTTCCTTTTCGCTGTGGGTCATATGAAAAAAAAAAATTCTGAAAACTTGGGAGGAGAGAAAGGGAAAATTAAACATCTTGTGTTATAAGACAGCACCTCAACTAGAAAAATTATGACTCATCTGTAGCTTTCAGCACACATCTTTTTTGTGCAGTACTCTGACTGGCACCAAACATAAACATCTGTTACCAGGAGAATCTCCACTCGCCGTTCTACGTTGTTTCTTCACACTTTCCCACATTGATAACATGTTCCGAGAGGTTTCTTGCTGTAACATCATGTATTATGGAAACAGCTTTGGGCTGCTATGAAACACTCATCCCAACTCAATCAAAATGTAACACAAGCCTTAGCTCTATATTTTCATCTGCAAATGTCAGGACACAGTACAAAGTTCAATGTCATTATCCTACTTCACAAAGGAAAAGACCAAGAAAGAGAAACTGATTATCCCAACAAACCAGTAGCACTGCCACATGGTCACTAAGGCATACTGCCACACAAACAAAGTGAGAAAGCCATCTACAGCTTGAGTGGAAGTCCAGTCCCTTTATTGCTACGGCTTCAGCTGCAACTTCAGCTAGAGAAAGAATGGGGGCTAGATACCTGATGGGCATTTAATTATATTTTTTGTTACTTCCTTATAGGGTTTATAACTGAAATGCCTTTGTAGGCCTGCTGCTTACAGTTTAGAAAACATCCAACAAAATTTAGGAGTAACTATAAATCAATATTACTTTTAAAGACTAGCTAGGCTCATAGAGGATTTTATGAAACTGTTAAAATAGAATTATGCTGTTTTGCTCAGTAGCATGTTAAGTCAACTAATATGATTCCACAATTTCTTTCAAACATATATTTGTAACGTATGATTGAATTAATTTATAATGGGGCAGTAAGTTAGTAAACTGCACTATTCTAAACTCTACTATTCATTAGAACAAGTACAGACAATTAGCTATCTTGGAAATTTTATTTAGAATTAAGAGAAGAGGGAAACGTGAGAGCAGTTGAAAGCAAGATTTCTCAGGAAAAAAAAAGCAAAGCTATTTAATGTTCATTTCAATTTGGTTTGATGTTTATTTGATTTTTCAGTTTGCAGTAAGTGCCTTGTTATGATCACGTGAAAAGTTATTAGAGAAAAGAAGAAAGCTTTGTAGGGTTTATTTGTTCCAACAAAAGCTAGGGGAATTAAATAAAAACAAACTGAACATAAATATGTAAAGATAGTACACGTTGCAAATTAATAGCTTATTTTTAAAAAGGAAATTTAATAAAGCAATGCCGTTAGCTATTTGAAAACTGGGAAAATGATACTTAACATGCCGGGAATGTTGGCAAGTTTTCCTACCTGAGCTGGAGTGTGAATAACTAGTTATTATGCTTATTTTATTTGCAATCAGAATGAACTTGATGACAACATTATTCAAATATGTAACTGGAAATATCATTGTCTTTCCAAAATATCACATGACATAAATAATATAGATTTTGACTGTGGGACTTTAAAAAAAAGGTGTTATCTCATATTCACCGTGTCTGTAGTTCCATCACATAAACCTAAACCACTACTGTTCACTGTCAGTGAACTCTGATAAAATTTTGAATCCTGAAACTAATTTTTGCTGTTGTAATATTCTGAAGGAATTAAAATCAAAATGATACTGTAAAGAAAAATGTTCCTCTCCACAATATGTAATTGTGATTAAAAAGAAAGCAAAATCAACCTATTGTCACAATCTCAATGTAAGTAGTATTAATGATAGCACAAATGCTTGATTTTTAAGTGTCTGCACTGAAAAAGATATATTTGATGTGACAGTTGCCATGGCAACTACTCAGTTTCAGCGCATACTAGAGTATATAGTTGTGTAAAAGCTGTTGATGCATGGGACCTCACAGTGACAGCCTTACAGTGTATATTTATATACAATTTTTTTTATTTCTTTCTTAAATGGAAAGTAAGATTTAGCTGTGCTGCAACTTAGTGTTGTTTTATGAGTGGTGGTAGGATCCTTTAATAGCACTGGAGAAAGAACAGTCACACAGAGAACCAGCGAGGAAGGAGAAAAAGTTTTCACATCATTGTATTTTCACACTTAAAATTTCTCTAGATTCTTGGCTGCAAAACAAAATTTGTGGTTTGAAATGATTGTTCATTTCTTGCTCATTACCACTTACAGATTTTTATTTTTTTTTCTCAGGCAGACTTTTGCTTTCGACTTCCAAAACTGAGTATAAGTATTATTCAAATATTTCTGGAAAAAATAACCTTTCCAAATACATTTGGCTTGTCTTGTATATATCATACAAAGTTTATGATAACTTTGTTTATAATAACTTTGTATCTAGGAAGAAAGTTATGCTCTACAGGGCCGGGGCGGTGGGGGGAGATTAATGAAAAAGCAAAAGAGGCCTGAGAATCTCAGAAAAAAAGCAGAAATTTCTAAAGGTTTTGCATGGGTGCCTCTGAAGCATGGATTAGTTCTGCAAAACAAAACCTTGATTTTGGAAAGGAAACTATCAAGAAAGAGTTTGGTGCAAAGTGTTAATGAAAAGTCCTTCTGTGAAGTGGTAGTTGGACTTCATGAATACTCTTCCCAGGAACCTAAGTGAGAAATTTCAAAATCCCAAAACCTTGTTTCCTGCTAAGTACTAAAACTCATCAGAGGAGCGTTGAGGCTACACCAGAGAGGATGCACGTGAACTTTCTTGTCTTGTTTTTACCATTAGTGACAAAGTGGTATTTATTATGTCAGCTTAAAAGCTGCTGGCAGCTCAACAGCTGGCACTCGTGTCATGCGATACAGAGAGACTTAGAGAACTTGGTAGACTCAACAACAGAGTCCTGAAGTTTGGGTTTTCACTGCGGAGATGGGTGACATAAGTTTTCCAAGATGGAGGGTCAGAAGAGCCATCTCCCCTACTCCTGTAAAGAGCTTCCCCACAGCCAGACTGAGTGTTGGGGCCCAACCACAACGAATACAGCTTTCTCCTGGCTGAAATACCTCTGTCTCTTTCCTACCAAGGTTTATTTTTGGGTGGGTGGGAGGGGCAGGAGGAAGGAGAAAACTCACCCCTATATGCTCTTACCCAGATATAGCCTGGGAACACACCCACATCAGACAGCTCTGAATTAGTCTAGGCATAGCCAGCCATTCAGGTCACATTCCCTCCAGCTCTCCTACCTTGCCTGCCTGAAGCCAGTTCTCTTCATGGTTATGTGGTCTACCTGAGGTTTAGTTCACCCCAGCTGTGTGTACCTGCTGCACAGCGCCAGAGCTGTGGAAAGAAGGAAGCGCTGGTGGAGGTCTGGAGAGCCAGGAGACAACCCCAAGCTATGTTCTGGAGAAAGTAGCAGTCTCAGGTGCTGCCCCAAGGCAAAGATGGCTGTCTACTGCCCCCCAGCTGCCTCTCACAAGGGCCGGGTTGTAGGGCAGGGATGGTTTAACAGGTTTCATAATGTGTGGTGATGAGGGGAAGGCAGAGAACATAATGTAGGCCTGCAAGAAAAGCATTTCATATCTTCTTTTAGTTCTTACTGCTGCCCCTCCGGTAATCTCTGAAGCTCATAAACTTCCCAGAAGGTTGTGCCATGTTTGAATGCTTTGACATATTAAATATTTTTATGTGGGTTCAGTTCCAAGATCTTCAAATGCTTATGATTTTCTAAAGTTAAAATTATAATAATTTATTTTCACAGATGCCTGATTCTTTTTATGTTGCACACAATAGTTCTTATTAATTTCTTCACTCATATATGTTTAGAAAAGGAAACTTCATCTCGAAATCTGTGCCAGACATAGGTCCTTATGTAGGCAAGGGTCTGTCCTTTCCTCTGCTCGTAGCCATGACGCCATTTTTCTGTGGTAGAAGCAAGAGAAACCCTTCATGATGTCTTCAGAGGTATCTGTGTTGTCTGTTCCACCTGGATGGTGAAGGCAAAGGAGAACAAAGCAGAAAGCAGACCTAGGCTTCATTAGACCTGGCAGACAAAAGAGAAGATATTTATGTTCCTGAAGGAAGGACTTCTATGAGGATCTGAAGACAGCCACTCAGATGCCCATCTTTTCCACTGTGCTACCTCGCTACTTTTCAGTAAAGTCAAACTAGAGCAGTGACAAAGGTCACCCATGCACACAGACTGAAAAGAGTGCTCCTTTTCAAGGAATAACTAATATAATACCTTCCTTGCCATGGATTTAGGTGAAAAACTTCTCCCACTTCAGACAGTGGAGAAGCAGATCCTGCAGCTGCTTTGCTTGACTGTGCTTCAGCCTTTTGCTCAAAGCTCACAGGGATTGCCGTCAGAATTGCATGGTCATGATAGCGGTTATCCTAATACATGAGCTGCACTTACATGCTCGTGATGCATGAACAAGATAAGAAATAGAGTTACCAGAAAAGAATCCTACAGATAACATAGCATTGCTTCTGCAGGGTCTCCAAAGACTCCTCTGCAGGCTGATGTGAAACAGCTTGTGGGGAAAACTGTTTCTTCTCCCTCCTTTCCTTTTTTCCCCTCCACCCAAGAATACCCAGGCCAAATATCCAGAATATCCATCTGCTGTTCCAGATTCACTCTTCAGGAGTTATATGCAAATTGTACTATCTACAAAATGCCTTTCTTTAGTGATTATTGATGTCTTTTACTGTTAAAAACTCTCCAGAGTTTTAAGGTCTAAATCCATTTTCTCATGAATGACCACCAACAGATACAATCACTAGGACTACCACGTTGACCACAGGGATATATGACCAATGGCCAACAAGCTGTGAAGAGAAAACAGTATAGATTGGTCTTACAAAATTCAGAGGGGATTGACCTCCAGAGATGTTCCCAGCAGCACCCAAGAGGCACAATATTTAGCCCTCTTATAACAAAAGAGTTTGAACCTTCCACATAATACTCAACCTGAACCTTCTCATACCTGGGAGCCAGAAGAACCATGCTGGACTTTCCACCATCTTTGCAGTGAACGCCCACTTTGACCCACCAGGCAAGGGCCTCTGGGAGGCTTCGAGAAAAATTGTTAGTGCTGTGGGGTTTGTAGCCTGCTTTAGATCTCCGATTTAGATCTCTGATTCCCTTCTTTTCATGTATGCCATTCTAAGGATAAAATAGTCTTTCCTCTGTCTTTCAGTCCTGGATTGGATACAGCTATAATTTGCAATAGCCTATAGGGCACAGAGTTAGAGGCCTCATGGACACACAAATCAACTTGAGGGCAAGGTTATCATTAAAAGAAAATTTGAAGCTTCTTCACAGAAATTACTTTAAATTTCAATATTTCTGTTTTTTTGATTGAATAATCTTTGAAAATTATGTTACCAATTATGCTGCTTGTGCCTATTACTAGAACAATTAGTAAAAATTGATTATCATTGTGAAGAAAAATTTGCTACAATGAAAAGTGAGCAATTCAACAAAGAACCCACTTCAATTTGAGGAAGTCACATATCTTTTCCCATTTTTCTGAAAGCAAAGAATAGCTGGCAATGAAACAGTACTAGAGGAGTAGTTACTATCCAATACGTCCATACCTGAGGCCCTAGGCTTGAAATTATGAAGAAGGATGTAACAGAAAGGTGTACCGGTCATTGGTAAGACTGTCACATGTAAGCATGCTGCAGAACAGGCCTACTTAGGTGGTCATAAGTATAAATCAAATCCCTGCTGGAACTTTTATGCTTGCTGCTCTTGAGTTTGACTCAACTGTGTTCGAACGTAGAAAAAAATTGTGATGGTTTTGTGACAGTGGAGTTTGCTTTATCATGCCCCTACATCAATGAACTATAGTAAAAAATTGCAATGCACTTTTTACACAATTTTTTGTAGCCACAACTGTGTGAATGACTGTCCTCTAGTGACATTCAGATGTAGCACTAACAAAGGTGTATGGAAGCAATTGCTTTATCCAGCATAAACCATGGCAGGTTACTGAAAAATTCCTTAAAAGTGTCAGGTTGGGCAAGTTCCCAAGGAAACATAAAATACTTTAAAGACTTAAAAGACTTCCAACCTAGTACTCCACAAAGTTATTGCATTGGTACTTTAATGAATAAAACCAAGGCAAAACACTTCAGTGTTTTATCTCAAGTGAGTATACTTCAGTGCAGCTTCTTTAAACATCCAGAACCCTACTCACTGATAGACCTTAATGCTGTTCCTTTCCCACGGGCAAGCAGTCTGTGAAGAGTTGACGGGGTCAGCAGAAGAAGTGCATATCTGGATATACTCATGTGGCAGCCAGCTCAAGAAAGCAGTGAAATTGTTCTTGCAAGCAGTGGAGATACAACCAATAAAACCGCTCATTAGAGGGTAGACGTCCTCCTGTTAACATAGGTGTCAGTCATGTAGGCATCCTTCCCTTCTGTCCTCTCCTCTCATTTTATAAACAAGTTTAATTTTGTAACTAAGACTTAGCAAAGACCAGACCAGTATGTCAGACTTGTATTAGCCCAATGGTTGATTCATCATATGGTACATACACATCTTCGAACTTGACTATGCAGCCTGTAAAGTCATATGTTATCTCCTAGTCTACTTCTCCTTCCCACCAAGGTCTACAGTCCTAGATGCTTGGAAACTAACTTCCTCCTACTCCAAGGAGTAGAATACAAAGTACTAACTAGGAATAAAATAAGATATTTGACTTCCAAACATCCGTATTAGCCACTGAGTCACATATTGTCTCTCTGCTGGCACCAGAATATATACATCCCAGATGATATTTTATTGCTGATCCTTATGGTTAGTGAAATGTTTAACGTCCTTTTATGCCGCTGGGTCTGCACGAAGAACAACAGTAAGTCAATTATTGGCATTCTGAAGTAGGGTACAGAAAGTTTACATTCTAATAGCAACCTCACTGGTGATACTTATGGCTGCCTACAATAACATTACAGGGTGGTTTTTTCCTTCTTTTAAAGGCTTGTGACATTCTCACGATGCAAAACTCTCTTACAAGCTATATAATGGAAAAGCCTTTACAATCTTTCAGCTATGGCCTGCCACAGAAGAAAACACAGTTGTTACATATTCTGAGAACTTAGAGTACACTGTGATTGTGTCGTATTTTGGCAGGCTTGAAAGTTCAAATATATAATTGCAAATTTTAAGAAAGAGGTCTGCCACTTCCCTGCGGCAGCCTGTAACTTGAATGTCATTGGAAAAATGAGAGTTAGTGGCCAGTCAGACCACTACTGATGCTGCAACTGTCTGAACATAAGTGTTTCCATTCTGTTGATTGGTTAAAATACCATTGTGAGTCGTTGGAAATAGTGGCCATTTTGGTAAACAGTTATTGAAATAACATTGGAAAAAATAAGCAAAAGCCAGTAAATTTTATAGCCACAATTTCTTTTCTCTCAATGTATATTTGAAAGTTAGGGAGACAGTAACTATCAGATTTTTGGAGAAGCCAAAAGGTTGTACAGGAGCCACTCATTAGTAGAAGGGCTCCAAAAAGTTCAAATTATTTCTAAAATGATATCTTCAAGAGTTTTGCCTTCAAATTTGAACTCATAAGATTTGAGGATATGCGCTAAATTATTCCTATAAAACAGAAGCTACAAAGAGAATTAAATGGGAAATTAAATCAAACCTTAAGTCAGAAGCATTGCAGTAATGAGATCATATTTTTCCCTTTATTTCCTCCTGCTTCATCTCCTTCCTGAAGTTCTCAAAGGAAGCAAATAAAAAACATGTTCTAGTGAACGTCTGTGTTTTTAGACACAGGGACATTCAGTTAGCTGAGCTCTTCTGTGCATTCGTGCCACAGATGTACTGTATTATTCCTCTTTTGTGTTAGTCCAAAAGCACTTTTTTAAACCATCAGTACATAGAATATTATGACACCATCACACCTGGACAGCAAAAACGCCATGGCCTGGGTTGGCCTCAATAATGAACTACTTTGCCTCTTTGTTCCTTTAAGTCAGGAATATAGCACAGTAGAGAGATGGTGCATCAGTCTTCCTGTCTCCTTTGCACTGAAAAGACACTTCTCCTCCAGGATAACTTGCGTAGCCATGTATAATAATCGAGTCCATTACAAATCAGAAATATATACATACTGTCTCCGCATAGTGACATTCATGCATGCAGTTCTTCCTAACACAAGCAGAGCTTTTTTTGGTTTACTCACAGTATTTGCAGAGCCGAGGATGGCTCAACAAGCATTAGAAAAGCTAGTAAATTCTGGTCTACCTCTTACAGTGAGAGCGATTTTTACTATAAACCTAAGTTCAAGTGTCTTCTGACAGTAAGCCAGATTTTCGGGTTTTTTTAGTTTTAATAGTAGAATAAATTAAATAATACAACAAAGTCTAATACAGGAAGGGGACCCTTATTAAAACAAAATGGAACTTCATGTGTTTCTGACTGTTTGAGCCTGAGGCTTCTCCCAGGTGCTAGTAATATATTGGCAGCCAAAGTCAGGCAAAAGTTCAAGGAAACACTTCTCTGCTTTTAAAAATCTGACAAGCAAAACTTCCAGTTACTGTTTTGAATAAATGATTTATAGCCAACTTTCTCAGGAACAGTTATCTGTCAAGGATATTTTGCTGAGAGTCCACCTCTTGAAAAATCTGTTAATTAACTGCTCTACCCAGGTAGTGAACTATTTAGTGAAATATAACTCTCCCTTCCATTTACAGCATAGAGCTTTTTTGCATGATCCTAATCACAAAGAAAAAGTAGTCACTCAGCCTTGGGAAAAAAACTTAACTTCTGCACTTTAATGCATCCACGATCCACTTTTTCTTTCCTTTGACTTTTACTGCTGTGATTTCTATTACACTGTAGTACAGCAAGAGTCTGTCTGAGCTACCGCTCTCCAGGCTTCACCAGTAGCAGCAACTTTGTGAGAATTGTTAATATACTCTTCAGAATTGTTCTGTTGTCTCTTTAAGATTAAAAAAGGACGTTACTGTGTTTTTAATTTTTTTTAAATAAAAAAATGTAGAATGTATTGTCTTAAATTATAAATGGTTGGGGTTTTTTTTTTAGCAAAAGTTAGTAACTTAAAGCAAGCTTATCCTTAAATCATTTTAAGGCTACTTTACACTTCTAAAGTAATAGGCAGAGGTCTTAATTTAACTGACAATATAGATACTCATATTATTTAAGGATAAATTTGTTTTAATGAGTAACACTGTGCCCAATCCTGTATGTTGTAATTATCACAGGACACACAGAGATAGCAGAACAAAAAATTCCACATAAAATAATGAACCTTTGGAAATGCATTTAGTTTACTGATACGTGTAGCTTCTACTTTCAAAACTTAATAATTTCACTGTGAAACCTATCTGATTTGCAGTTAGATTTTCACTGGAACAGCTACCTTATTAAAACAGGTAATTAAAAAGAAAATCAAAATATCTGTGAAGTTTGTTTCTCATGCAGAGATAAAGTTTGATCTAAATGTTGGCTATCTAAGAAACGGGCTCCCAAGTTCCGAAGAAAGTTTTTTGCACTTTGATCTCACTTCAAAATGGAGAAAGAGACAATATACTTATTCACTGTGTTGAACTGCATTCTGTGCATAAAGAATGTGTGTATCCTTACAGAAAGAGACAGAATCCTAGAACTCTAAACAGCAAGCATATCTATGGTATATTTTCAAGAAAAAATCGATACAGTTGTTGATTTTTAGTCATTCCTCTTCCTTATTCATCTGTTGCCATCTGCACTTAAGCTTTCTTCTTGCAATCCAGAAATGAACATCCCAGCTAATCAAAATCTTCAATGAGTTACCTCTGTTTTGCACTTAGAACCTCAAGATGAATAGTCATAGATAAGTTATACGTTAACTTCACACTGACATATACACCTAGGCCACAGCATTTGCAATATTAAAGCCTTCCACCATTTTAAATATTTGGCAAATGTAGTTTGCCAAAACTACTTTATTCTCTTGATTGGATTAGATTTTAGAGGAGGTAAAAGGTCCCATATAGCTCCTGTTAAGTGACAAAGGTTTATTGGAGATTCTAATTTTTTGTTGACTTTTTATTTACTTTTTAAATGGGGGCACTGATTTACAATTGCATCAGCATCCCATGACCCCACTCAAAGGATCTGTGGCATGGTACAAATTTTTGAGAAGTGGTTTCCTAAAGGCCAGTATAACTAAACTGCACTACATTAACATTTGACTTCTCTGGAATGGGAGACTTACCACTACAATAGTAGAAGGGAGAAGGGCAATTTGTATAGGATAATAGCTTAGAAAGGGAGAAAATCTAAGTTTAAGTGGAAAAGTACTTGGGAATATTTCACATTCCGGTTAAATCAAGACCAGAATTGAAGTATGATGATCTAATTTGCAACTATCTTTCTTTTTTTCTTTCCTTTGAAGAGAGAATGTTAGAGATCTCAGTGGGGAATGAATCATAGAATCATTTAGGTTGAAAAAGACCTTTAAGATCATCGAGTCCAACCGTTAAACTAGCACTGCCAAGGCCACCACTAAACCACGTCCCTAAGCATCACATCTACACGTCTTTTAAATACCTCCAAGGATGGTGATTCAACCGCTTCCCTGGGCAGCCCGTTCCAATGTTTGATAACCCTTTTGGTGAAGACATTTTTCCTAACATCCAATTCAAACCTCCCCTGGTGCAACTTGAGACCATCTCCTCTTGTCCTATCACTTGTTACTTGGCAGAAAAGACTGACCCCCACCTCTCTACGACCTCCTTTCAGGTAGTTGTAGAGAGCAATAAGGTCTCCCCTCAGCCTCCTTTTCCCCAGGCTGAACAACCTCTGTTCCCTCAGCCAATACCAGTATATTACGGGGTTGATGTGCTCTCTATGTGTGTTTTTGCCCATTTGTCAGTCCAGAATAAGACATTTTTCTAGAAGAAATGACACAATGTAGAATATATCCCAGAAGGGCTTGATTACACTATGATAAAGTTCTAAGGAGATATTACTAAGTATTACCATATTCATCACTGGGCACTGCTTTTGAGACTTCATGAAGGCAATCAACTAAATGAAGAAAAGAACTTCCTTTCAAATAGTAGATCTATCCATAGACAAAATAAATTATTCAACTAAAACATGTTTCTGAATTCTTGGATTTGTTCCCAGTTTAACTGGCAATTATTTAGCTGTTTCTTCATGGGGATAATTTCCTTGGTCTGGGTAAAGTATTGAAATGCATTTTCAGATGTACAAAGGTGGATATTGAATTTTCTTTATCCTGCAGAGTTAGAAAATATTATTTTAGCAATTTACAAAATATTGGAGTTTGTCAAGACCTAATTCTTATTTATGTATGACTGATGAGCACCACACCAACAGTGTGAAGAAGTATTAAACACATGTAGTCCATTTAAAATGCTCATAGTCTGATAAAAGTTAAGTTTATAATAAGAGTTACTGTATTTGCAGTTTTATTCCTTTATTTTCTTACCAGAAAAAAATTGGAAAAACTCTTTTTTTTTTCTTTTTTTAATTAAATAGGTCACCTTCCAATCACATGAATGAGAAATTGACTGATCTAGTCAGTTAATTCTGGGTACAACTTTCTTTCCCTTACTTTCTGCAAAATTTCATAAAGGAGAGGGTTTGCCTGAATAACCACAGGCCCATTAAACTACACTCTTACCACTATGTTGAATGAGAAAAATCATAAAAAGGGATTATAGTGCTCTAAACTCCTTCAGTACATGACTCAAGAGGTGCCTGGCTGAGCCAACTTTCCTTGATTTGACTCCACTGAAAACCAAGTCAACGAGCAGGGATCCCTTCCATCTCAGAAAAATCCTGGAAGAAGTCATCTCCTTGTGCAGAGCAACTGAAATCCACTCTTAATACACGCTCGTGCCTTATTCTCGAGATCCACTTAATTAGGTCCACAACAAGTAAATAAACTTAGAAAGTCTCCAGGATTTGTTTTTTTTGAGCTAACTTTATTGCTACTTACTAAAAATCTACCATAAACATTGTGCTTTCCTGACAATCTGTTAACCGTCTTCTTGGACAGATATGAAAAACCTCTGCCTTGGAGAGGGAGGAACACAGAAGAGTAATTGACGTTTTTTTATGTGGAATCATAGATAAGACCTCTGAAATATCTTGGGAAAGATCACTCTAAAATCCAGTCACGCAAACAAAACTGGAGGATCTTTCAAGTTTCCCTACTAAAGAGCTTGGATTTAATCATCCCCTAATATGTATTCTCACAAATTAAAAAATATTATTAAATACGAGATACACGTGTTTATGGAAATATTTTTAAATAGTGGGAGAATTTTTGAAATTGTTATGCCATCCTTAAATTGGTTGTTGGTTTCTATTGTAGCCAGATAGTCAAACTGTTGCACATTGTAAACACGTATAGAGGTACATTGGAACTAGGGACACAAGGACTACCAGTGAAACACAAAAGGAATGGTAAAAATAAATAGTTAAGAGAAATCCCAGCTAAAATAAAGAAGGAATAGTGGTCAAGAAATAAAACATTAAACTTCCAAAAGAAACTTGAACAAAACAATAAGAAAAAAAAAAACCCATCACTTTTTTCCCTGCTTTTTGTGCTGGGAAAGAGGGAGGCGAAGATAATTTTCATAAAATCAGCTAAAAATATCATTTCCCTTCTCTCTTCTCAGGAGAAAGGAGATAAGATTTGAAATAAAAGTTTTTAAAATGAAAATAAGGTTTCATTTAAAACTATACAGTACTGACCAAATAATGATGAAAATGCAAATGAGAAAGAATATATTTTTTTAACTGGTGGGAAAATGACATTTTAGCAATATAACTAGAAAAGAGGAGATATTTCATTTTTACACTGTAGCTCACCCCCCAAACACATTAGCTGGTGGGGTGGGGGCTGGGACTGATTATAACAGTCTGCTTCTTTTTAGTTTGCTGTGTATGCTGATTCTTCAGAGAAGCTGTAGCTAAGCAGCGGGGGCATAGCTGCATCTGTGATTTGTCCCGGCCCCCTAACCTGAGTCTGAGGGGAGCTTGTGGCTGGAGGGGAGATTACCCTTCTTCCAGAGTCACATCAAACACCCACAGCTGGGCGCTGCTTTTGGAGCACCTGGTGAAACTGGCAATGTGGGAGAAACACAGCAAGCAGCAAACCCGCAGCAAGGGTGCAGAGTGAGAGACGTGCTGTGAGGAGCACGAGGAGCCGAGCATCAGGAGCGAGAGAAAGTAGGTGACTTTCCAGCAGACCCCAGAGAGTATTTGGAGTTTTCTCAATCAAAAAGCCAGAGGTTGTTGCTGGATGGGACCCGCAGCACGGGGCCGCTGTGGGCAGGACCTCCTTTTGCACCTGACAGACTGCATTTGCACCTTCAAAAAGTTAACTTCTAGGCAATTCTCTTCTGTTCTCATAAAACTCCACTTGAGACACTGGACGCCTTCTGCTGCTTTCACTCCAAAGCAAAGGAGGCAAAGGACGAAACACTGCGGTATTGAAGCATTTCTCAACAGCAGCCGTCTCACACCTGGAAAGCGCGAATCTCACAACAGTGTAGAGAAAACAGTTATGATTACAGTTTTTCTTTGGTTTTGTTTTACTGAAGATCATGCCTTGAAACTTTCCTAGATCTTTGTAGGCAGCTTCTGTTACAAACGCATGATGATTCATGCCAAAATTAACCCAATGTTTACTATATATAAACATATATATCATATGTCTTCATGCATATATAAAATTATGCATTGTGCATGAACACATATACATATATTTATATATAGCTTTATATAATTAAATTAATATTCAGCGATAAAACATAGATTCACTCGTCCCCAGATTTACCATATGTCCAGTTTATGATGTCTTTTGGCATTGAGAATTTGTCTATTTCATACGTAAGGATTAAAAACTTTACTGGAACAGAATCCTGTCTGATAAGTTTAAGAGGCTTCTGAGGCTGTGGTTTGGAAACCACTGAAATGAATGCCATGAAGCAAGTCAGGCCAATTTAAAATAAAATGAAGAGCCTTGTCTATTTCATTTGCATTAGATATCTTTGTTGGTTCCAGTTATAAAGAGTCTCAGGGAAGAATTATGTTTTAACAAGAACCAGTGTTCACCATTCAGTTTTATCAGGATTTAAACTTTGGAAATAGCCCTGTGGTTAAAGAAGAAAGTCAGAACCTCACATCCTTCAAGCAGAGCCCTCAAGATAAGATTTAGGCCTTCGGCAGTCAGGATTGTTCTGGTTAGTAAATGATATAAGTAGCTGAGCTTACTGCTTATTACTGATATGGAAGTTGTTCTCTAGTTAAGCAGAGCTATTACGGCTTCTTTTTTTGTTGTGCAAATATTTTAACCATCTGCAAGTTGGTTGTGCCAGACACAATCTCATAGAAATATGTTTGAAAACTTTTTTTCTCCTTTTTGATTCCAAAAGCTTTGAATTCAGAACTGCCAAATGGATTCTTTTTTTTTCTGGACAGGAGAATTCAGAGCTCTTTGTCATCAAGACCCTCTTGACCTATGAGCCTACTCTGAAGAAAGTGGTATTTTGATAAATAATGTGTATTTTTTTACTGACCACTTACATATCTCCCTATTGTTTCATGCTGGTTACCCATCACAGACCTAAGAAGTCAAAGCCCAAGACGAAGTAATTTGTTCTGAAGAGTCAATGCGAAGTTGCAGAAATAAAATTTTTCATCAATAGCCAACTACAATTTTAGTAATGTTCACAGCTGTTATTTAGGGGTTTCTCTGAGGACATCACTAAGTCGTTCAGGCTGAGGAACTTCTAGCAAGTGTTTCCCCTATTAGTTTTTAACCATAGAGAACCAGCTATTGCCTTTGGTAATAGTCTGTTATTTCTATTGCTCCTTAAATCTTGGGATGCAGGTGCAGCTCTTTGGATCTGATTGCTTATGTTTCCTCGAAATTTCCTTGAAGGAACTCAAGTTAGATGGGTGGTTTTCCTTCTTTTTGTGAGGTACAAGTTCTACAGGCTACACATATAAATGGCGTAGTAAATACTGCTCCTACTTAAAACGAAAAATATATAAGAATGACCCTATTAATATATTAAGGAGCTACAGTGTCTTCAGGAAATCATATGGATTCAAAAGACACAAAGACAGAGAGACAAGGTGACTTACAAGTCATTCAAGACTATATTTTCAAATACAGATGAGGAAATTCAGTCTCATTAATCCATGTTTAGAGATTAATAACCCCGTATTTTTTAATCTACATTTAAAGAGCTCAGTAATCTAATCAGACTCAGTAGTTCTAATTAGTAGCTTCTCTCATTGCCATCCAGAATGGAAATAAATACAGATGCTGAACTTAAGCACCTCTTAAAATACTGGCAATAGTTTTTCCACTTCTGCAGAAAAGCGCTTTGAGCTTTGTCTTTTTAGGTGCATCTTTATCTTCAGCAATATATAATTATCCACAACATTGTAGTATCTGAGCATTGATGCAAATGTTTTCCTACAGTAGAAATAGCTCAGGGGAGAAACAATGAACTAAATATTTGCTGTGCGTAACTCTGTCTCATGTTAGCACACTCCTTTGGGATCTTAGAGATGTGGGTTTGGATTCCTTTGAAGAGTGGTATGAAGCCTCATTTCCACACTGAAGGTGACCATTCTTCTGTGTTTGCAGAGAGTGGATCTGAACTCTGCAGCAGATCTGAACTATGCAGATCCACTGTCCACTATGCCAAAGAGAAGAAGCCAGAAGAATTTGGACAGGATGTTGATTAGTGTTTACAGTGATGCGTGTAATTTCTGCGGCTCAGCCCATCTCACTTGTGCCATTGGCATAAGATGTCCAAGTGGCAACAAATGCATATGGACTTGGCAGCCATCCTCATGCCTAAACTGTCAGACATTTAGATTAATCCTGCCTTCACTATGTTGGAGTGTAAACAGCAGACAAGAAGTCTATAGCAAAGGCAGCTACGGTCTGCACCAGTAACTGACCAGTATATACTCTGCTCTTCTGCAGATCCCGAGAGCTGGGCTAATGACAGTGTATGATTGATAATTACATCTGTTCTTTCTCTTCTGTCTGCCTGTTCAGCAGAAAGTGTCTTGGCTCTCTGCGAAGACAGGGAGAGCTTACTTTTTACATGCAGCCACACATGTTTTCAAAGGTATCGTTTCTCCTACTGGAAGGGTATAACTTTCTGATGAAGTCATTGACATACAACTTGAAATATGACACCATATGGAATCTGTTCTTTAGATTTCACGCACTTGTCACAAGAATGACTTGTGACTTTCTGTTAACTTCTGTTTTCAGACTTGTCAGTCTTAAAATAAAGTACCTTTTCTTATATATAACACAGCGGATTCACTACTCTTAACTGATTTAAAATGTCTCTATATTGCTTCATTTGAATTATCTATTAGAAACAAAACACGGTGGTGTTTGGTCAAGTATGTTCAGATCCTTCTGTTTTACAGTGTAACACTGCAGGCTGATAGGCATTTATCACTTCAAAAGAATCTCTTGTAAATCAGACTGAACACTGAGACCAGCCACCTAATTTATCATCAAGTACAATCAAAGATTACAGTTCATCAAATACCAAGAGCAAAGCTGTTTTTCTATAGGTTTTTTCATAGCGCTCTTAAATTAAAAGAGGCTTCCTTCACTTTGATAATATGTAAATAATAAATAAAAGTGTCTGCTTATACTTTTCTTACTAGCTTCTGTAACAACCCTGTGGTGATGAAAACAACTATCATCTGCTAACTTGTATAACTGGCATGGTTTTAAGAACACTGAAGCCCTGCTTCAAGGCATAACTAAATGTCAACAGAGAGGCATATTTCCCACCTACACAAGTAGGCTCGTAAGCTGTGATTGGAGGAATACTTGGAGTATATTTGTTCTCATTAACAAGAATTTCACAGCCTGTTTCTATGAATAGATCAGAAAAAAAAATTCTTAAAGGTTTAGATACCTAAAGTAGGACTTAGGCAAGAGACTGTTATGTCTTCATCTACGGATGAATTTGTCACCACTTGAAGACTTCTTCTCAGGTGCCGTTAAGACCACTATTTATTGTAATGGGTGACTTTAAAGGTCATAAGTTACCTAGTTACCAGGTTACTCCATACATGTGTAGAAGTAGGATACCACTAATATGAGGTTGGCCACTGTTGAGGGTCCTTGAGTGGTCTCAGCCGCCCTTGATATGCCTGATCTTGTTGGTTATTTGCAGAATGTGTTCTTGAAGCATCATATTCCAAGCAAAACACAGCGGCCACTGTTGCTGTCTCTACAAAAAGAAACACATGAACTGGCGGTACTGCTGCTTTGTTTTGCGTAGAGTTATGGTCACCAACAACATGCAAAGCAGGCTTCACCACTTCTCTTCAGAGGAATTGAAACCTTTATCTTTCAGATGCCAAAGAAGGACAATAACACTCAAGCTTACAGGCGGTCAGGCTGGAGAACGGAAAATGGGACATGTTCTTTCTCCCTTGCCTTATGGAAGACACAGGACTGAGGAGAGAAAAACCCTAGACTACCTAAAGACAGCCCAAGAAGAAATACTAATCAGCAACTAAGACATCAACAAGCAAGAGACAGGTTTAATATTGTATTGATGATCGTAAATTTTAAGCTACTAAACCAACCTTCCTTTAGAAGAGATTTCTGAGCTCAAAACTCTAAAGGACAAAGGTTCTTTCCTCCACACTGATGTGGGAATTTCATACATCCTGACTGCACACTCACCGCAGCCTTTTCTCTTTGCCAAGCCTAGAAATCCAAATGTTCCATTTGACATGTGGTTGTTTCAGCTCCTAAATCATCCTACATGCCATACAAAAAACCCAAGAGCTAAAAAAACCCCTTCACTTAGGTATCTGAATTCTGCAGATTAACAGCCTAAAATGTAGGCATCTAATACTTATCACTTAACACTTTAATGAATTAGACCATAAATTACTTGCTCGAGATCACACAGAAAGCCTCTGCCAGTAACTGAAACCCTGTCTTCTCATGCTTGGTCTAGTGCTTTACCCAACACTGAATTTACTTACCAAAAACACCACCAGAGAATTCATTTATACTGATACATCTATGCAGAATAGTGGTGTATGACATTAGATTTATATACACAAGGAAGACTGCAACCATCCTTGTACTGTATCACTGATATATGTGACCAGGAAGGATGACTTATTGCAGGGAAAACAATATCCACTAAATTCTTCATGAACACTGCCGAGAATCACAATTATTGTGGAGTTTGTGATGAGAATTCCTGACTACAGAAACAGGAATGAAATCACCAAGCTAGTTTCATGAGATGACGGAAATATTCTTCCTGCTCCCCATACATGCCAGATTTCTCTACCCTGGATCTTCAAATTTACTACTGTTGGCCAGCAAAGGTCATTTTTTTCTGAAGCTTGAGTTCTTGACTAATGATGAAAGAATAAGTGGCTGGCAAGACTGACACAATGCCAATGTTCCAGTAGCCAGAATAAACACAGATGTATGAAAGATCCTCCACCTGAAATGTTCCATGTCACATGAAGCTAGCAGTGTGAGAAAATTCTCCTTTCGTTTTAGCCAATTCCAAAAATCCATGGCTTCCTCAGATGATTCAACAAAAAAAAGTACCAAAGAAGGAAAGGAGGAATATGAGATAAATTTTGTGAATCATGCCTAAAATTTCACCCGTTTCAACACATGGGACAGGCATATTTGGGGGAAACCTAAACTAAATGAATGGTGTTCTGCCTGTACTGCTCTAAAAGCATGGTGAACTTGTTTCTGTCTTCTCACTTCATTTATAAGAAATCATAAAATCATAGAACAGTTTAGGTTGGAAGGGACCTTGAAGATCATCCAGTTCCAACCCCCCTGCCATGGGCAGGGATACCTCCCACTAGACCAGGTTGCTCAAAGCCCCATCCAGCCTGGCCTTGAACACCTCCAGGGATGGAGCTTCCACAACTTCTCTGGGCAACTTGTTCCAGTGTCTCACCACCCTCAAAGTGAAAAATTTCTTCCTAATATCTTATCTAAATCTCCCTTCTTTCAGTTTGAAGCCATTTCCCCTCGCTCTATCACTACATGCCCTTGTAAAAAGTCCTTCACCAGCTCTCCTGTAGGCCCCCTTTATCTAGGTTTGGGTTCTGCCTTTGCCAGCAGGATTTCCTGAGAAAATGTTCTAAATAAAAAGTTCAAAGCTTTTCTACAGTGGCTGAGTGCAATGCACTTTTATTTGTAATCTTTTGGAGCTTTTTCACTTTTTGTCCATTTTTTATGTCACAATTAAATAGTGACTGAAACAGAAAAAGGCTCCTCAGTTCATGATTTGAACACTGAGCTCCATTTTCTGTTCCATCAAATACATGAAGCTAAAGCTATAGTAACTTCCCCCTTACAGGGATGTTTTGAACACCACGCCTGGTACATCGTGTCTCTTTCCCTACTCTCGCTCCCTGAACACCATTCCATACACGTTCACCTGTTCATTCATGCAAAATGGAAGAATTGCAGGGGGAAAGCTATGAAGTCAGTGAATTTTCTGTGGCCTGACTGTTAGGGTACTGCCTGGCCACATACAGATTTGAGTCTCACGTAGATGGGGGCTTCGGGGACTTTGCTCAAAATGCCAACTATCACTTAGCCTAATCAGAAATTCCTGACTCACACACAGCACTGGGAGTCCAGGACTCCCCGGAAAGTCCTAAGGCTCAGCTACTGCAAAAATCCTTCTTGAGGCGCCTTGGTGAATCTAGCTCTGGATAAGTGTTCTATCATGCATCGGTAGTTGAAATTCGCAAATATTGCTCATCACCGAACAAGTGATGAACATTTTGACTAGCAAATGACAAGTATTTTACACTTTAGCATAACACTTTTTTGTCCTTTGGAATATGAAAGGACCTGCTTCTCTTTTAATATCCGGGTACTGAAAGCCTCAGACGGGCATATCTCTTACTAAAGAATTAAGTGTTATTGCACGGTGTGTCAGAGCAACAAAGGATAGAGGAAAGTTCTTAAGTAATTGCTCTGGTTGTTTTCCTTACACTTGCCTACCTCCAGCCTGTTCTACCAAAATAAGCGATAAAACCTTGTTCATTAATTTTCAGACTAAGTGTTTGGCACAGAAAAGTTGTACTAGAAATGTTTGAGTTTAGAAGCCTTGTCTTTGGTCTTACCTGGGAGTTGCTCTGTGTGTTATTACTCACATATACGTGCCCAAGAACAGCATTTAATTTTAGCATGTAATAAGAAAATAAACCTCCTGTTTACTTTTGTTCACCACTAATTAGATATAATACTTTCCTCAACATTTTGCAAATCATAATTACATAAAATTAAGGAAATTGAGAGAATGTTCATAAGGAAGGCAAACACACAATTCAGTGAGAGTCTTTCCTCTGTCAGGTAAATAAATTCCATCCATCTACACACCCAAACGAAATTCTCTCAAAATCAATGGAAAGGCTCCCATTGGCCTCCGTGGCTTCTGGATCAGACCCAGCCTATTCCCATTAAAGTCAGCTCAGGACTTGAGCTAGCTCATGATGTAACCGAATTAATTAGCATTAAATTATGAGAAACTACTCTCCATTACTACAAATTACTTGTAGAATAGCCAAGCTTTACTAGTATTAATGATTTCAGCAGTGTTAGATGAGAGCTTCTTTCCATGAATATTACTAATCACAACTTTAGGACCAAGTTTGGGCTTCCAGATTCCCACTGTCATTTTACAGTAACAGGCGTACAAAAGCATAGGTGCCACCTCATTACGCGAGTTACCACCAGCTTGAGTTGGGCAGAATCAAATCCGTCATCGTAACTCTTCTCCCGGACTGTGCGCTTTATTGTGTGGGACCATCACAAGGATCCTATTCCTTTGGAATTTTGCACAGCCTGAAAGTCCTCTGCTGTGAACTTTTAGGCTGTTTGGATTCGGTGCTCTGATTTAATATATATGAGAGCTTCAAGCTGGGAATTTGATGTTAGGTCTGTACTTCTGGCTCAAGCCCAGCTGTCTACGTTTGGAAATGCATTTGATTTTGGAACACACTTTTCTGGAATGGAATGTCAAGAAAATACATAATCAAGAGGGCATCATAGATAACGAGCTACAAAAACCTGTTTGTCACCCTCCTCCCACAATGGCGAAGAGCCTTCTACAGCTGCTAATTAGAAAATTAGAACACCACAAATGGATTATATTTTACTGGCAGCATAGCGTCTTCCCCCCAGTGTTTTAAAGTACTTTTTGAATTGTTTGCTGTCAGCAAAACAAGTGCGCTACCTGCGATCCTATAGACAACAAAGCCCGGCAGCAGGATTTCAGTCAGGTGATGTCACCCAGGTAAAATTGTACTGACAAGCTTTTAATTAAAGTTTTCCCACACATCTTTCTGCTGGTCCCCAGGAGCTATTATTCATTATGTGCCGACTGTCAGCCAATTGTGAGTCGGGAGGGAAGTGTTTTATTTTCAAAGCCCTTGCTGACAGCTAGAGAACACTTTGTTATACAATCTGTTTACTTTTTTCACACACACAATCTTGCTAAAGGGGAAATGGTCATGCAGTAGTGTTTACAGTTTATGGCAATAATTAAATGCATCTGGCAGAGCAGTAGCTGAAAGGAGGTCGGTGTGGGTGTGGGTGAAAAGCCATAAAATTCCTCCTATAAACAGTTACTCTCACCTTGCAGAGCCCCTAGCGTTTTAAGACAAAGTTTCTTTGGGAAAGGGCAGGTCCAAACAGGTGCACAGACTCTGAAATGGGAATGTTTGGATCTAGCCATGTGGTACTTGATGCTAAGAAACACTGTCCAGGAATCAGGGTAACACTCCGTTCGCATCTGTGACTAGAACAGTTTGAAGTGGTTATAAAACAGCTGCTTGTCCTTTGCATTGTTAAATCCCAAAGTACTTACCTCTATAAGAAGAAATGTACAGTGAGAAACAACTTGCCACCAGATGAAAGCAGAAGGTGGTGTGGTGTCCTGTTTCAGCAAAGGGCCAGTATTTGACGCTTAACACTTACAGAGAAACAGTCCTCAAAACTTTTAATGGCTTACAATAAAATATTTTTTGTCAGTTGAACAGTGACATTAAATATTTATTTAGAGTTATGAACAACTTTTAAATCATGGTAAAATGTTGTAAGCAATAATCGCTGCTTGACCTTAAGTATTTAATACTTCTGTTTATCCGGAATAATAGAGAGTCAACAAGTATTCTTAAAATGTTATTAGATTAATTGAAACTAGTGCAATATTCACATACAGAGGTAAAAAAGAAATTGCATGCCACTTGCTGCCAGGCCATTGGTAATTCTGTCAAAATCACTTCCAGTACAAAGCAAAGAGACTGGAAAATAAATTAATCGATGAATATTTAGACACCATTTTTTACTGGTATTATTATAAATTACTATGGAAATTATAGAAGGGATACACAGTTCCATTGCTAATGAATGAAAATCTCTCACTGCCTTTAAATAACTATATTCTTAGGTAATTACTTTCTTAGATAGAAAAAGTTAAGGAAATAAAATAATGGGTTCTTTAAAATGGGCTGTTTCTGTAGTTATTGGGCATTAAACAGTGGGCCTTAGTTGCATACAGACAGGGATGGAAGGCAGTGGCTGTGGACAATGCAGCATGCCTGCCTTAAAAAGTGTTTTCTGTTTGGATATCATAAAAAGTCTTTAGCTCACCAGCATAGGAACACATCAGTGCAGGTTTCATTAATGGAAAGGAAAACGCTAAAAATTCTAATTGCAAATTTCACTCATAGGTGTCACTTTGTAGATTGTGCTTTCCCACTATTATTGTATTTTTTTTCTTCTCTAATGAAAGGTTTGGTTTATATTTTTTAATTTTACTGATTCATAGGAGCAAGATGATTTTTTTATATCTTTTGTTTCAGTCACAGACAGCAAAAAGATCCTAAGTTACTACACAGTTACATTCAAATTAACATATTTGTGATCATACCTTATTCATCTTCCCAAGCTTAACAAAACCAACATACTATGAATAATGTAAGTAGTTTATGTTAATCTTTACTTTAAGATCAATGTTATAAAGGAGTATTATTACTTTAGGATCAGCATTATAAACACTAACAAGAAGATTCATCAGAGATTTCAGAAATCAAAGTATACAGATGAGGTAACTTGCCTGAGATTTATGAGGCAGAAAAAGTGAGGAAGCTCTTGTTTCAAAGTTCAAAGCTGCCCATGCATTTTAGTCAATGACTATTGCATCCAAAATGCATGGAGCAATGAGCACAATTCTAGGCTCCCCGCAGGTAAGGAGGAAAGGATTCATCAGTTGGTCATGACCATTTCACTCTCTTCTCTCCCACGTGCTTTCTGCCCCAGAGAGCTTGGGGGAGCTGCAAGGCAAAAGAGCCAAATATCTTCAGACAGAGCAGGTACTTGAATCCAGCAGGGATCATTCCTTCAGGCGCCGCACTGTGCTAATGTGATTGCACATCTTCCTGCTGGAGCTAGTTCACATCTAGCTGATCTGAAGTGATAGGAAACAACTGTCTGCAACTGGTTTCCCAGCTCCCTCCCTAGGAATGCGCCTGCCTTTGAGATCCTGGGCTCAGGACTCTCATCTGACAAATGCAAGGGAGAAGGAGTACCACTGGTTCAACTTCCATCAACTTTCACATGCAAAAAGAAACTGTTGGTCCAAAAAAAAAAAAAAAACCAACCTTGTAAAAGTTGAGGTGGAGAGACGCTCACAAACTGATACATTTTTAAGTTACCAGGAAGTTGCATAGAATTTATTTTATGAAAAATAGGATTTTTCAAACAAATCTGATAAGGATTCTTTAGAAAAATTCAGGTCTGTTTGCTAAGGTTTGATTGTATTGTGTGTACACATGTGTTTGGACTTTTGTTGGGCAATGGACAGTAGGTAAGGCAGAACAACACAGAACAACACCACCCAACACCCAGCACACATGTACTGGTGAACCAGTGTTGAAACATGTACCACAGCCTCTTCATTGCTACTGATACATGGCTCAGTCAAAGCAGCAAGGACTACTGGTGCTACAAAAACACAATCGTGCTGAGTAGCATATGAGAGAGCTATAATGAGGTATTAGCAACATACCATATTAATGGAGAAAATATTAAATTGTGTATAAACGAGCTCAAATGGGCACTTGCCATCTAACTAACCTATTTTTAGCAGTGTGCTGAAAGGATCTATTTTTTGCCCAACGCAATTTGATACTACCATCAAAAGTCTGAAAGAAGGCTAAAATAGGAGGGTAGCAGAAAAAGAGATGGACTTAAGTAAATGATAAACACTGGTCAGTTATGTAACCCATTGCATTTCAGGTTAAGGAATGTAATAGCCATTCGCTCTTGAAACAAAATGATTGGGGTTTAAGAATAAGAAGATAAGCATGACCTGCCCTTCTTTTCCAGGATACGTGGTCATTTAAATATCCTTTTATGCCCCGGCCTCCCAGATTTCCACCATCACCCATTACTTCCCACATTTACTACTTCTTTCAAATCCTGGCCCTTATTTTCTAAACTGTGCTTATGTTGGGGGAAAAAAAGTAAAAAAACCCCAGATATATTTTATGGGGTATTTTTCACATACTACAAACACTTACAAAAGGGTATCTCCTAGAATCCTGCCCAAAATGGTCTGTTAGGAGTACATAAGAGATCTGCATCTGAAAAAAGGAAAAAAAAAACAAACACAAACCAAAAAACAGAAAACAACCAAACAACTTTAACAGTTTTGCGTGCCTTCCCTGGTCTCACCTTTCACCTTTCATTTCCAGATAAGATCTGAATAGCCACCAGAGAAACCAATCATGCTTCTTTTTCCAATGTGATATCCCCTCTGGCTATGTAACATATCTCTGGCCTAATAAAGGGACAACTGCTTCTGCCTTGAGAATACCCAATTCAGACTTGAATTTTTTTCATCTTTAGCTGCTCAATAATAGTGGGTTTTATCAGGCTCAGTATATGGTATGATTACTGCTATATCAAATAAAGTTGCTTAGTATGACAGAGATCATAGCTTGAAAATGGACTACAGCTTGGCCTTCTGCCATCTGCTGGACCCCTATTTGTTGTCTAAGAAAATAAATAATAATACCTTTTTTCTGCTCTTTATGTCTTCCTTGACAAAAAAATTTCCTTTCAACACGCTTTCCATTCAATTCTTGACATTCTTCTGGACTGACACCTCGTCTTCTCTCTGCCACGTGTTTTAGCTGATTTGCAGTTACCAAGAAGCACTTTTTTAATTCTAAAATGGGATTTACAAAAAGGTCCCTCCAGAAACTGACAGTGCCCCGCAGGGCTCTTGCCCCAGGCAGCTGAGAAAGCACATGAAGATACTGTAAAGGCTTCCATTTGAATAATTCTTTCCTCACCTTCAGCCAGGTTATTTCCCCTAGTAAACTGCAGGTTAGACTGGCAGGTATCTTGCCTGACTTTCTCTCCCTTTTCTTTCTTTGCCTCTGTTTATACTTTCAGTGAACTGATGCATCTCCAAACACGCCCGTTCTATTTCACATTAGTCAGTGCAGGAAATTGCTCTAGTTGTGGTCTCCCTCTCTCATTTCTCTATTCAGGTGCTGCAATATGAATTTGTCCTAATTTCCAACTTGTTACAGTGCAACGTCTGTTTTAGGGTGTTGTGTGTGTTGGGCTTTTCTTAAAGCAGAGAAGAAGAAAAGATATAGCAGGTGTCTTTCAGTAACACAGATTGTTCTTGTCCGTCTTCTTTCACTACTTTTACAACACTGCGAATGAAGCGAGCATTAGGGATAGGAGGCAAGCTGCATGAGGAAACCCACTCAGAATTACACTGACAGCTTGAAGACGTGCACTGTAACTCACCGCTCATGACTGCGCACACGTGCTGGAGCTACGAGTTCGCTCATAGTTCGTGTCCCTGCAATGCAATGTGAAAGGGAGTTAGCTCTGGAGATAGTATTTCTCTTCTCGCACTCATCGGCGTGGGTCTCCCTATCATCAGTTCCCCATGCAGCAGGCTTTGTGCTTGTCTAATTAAGTCTTCAGTCTTCCTGTACCTCCTCCTCCTCTTCACGTGAGCAGTGTGTCCAGAGAGCAAAATGAGCACAAACATCAGGCTGGCTCTACGAGCAGCTGACACATGCAAGGTTATGGCAAGCCAGCCTTCATGCGGCTCAACCTCTTCCTTTGAACACAGTATAAGTGCAAACCTCACACCCGAGCTACCACACCCATTTGCCTGGTGTCAGTGAGTGATAGTGTCCTTTGGGGCATGGACTTCTGGGCAGCCAGTCTCTGGAAGGAAATGAACAGATGAAAACACTAGGACAGCAACACCTTGTCAGAACAAAGATCCCTGTAATCCTTTCCCTGACAATACCTGTCAGAAGACGCCTCTGGAACAGTTAGGAAACAGGACAAACTCATGCTGATGTTTCTGCTGGGTAATCTGTCATCCCTCAGTGGCAACTCAAACTTCCAGCCAGAAATAGCATTTTCATATTTATAATTTTTTTCTGCTGTTAGTTTGTCCAACTACTTTTTATCTCAAGATAATTTCTAACATTCAAAATAGTATTTTGGCAGGGGATTCCACAACTAACCACGCATTAGAAGAAAAACTTCCTTCCTTGTTTCGGACCTGCCAATGACTTGTTTCATTTGATGACTTTAAAGTCATTGCAGTGGTAGAAACAGTGCTAACTATTCTCACCTTCCCATCATTAATATATGGACCTGTGTCACATCTCTCTTGTGACATCTCCTTTATTAAAAAATCACAGTCATGACATATTTACTTACATGGGAGTCATTCCATAACTCTGATCATCCCAGTTGTCCTTTGACTTTCCCATATCCTGTGCTCCTTTCAAAGCTGGGACACCAGTTCTACATCCAATGTTAATGAAGCAGATTGGGGATTAATGCAGCACAACAGTAACATCTTCTATTTCCAGCTCTTTCTGTCATCATACTTCATAATACTTTCTTTTCTTTTTTAACTAGTGTTGAGCATAGTTTTCATGGAACTAAAAAGTTAGGAGTGTCCCTTGATACATATTGGTTCAAATTTATCTACCCCAAATTTCGTTTGTCATTTGGTCTGTCGCTCAGTCATCATCATTATGTCTTTGTACACTACTTTGCAGGTGTCTCTCATTTTTGTAACCTTGATTAACTTAGTAACACCTGTGAATTTTTTCACCTCGCTGCTTACTTTCTTCTTAAATCATTCATTCGTGTGGTGAACAGCACATACATGACACAGATCCAGACACATGTAAGACTCTACTGGTGATCTGTTTCCACTGTGAACACTTATTTCTACATTATTTTTCTCATACCAATTTTTACCCATGTGAGAAGACTTTCTTTTATCTCATAGCAAGTCAGTTCAAGAGCTTTTGGAGAAGAAACTTGACAGAAACATTTTTGGCTACATCAACTGATCTTCCTTATCCAGATACTTGTTGACTTCTTCAAAGAAGTCACAGCTCATTAATTGATTAGAATTCTTTTAACAACAACTTGATTATTCTTTTCTTATATATTATAGTCCTTATGTTTATCCTTAATGTATTATATTTATCCTTGTTTTAGGTAATTCTATCCTTTACTGTAGTTTCTACCAATTTTTTGGGTACATATATACCTTAAAGATTTATATTAGTCCCTGAATGATCTCCTAAAAAACTGCATCTCAAGTCTGTGTTACGAGGGACATTATATGCTACATTTAATATTTCAGCTATTACACTCAAGGGAACCTATAGAATCTGAGAGGCAGGTGAACATGAACTGTTTATGACAATTTTTTAGAGTGCAGTTTATTGATTTATTCGTCAGCTCCTTCTACTTATATCTTTATTTTGAGACCAATCCTGTGAGTTGCACCCAAAAGTAGGAATTATTCTGTTTGAACATTCCAAAACTTTTGTTATGAAAAAACTTTTTAAAAAACATTTCTTTTTTTTACTATAAAATTATCTTCTCTGAGCTCCCTTCAGATCTCTTCGCAGGCTTCTTAGTCCTGATATATTTGAAAAATTATTAGTAATTTTTATGCCTTTTGTGAACTCTTTCTCAGACTCTTTCTTGCCTTTTTTAATATGTTGACACCAACAGTTATCCTAATGTTCTTTTTTGTTTTTTTCCTTTCGATAAGGTATCAAGCTTTGGCCCTGCTGGACAGAGGAGGCACAGCAGCCTGTGCAAACACAGAGAGATGTGAATTCCTGGATGCTCACAGGGAGTGCAAACTAAGAGATGAGAACTGTGCGGATTTCTTGACGTGTCTTTTGAGAGTAGTGGCTTAAATGTGAAAAACACCGGTGAACATGTGTGGCATGAGATCTCACTCTACTTCATATGTCTGAAAAGTGGAAGCATATATAAGAAATACTATAGCGTATAAGAAATAATATAGTATGAGCAGAGAAGAGTGTTATTCAGACCTCCAAATTTAAGCCAACTGACATTTGTTGGCTCTACTTACACAGCTTCCGTCTCACCAAACATATAAGTTAAGCTGTGCTGACAGGTATACAATCATATAGCAACAGATTTCAGCCACTGACGGAAAATAGGCTGCACCTTGTGGTCATAGGTTTCTTGCTTTCCAGACAATATTCATGCTTAAAACAAGTAGAGGCTCCACAGTTTGCCCATAATACTTCAAAGCACCATTCCACAGAGTCAAAAGGTAAATCCAATTCCATCTAAAATACCAAGTTCCTGGGATTGTTCATGGTGCCAGGCAGGAACCATGAACCTCAGTGGATGCATGAGTGACTTATTTTTAAAAAATATTGTAAGAAAATTCTAAAAATAGAAGTAGAATTTGGTCATTTTAGAGATGGTGGTATCTCGGGAACTCCTTAGCTAAAGTAACCTGGGTCTTAGCTTAGGAAAGCAGTTTTACAGACCGAACTCATGAGTTATTTGAACTTTACTTAAAAAAAAAAGAAAAAAAAATCCACCAGGAAACAAAAAAACTTACAGAAATTGAAATACAAAAAATATTTTTTTAGTCCCTAGATACACACACAAACAAGTGAACATAGACTCTCCAGCATCACAATTAGCAAAGGGAAAAATCATTTTTGTATTCCGTACAAAGAGTGGTTTGCTTCCACCATCTGTCCAGCTGAGCTATTGAGCAAAACCTGAAGTGAATGAGGGTGTTTCGCATTAAAACATTCTTTGCCTTCTTGAGACTCGGCACTATACAAGGAACACATTTTAAGTTCCCAGGAAAATTGCTTCTTCGAACCAATGCTCAGATTTACACATAATTAAGTCCTTATTCAAGTGTGTAAAAATGATCAAAATAAATGTTCATATGGTCTTTAATTCTGTAAAAAACAGTTTGGTTAACTGTTCTGCTCCATACAGAATAACACATTGAAATAACAAGTGCACCAGTCAGTGAAACACTTTACAGAGAACAAAATATAGGTACTTTGTTTCATCGGAGAACTGCCATAATCATATGACAGTTATACTATAAGTTATGGGGAAGAAGACAGGACAGTGCATTAGATTAATACTTTGCCTTTTTAATCTATTAATCTACCACCTTTGGGACATGATTTTAAACCCACTGCAGAGCAAAGTGACTGAAAATCATTCCGTCCTGACAGCTTTAAAAGATCACGAGTGAAACATGTTAAGAAGGTCTCAACCCAGTTGATACCGAACAGGAGCAGTCATCTCAGAAGGTACCCAGCATTGGTCCTCTTTCAGCATTCTCACCGAAACAGATAGCTTTGTTACAGCAAGGGGTATTTCATACTAGAGTGATGATAAAATGATTGAAATACACGCTAAAACAGCCCAGGATGAGTGCACTACAGGTTCACTGTCAAAGAATATTGTATGTCTGCTAGTCACGTATAAAAAGTTGGCAAAACATTTTCCCTACTGATGCTGGTATGAAAAGGCCAGAACGATACTGAGTAAAAGCAACACATTTGACTGTTTTTTAACTTTTTAGAATAGATAAGAAAACGCCAAAATCGTCTGAAAGGCAGAAAGAAGCTAGGTAAACTGTTCCGCAGCATTAATGTGCTACTTTAAATTATAACGGCAAATTCTCTAGCTGTTTTTTTTCGAACTGCAGTAATTTTGTTTTTAAAACGTTTTTTCAAAGATGCAAAATGTTCCAGCAACTGCTGTGGTTTCTTTTCTCTCACTAATAAATATGAGTAAAGACAAATAGCAGCTTTAGTACTTTTCCTGCTGGCGAATTCCTAATTAAATAGTTTATTAGTAGATTATCTAACCTTCATTTAATGAGGCCCTCCAGATGTTGTATCTTAAGTGAAGCAAAAAGGAAAACAGCTGAATGCTAAGCACAACATAATTGGTTACGGTCAGCTTGGAAAAGACTGCGTTCTCGTGTTACCATTACTGTAATAACATATGATTTTCTCTAGAAATTGTCAATGAGTGATGACCTACAGAAAATCCTTTAACTATCTCCAGTTATAGTTTTAAATATACTCGGCTGTATTTGCGTCACTTCTATTTAACATTAGTCTTCTCCCCACTACTTGTATGCAGCTGTTTCTAACACTTAGAGATTCCAGCTTGCACTTTTCTGCTCTCTTTATGACACTTCCATTTTTGTGATGAAGTTTTTTCTATTTGTTACTCCTAAAGAACTGTGTCCAGTACAGATTCGTATTTCCTTTCTTTAATAGTTAGACAGAAATCTCATCTCAAATCATTCTATTCAGGATTTTTCATGGGATCGTAACTGATCAGAAACAAGCGATCTAAGACTTAAGTAGAACAAACAGAATTTTCATACAGGATAGGAAACAGTCTATGATTATAACTGACTATCAAAAAGTCTAAATTTAAGCCACTGCCTACACAAGCATGATGAGAAGCATTTGAAAAACAGAATAATTTATGATTTTTTTTTTAGTAATCATATTGAATCTTATGGGTAAAGTACCAAGTTTTCTTCTGGAGAAACACGGAGGTGAATTGTTTATCTTATTGGTGCTTATTAGAATTTTAAAATTAGTCATGTGACACCCCTTTGACGAATTCAACAATAGAATATAGAAGAAGGAAGATAAAGATATTTTCCATGAGCATCCAAAAGGTTTTCAAAGGAACTATGTAGTCATGGGATAAAAGGGATTATAGCATGGTGAAATACTCTACTGCTGTGCTGGAAACAGAAGGTAGGAAGAGATGGTCAATTCTTATGATGGAAGGAGGTTTTTCAATGAAGCGATCTGCCCTAGGGTTCATCTCCTTGGAAGAAGGGTAACCAGGTGACACTATTAAGGACATGGTAAAACAAGGGCAAACTCTTAGGAACATCAAAAGGATCTCTCGTGATTCAGGGTCTCAGCAATAAAACAACAGACGAAGTTTAGTTTTGATAAACTTGGACTGATGCCTATGGTAAAATAAGTCCTACCTTTCCATATAAAGGGATGGTCCCTGAGATGTCAATGAAGTAAGAGATCTTGGAGTTACAATGGAAAATTCCATGAAAACATCAACTTGATGCACTCTGGCAGTCAAAAAGGCAAATCGACCATTAGGAATTAGAAGGAAAAAAGTGTATTATTATGTCAGTCAGTAAACAGATGGCTGACCCACATCTTGCATGGCACAAGTTCTTGTACCCCCATGCCCAGGAAGAGATCACTGAATTGGGAAAGCTTCAGAGAAGGACAAGAACAACCAAGAGCATGGATCAATAAGGAAGGATTACAGTTTCTTCAATTTGGAAAATTAACAGCTATAGCGAGGTATGATAAAACCATCTTTAGGATGGAAAGGATGGGTAGACATGACCTGTCACTTGCACTATAATAACTGATGTGCTAAATGTTGCTAGGAAGAGGAAGGTTCAAAGCAAAGAAAATAAGGTGATCTTTCCTAAAGCAATGTAGTTAGGGTGGGATGTCCTGTTGCAAAATGATGAAATACTGAAGACTTACATATGTTCAGTGGGAGTCTAGGCAAGGCCCTATTAGAGAAATACAATGAAGCTATTAAATATGCAGGAATCACACCTAGGTAAGGAACTTGAATCACTGGATGGAGGAGAAGCACTCTTTCCTTTTCTTTTAGAAAAGATTCCTTTCTTTTACAAGAACACAAAATAATAAAACAAACTCCTTTGAGAGCATTTTTTTTAATTTCATTTCTATATTTCTCTATTTTTTCTCTTTTTCCTGCAAATTTCATGAGGATACAGACAAGATTGTATATTTTCATTATTCCTTTGCCTGTGAGCATTTTTTTCTGATATTGAAAAAGCTCTAGAAAGTTGCACAGTGAAAAAGGGAAGGCAAAAATAAGACATTTGAAAAGAAATATTGCCATGATTTCAATTTTTTATATTTGTTATCAAAAAAGGAGAATAATGAAGGAGAAATAAATATGTACACTTTTCCAAATAAACATGATAAAAATGGAGATTCCAAATAAAGTAAGAACATGTTAATTTCAAATTTCCTATAAAAAGGTTCAATTGTATTAAAAGTTATGTTTTATCATTAAAGTTATTTCTACATGAAGATTAATTTTCTAGCAGGAAACGCTTGCATTTGATGTATTAATATTTGAATAAAAATCCCAGGACAATTGAGCATTTTGACATGTTTCTATACAGTTTTTACATTCAGTTTATACATTTTTACCTATTTTTTTAACTTATTTTTCAAAAACTGAGACAGTTCTCCATGGTGAAGGGCACCTGCACCTTGCCACTTTCAGAGCATTCTCTAAGAGAGAACCATCTGCAAGGAGATCATCATGACTGACTGCTTTTCTATCTGGCACTTTTCAGTGAATAGTCATATTGATGTATTTGATCCATGAGTTGTGCTGAGATTGACTATTTGATGGAATACTCATAGCAACCATTTTTCTGTTTGTTATTAAAGGTTAGTGACAGGTCACCCGCACCACGTGGTCTTGTTTCTGTACCCTAATTGGATCATCTAATCTTGCCAGATTCTTTCTACCTTCATCAAAATCAAATTGAGTTTTATTTCTTTAAAAAATTAATCTTGACTGCACTTCTCTAATTATAGTGAATCACTACAGGAATAAAATGTAGCTCAAAGTGGTGTTTATGCAGCACAAACATATAATATACATCAGATTCAAATTGGGATTTGAAATTTTTGAAAAATATTTACGAATATTTTTCTGAAATTGTCAGTTAATACCAGCATGGATGATTGCCATCAATAGACGTCTGAACCATGAGGATGGAGGAGGTATTTGGGAGTTAGTATGTGGAAGACATTTAACCAAGCTTTTACAAAACTGTTTTGCAACAATCATAGAATCATTTAGGTTGGGAAAGACCTTTAAGATCATCAAGTTCAACCGCAAACATAACACTGCCAAGTCCACCACTAAACCATGTCCCTAAGCACCACAGCTACACGTCTTTTAAATACCTCCAGGGATGGTGATTCAACCACTTCCCTGGGAAGCCCGTTCCAACGCTTGACAACCCTTTTGGTGAATAATTTTTTCCTAGTATCTGACTCAAACCTCCCCTGGCACAACCTGAGGCCATTTCTTCTTGTCCCATCACATATTACTTGGGAAAAGAAACCGACACCCACTTCGATACAACCTCCTTTCAGGTAGTTGTAGAGAGTGATAAGGTCTCCCCTCAGCCTCCTCTTCTCCAGACTATGAATGAATGTACTTAAGCTCCAGGACTCTTGGGAAGCAGATCATTCAGCCTAGGTGGGACTCTATTCTTAAAGGAAATGTGTGTACTAAGATGTAATTATTTATAATTCAGACTAACTATGGTTGAAATCTGAATCCACAACAATCTGCAGTGTGCGTTTGAAAACTACATAGCAAAACTCAATGGATATGAAGGTGGCTAATGGGTTTTGGCCAATGGCTTAGAAACATGTTCTCCAGATAAGTGCAAGTATCCCAGGACAAAGATCCTTTACAAAACCTTTGCTCAGCTTGTGACCAGTTGCTTTTTCTCTAAGGATAATCACTTAGAGCTGTTAGGACGTTCAGAGAGGGCTGTCTGGACTTCTTTGAAATCAAATAGTCTTCAAATAACTTCCCCCTCTGTATCAGTGTTTGCAAAAATACATCATGTTTTCCTCATTTGACACTGCTATGAGTTATTTGAGAGAAGAGCTTGGTGAAATATGAAAAGCCTACAGCAAATCCCCATGCTAGGTGTCAGCGGTATAAATTAGATCTATTTGTACTTCCACAGCTTGCTTACTTATGCCAATTTAAATGGCATGATTCTGTTCTAAAGTATAAGTAAGCACAAATGAACTGCTCCATGGAATATGCATATCAGAAATCCTCACTTGGTACAGAAATGTAGTAATGACCAACACTGAACTATAGTCAAATTTCACACCACTCTGCAGAAAACTCAGTGGGGAAAGCTAAACTCTTTATTGTGACTCAAAGACTAATACCTGCAGGTAGGTCAAGCTAAAAAGCAAAGCCAATGTAAAAAGCCATGGACAGAGACTGCTCTTCCACTTCATTCCCTTTGGACTCTGTCAGTCAAACCCAGAGCCTTAGACTGCACCTTGCAACAGGAGCATGGCCGAGTTGATGGTGGAACACCACTCTCTCAAACCACGTTTAATACACGATTCAAAGCCACCTGCACAACACATTGCACAAAATCCTGTGAAGATTGTATCTCAGTGTGACAAAGGGTTGGATTATTGTAGCAGGGTCCGTACCTGAAAGAGGCAGTCACAATCTTCAGAGAAAGCATAAAGGACAAAAAGAAATCTGTGGAAAGCAGATCAGCCTGTTTATTTGACCTGTGGAGGTGTGGGCCTTTTCTAAATGACAAAACACACTCTAATTTAGTGGGAAATGTATTTCTTTTAATTATGATATTTGCAAATTTTCTGCAGAATTACCATAAAAGTAATGAGGTTATGTTATTACAAGATATCTATCATAACACTCTGCTATTAAACCATTTTACTACTTTTGTGTAGATTATAAAGCAGCAAGTACTGGAACGTAGTTAAAATACTACAGCTCTCCTGTAGATGAAATACTGTACAAAGGGTACAGTAGCCTTTATTCCAGTAGCCTGATTACCCACAAGTATGATGTGTAACAAATCACCGGCAGGAAGGATTACTTGGAACAGAACAAACTACTATTTTATCAATCATTTCTTTTAAAAACACAATGTGGTGTAGTAGAGTCACATTTTATGGATGTGTGCACTGACTAAATTCCTGTTTAAAATGTTGTATTTTTCTTTGACCTTAATATTTGATGGGCACGTACAGTTCAGTTACTTGTAAAAACAAAATACCAGAAAATAATCCAAGAAGAAAATCTCTGTCAAGCTCAGATTCATATGATTGTTTTATCCTGTACCTATGAAGGATGTCAGTTGACTTATATTTTAACTCATTTTAAAGAAGAATACCAAGAACTAAGACTAAAAGAAAACAAGAAGATTAAGTTGAAAGTCATACATTAACTAGGTCCTAACTGTGAAAGGTTCTAAGCCTAATAGTGAAAATTAAAGATTTTACTCATGAACCAAACATTTTATGTGTGTGAGAACAAAAAACTAATGTGGAGGCCAGGATTTAGGAGGTTTCTTGCATTGGTTTACAAACCACAGGTTATACATAAAACCTAAGCAAGCGTCAGAGGTTTTTAATGCCAAAGCTTAATACTGAAAATAGTGGCAGCTAACGCTAAGCACATTTTCTCTTTGAAAATATACATTTGGCTCTTCATTTATACTTTAATATTGTACCTTGAGCCTTCCATCAGTTTGTAATCTCCTACCAGGACTCTAAAATTATCTTCACAGCCAGAAGCTTTAGAAGCTTTGTGGTAAAACTGCAAGCATCTGTATAAAACCAAAAGGTCTTATAAATTAGGACTTGTATTTACTCATACTTTATATTTGTTTTATTTAAACATAAATGACAGTTGCATTTAGGCAAATGACAACCACCTTTTTAGAACAGGTAAAATTCAAGATGCTGCGGTAAGACAAAATAGAATTAAAGATCCTTATAAACCTCTACCTACGTGCACAGCAGTGCTGCCCTCCAGACTCGACTCCAGCACGTTGCCTTTGTTAATCTGCAGAAATGCTGCTCCAACTCCTTCAGCAGCCTTTCTTCACGCCTCCAGCAAAGCCCCGCTCTGTGTCCTCCCTGCTCATCTCAGCAGTGGACAAACTCCTTGCTGTCCTCCAAGCACTTGGCCGGTGAGTCTGTCCCACTCATGGCTCTCCAGGGAAAGGGCAGCCCCCAGACCCGGCCAGTTCCTTCCAGAGGAAACACGACACAGTGGCATCCACAACTAAAGCAAATACCATCAGTCATAGTGAGCCAGGGAAAAAAAAAAAATAACAACCACCACTTTTCTCATAGGTTTCCCAAATGGTAAGAAACATACATTGCTTCATTTCCCAAATGTTAAGACACGCACGTTACTTAATTTAGCTCCCAGTGTTTTGTCTGAATTTGACATAGTCCTCCTGCTTTGCCAAAAAGAAAGCTACCCCATCTGAAGCATAGCAAACCCATTCTTAGCTAAAGCAAAGCACTTAAGTAACTGTGATAAATATATACATACATTTCCAAAAAAAAGTGTGAATGAGATGCCGTACTTTTTCTGAAAAGAGGCCCTTCAGCCATGCCGGTTGTTAAAGACTTGAACATCCATTCCTTTCTGCCTCTTAATTTTAAAAAGTATGGTTCCTCCTAATCAGACAGAATAACATCAGATTTTCATGTAAATGTCATTGAAGAAGAACTGTTAATCTAGAATTTCAATGCAGTTTTAGAATTCAGAAAAAATATTTTTAAAATAAAGTAGATCTTAAAAAAACTCCTGACTGGGTATCCATCAGGTCTGTTTAAAATCCGAATCAGTATTAGCTTACGATAAAAGAAACCAAACTGAAATAACTAGAGGTAATGATAGCCTAGAATTATTCATTGCATTAAGTGTAGGTGTCCTTAAATTTGTATTACATTCCATTTAAATGCCATTAAACCAAGATGAGGGAAGTGGTATATGATTAATTGTTTTGTTTAAATGTATGTTTTATTTTCCTACTGTGTGGTAAGGTGATGTGGACTTTTTGTATGTTGCACAGAAATATTATATCTTGTACAACTTTCATGGAAAGGTTTTACATTATATACAGTTCACTTTATATTTTCAAAGGTATTAAGCAAATCTGGGAAATTGGTTTGTATATACTCAAATTCTTTCTCTGCTATTCATACCTTGCTGCTGTGCTACTCAATTGCATCATTATAATTGAGCTTTTTGTTACTTAGTATACAAAATATCAGAAGGGAAAAACAAATACTTTGGGGTAATTCGTTAGCTCCTTTGTATTAAAAATTAGCTACAGCTGAGACCCTGAGACTCTAATTCCGAAACAATCAAACTCTTACCTGTTGAAAATTCACTCAAATCAACCTACCAACATCTCTGAAATTTTCCCAAAATTAAAATGGATGTAGTAGCTGGCCTTATATCTCCATGCCTAATTTAGTGTTTATGGCATTCAGTCCGAGAATATTTTGACATGGTTACTAAGTTTTCCACTAACCGAAACAAGAATGCCATCCCTTCAGACATGCGTCCTTACAGACATCTCTATAATCACATACAACAGATTCCTATCACAAGGTGGTAGCCCTTTGCAAACTTAGATGCCTAAAGCCAGGCTCCTAAATCCACAGTAAGCAAGCTGCTCCTTTGTCTCTGCGCCTGCAAAACACACTGCAATCAGTGTGAACTCACCTTCTTAAAAATTTTTTATCATGGTTTGATCACTTTAGATTATTGTTTTTGTTTGATCCTTCTTAATCATGAGAACATGATTTCTGCAATATGGAACAGTTTGGTCAACATACTTCAAACTTCCTCCTGTAGATTCAGATTACAGTTTCAAATTATTCTTTGAGCACTTGAACATCTGCAAGGAATGCTTAAAAATTGTAAGAGAAAATGGAAAAGATGCCTTTTGATTGTTTTCCTTTTTTCAGTCACAAAAGACATGACTATTGCAGAACTGGACAATTCTGAAATCAGACTTCTGTAGAAAGCAGTCATCTGCTTCCTCAAATAAGGTTGTCATATGATGTCACATACTACAACACTGTATTTGCATGCTGTTAGTGTCTGTAGCTCCTGTGCAAATGTTTCACATGGGAATAAATTCTGATAACATAGTTTCACGTCTTTTAAATGACCAAGCTGGCATTTTTTTGATGAAAAAAAGACACAGAAGAAATGTCTCTTATTTGTAATTATCATTCTTAATTTGAGATTTCTTTTCTTCACGTGGCTTACAGTACTGAGACTTCTATCAATGTTTTGTAATCCAAGAACATCGTGGCTTCAAAAAAGACCCTGGAACTCCTGTTGGGATATCATAATTACTTATTCCAAATCGTCAGTTTGATTCTTCATAACATGTTGTTATCTTGTCAGTCCTTTAAAACAAATGAGACCAAGCCAACTGGTTTGTGTTTATTTGTCATTAAGGCACTCTTGAATATTTTGCTGATAAGGCAATGCATGTGAGGAGTTATTATATCAGCTGTTCTTTGACGTAGCCATAGTCCAAACTCTGCAGAACTTCAAATAGTTCTTGAACTGCGAAGCCTTTTTACAAACTTGTGCTAATGGGGAAATAAAAAACCTGAAGATTTAAGCGTATAAACCACAATCCATTTCTTCCTCCAGATTCACTGATCCAGTTCTATTAGATACACAGATATGAAGCTGAATTTACATGGTGATGTTAATTAGCAAATTAGTTACAGTTAGTAAATATATCATGAAAAGCTGGCATCAAAGAGACTATAGAACAGAGGCTTTGCACTGCAGAGGCTTTGGTGTTAAAATGAATATGTGGAACTGAGCTCCTAATTTTAGGGAAAAAATCAAATTGGTATCTGTCACTTATTGCTCCACTGTTACACCAGGACATGATCTAATTTACCTTGTCACAAAAACCTTATATGCACGTACCCAAACATTTCCTTTGGCAGAATATTTGTGAGAGGCTGTTACCACCAGCACCTCCAGAACTGAAACTCCCTTTCATTTCACTTAGGCGTGTTTTGAGTGCAACTTCTTGCTTACACAGTGCTTTGGCTGTTATGATGTAGTTTCACTCACTCCTTTGCTAAGGCCCATGATGACAGGCTTCTTTCTTTAGTTTTTAACCTCAACATCCTCCCCCTTGTGTTCATTGTCCGTTTATACCACCCACATCCACCTCTCTGACTTCATTCCCCCCTTCTTTCCTTCCTCTTCCTTCTGCCTTTATTTTTCTATTTAGCCTGCATGCCATTCAGACCCTCCCTGATTGTCTCTTACTTTGTTTTTGTAAATCACTGCGTACAAAATGGAGTGTTGTTCTCCATTGTCCTTGATGCATTTAATTGAGAAAATGTTATTTTATTCCAAGGTGTCAGATAGAATGAATGCAACCCCAGCCTGAATGTCAGGACTTACTTTTGAGCTGCAGGAGGACTGCACATCAGGCCTAAGGTTACCAAGCAGAGTACACAAGAACGCTGGGATACGCGTCGTTACACAACGGTGGCTCACATCACCCAAGATCTGCAGATCTTCTTAACATACAGATATGCTACTTCCACAACAAACAAACAAACAAAAAATTCAGGTTAATGATAAATTTGAGAAAAAGTGAGATGATGTCTCAATCAACATGTAGAAGAACATGCTGTCCCTTCCATTACGCACAGTGAGACTGAGCTGTTTGTTGCTTGTGAGTTCACTTACATTAAAATTATTTCAAGTGACTGTGCCAATGTTGATGGAGAGGTAGTTTCCTGCACTCGTAGAAACAGGGGAGTTTTCTGCCACGTTTACTAAGCAAATATGGAATCAGTGTCAGATCAGACTACAATGCAGACTAAAATTGTACAAGGCTGTTGTGCTGAACAGGCGCAAGATTTTGACATAGTATAGAAAGCACATCTGCCAGCTGGAGAAGTTCCACCAGAGGCACCTATGTGTCTTGCTCTGAGTCAGATGCTACACTAAGCTGACCAGTGATGAATTCCTGCAGCGTATCCACATGGAAGGCCCAGGTGTAATGGGCTGGACATATGGCTTGGATCAATGATGTACATATGTTCAAGTACCTCCTATGCAGGGAACTGGAGTGTGGAAAGAGGAAGCAATGGTGATCCAAGAAAGCGCTTCTAGGACACCCTAAAGGCAGGATTGATTGAGTGCAACCTTCCGGCCAAATCTTTTGAGTTCTTTGCCAGAAAGAGACAGCAATGGAGCATCAAGGTGAGGGAAGGCATAGGCCTCTTTGAACAAAAACAGATGCCGTTGGGCAGGAAAAGCATGTGGGGAAAAAAAATAAAAAAGATTGTGTCAGCAACAGCAGCAGCAATAGATCATTCCATGCAGATAGTGAGTGGCATGGTGACAAGCGTGGTAAAAAGCAGTTATCTTGCTCAGGCCTCTACAAGCTTTCTTTGCACCCACTGAGTTTGACTCACCCATCAGCTCAACAGGACCACCTTCCTTCACTTGGAGGGACAAACTGTGAGTGATTCTACAGTTTTGCATATATAAAAAATATCTGGGACCGGTTGTTTTTGGTCTCTTTTTTTGCTTTCGCTTTGTTATTGAAGCCAAATTCAAAGGAACATTAAAATTAAATCAACTCAGAAAAGCAAAACTTTCTTTGCTCTACTAAATTAATCATGAAAATGCAAGCATTTTATCTTAATAGTTCTTTTTTTCTTCTTTCATTTTGCCAATGTTGTCTCTGATCTCTGATCTCTCTCTGTTATTCTGGTAGCCTTCTCATCGTAAAATACGACATCTGCCAGCTTTTAAGCAGCCTGGGTATAACAACTGGCTGCTGATTTTAACGACATCCATATCTTCTACCTTTGTTCCAGGTGGGAGTCTTATCAGAAGTCATGCAGAGAATGAGAAGGGAAGCTGACCTACCTCAGAGACCCCTGCTGTTCAGGACAGAAGTAGCCTGGAGAGGGTTACATAGCTTTGTCTGTGCTTGCAACTTCTGAGGACATGACTAGGACCCAGCTCTATAAAACAATGCACGTTCCTTAAGTGCTTCCTCATGCATCTAGGTGACTGCATGCACCTAAGTCTTCAGGCCTTTAGCTAAGGCTCTAGGGATCCAGTTTGTCCCACTACTGACTGTAAAAGGAGCTCAGGGTGATTTCCTCAGACTTTGATGTCTGCCAGTAAGATATCAACCGAAGGACAAAAGATCTGTGGGGATCTGAACTTTTTACAGTGGAGCTTCCTAGACTTCCACAGTCCTGCTGTGCGTGCCAAAAGCTTGGCAGGACACAATGCTTAGTCAGAGGTCGTAAATTTAGCAATGAGTTACTGGAAGTTGTGCAGGTACTGCTTACTGTCTCAGTCTGCATTTTAGAAAATAAGGAGCGGCATCTCTCTCCATCTGTTTTTGGAAGGAATGGCTCAGCTGATAATGCCAACCTGTACTCCACATTGTAGATCCTCATTTGCTGTTGGCCATCACAGGCCTGACACAGCGCTCAGCAGAGCACCTACCAGCACAAGATTAAAGACTCTTTTTTTCTCTTATGTGTTCCAGGACAGTTTTTGGATCTGCTCACTGGCTGCGGTGAAGGCCAGTGTGAGGTGTCTAACCATCCCCCCACATCGTACAGAAAAATTCGACACCGGACAGAAGGCTGTTAAACCTCCTTCATCAGTTCCTTCAGAGGAACAGCAAATCTAGCAGCAAAACTAGTTTTTTTCGCAATCATTAGCATTCATGGCAGATGAGAAGTTCCCTTCAGAGAACCTGAAAGATCCAAAAAGGGAAGATGTATTCGAAATGTTTGCAATTTAATCTTTCCTGTTGGGAAAGTAAGGCAGTGTTCAGTTCTGAGAACAGGTAGTCTTTAGCAAACTGCAGGTGACAGTTTTGCAGTTTTCTGGCTCATCTATGCAGTCAGCAAGTCTCCCAGTTCCATATCCCTACACCATCTGATCCTTGTAAGCCCATATATCTCTTCAGGGCATGAAAGCCCATCGAGATGAAGTTACTGATTAAATGAACAGCAGCAATAGGAAAAACTACAGCGTTACAATGGGATTTGAAGGAGAAAAGAAACATTGAGCAAATACCATTTCAATTCCCTGTGATGCTCATCTTTACTGCAAACAGGTAAGTATAAGCTTAGTAACCACGACAGAGAAACAAATGTCTGTGCAGTACTGTCAGACTACTACCTACCTACTTTTCCTCTCTTTGTTATTCTTGTTTACAAATTTCTATGAAAGCATTGTGCTACACTTTCTGTCTCCGCCATATAACAGAGAAAAACAAAGAGAATTTGAGTATTATTTGAATAATAGAATACCTTTCTCAAAAACTGTGTAGTCAAAAGCAAAGCAGCCAGCTATTATATAGAGACAGCTAAAAAGCAGATGAGACCACCTAGTTTACAAAGTGCATCAGGAGGAATCCAGTACATTACTTTCTAAGATCCTTACCTACAGCTGTAACTGGTCACACTTACCAAGTTGAGTAAAGCATCCTTGTTCAAAGACAACATCTAAGCTTTATGCCTAACTTATAAGCACATGCTGAAGACTTCTGGAGGAGCAAGCCAATCTGGAACACAGCACCTGAGGTGGAGTTTAGGCCAAATTTAAGCGCAAAATTAGTATGTGAAAACTTTTCCTTGACTGCTGCCTAGCCCTGAAGGCAACGTAAACCTTACGATGCTCAGATTTGCTCTACTTCGAGCTGGGATGAGGAGCTGGGCACCTTGCTTACCGACCTGTTGGGAATCCCAAACTAGGCCTGACTCCCCTGAGGGTCTAGTACGTGGTTGGTATTTCTTGCCCCTTGAATGATTCCCTACTGGCTGAGCTGCCTGACTCCAATCACAACCCACAGACTATGCCCAAAAACGCTAATAAAATCAAGTTGCTGACAGCATTATGAAAAGCTCTTTCTTGATTTTAAAACGCATGGGCAAGGGAAAATTTTTATTTTTAAATTTTTATGAAATCCTCACTTTATCCCATTCATTAACCTATGTAGTGGGAATAAGGTGTACAGCTCCATACATCCCACTTCCTTGGCTCAAGGGTTTAGGACACTGAACTGGGACAGGAGCTACAGAGAGAACAGAACAAAATTTGCAAGAATTTTCTCTGCAGCTGTTAGGCTGCTGGGCAGGTGATTTCCTTTATGGAAAAGACTGTGCCCTGCTCATTCTTCCAAAGAAAAACAGCAGCAGCCTTATACTGGAAGGAGGACATAAATCTGTGGTGCACCAGTGGGCGCAGATGCCTGGGCTGGGCTGCTGGCACCCCAGGGAGGGACAGGATTTCACACAGCCCTGCCCAGCGTTTCCTGGGCTGGTGGACGGAGTTTGATCCCATCCTGACATAGCTAATCTTCCCCATGGGCTGTACAGAATGCTAAATTCTGTTTCCAGGGACAAGCACATCTTTCTGCAAGAGTTCTCCTGAATTATGACCGAATTGGATAACTTTGCTGTTTTTGCAGCACCCAATGGCCAGACCCAGCTGTATAAATAAGCACAGCTTAGCTGAAGTCCGTATAACTACGCTGATTTACGTCTGCTTAGATTCTGGCCTTGCAATATTGATTTATGATTTGATATCTTAGCACTTACTTTCACGGGCAACAGGCCTGACAGTTCATACAATCAAATGGATATTTTTTAAGTCACTCTTCAGTTGTAATCAGTATTTCTTTTTACCTTCAGTGCATAAAAATTACTACCAGCTTTAAAAACACCGTACTGTAGTCACCTTGATCTTTAACAAAGAGTTCTTAATTTTCCAGAATTTTGTATTTGAACCAGAACAGGAAACAGTTTTCCAGGAACAGAGCAAGGAACCGATCTGTGATTTATATATACAGCTAGTATGTTAATTATACCTCCATCTTCAATCCATTTGACTACTGTAATCTAAAATTAGTTTAAAAAAAAAAAAAAGGGAAGACAAAACACAGTTGACAAAACAAAGAATTAGTCTGAGATGATTACTAAAGTCTCTGGAAATTTTCATGTGTACAACATGAATTTAAACATGTCAGAATTTAAGCCCATAAGTCACAGAACCCACCTTGGATTCAGATTCTAATTTAGAAATAAAATTATGAAAGTATAATTATGTGGCAGAATTATGCTGAACACAACTGAGAGTTACCAAGGATTGAATTGCTTGTCTTTCTCCACCTTGTCCTCAGCCAAGTGGCAGGAAACAGCTGGCCAGAATTTTTGAGTGCCTTTAATGAAGTGAATACTTAGTTGTTAGGATTTGGTGATTAAATGAAATAAGACTAATATTCCTGTGTGGATTTGCTGAAAGACGATTGTCCTGAAAGGAAGGCAACTCTCTACATGAGATTTAGCTAGGGAGTAAACTCATTCAAAAGTTCAATTTATGGAGAAAATTCTTAGGGGGTTCTATTTTTTATTGTTATTATTATCACAAGACTCCTTAAAGACAATAAACCAAGGCACAAATTAACTAATTTATTTTGGATGTCTCACCTCAACCAAATACGTACAAATGGCTAAGCTAAATAAATAAACAGAGTGAATTTATTCTGCTGTCAGGACCCTCTTAATGTTCTGCTGTAATGAATATAAAAATCAGAGAGTACTTCCAGAGTGGTTGTAGGTTAAATAAAGTTCTCAAAACAAAATCTTGAAGCTGCGCTATGTAAAATTCTCATTATATAGGAAACTCGTCCTGATGTTGGAAGTTTAGGTATAACAACAGGCATCAAAAAGTGACCAAAAATATGATGTTGGACGTTTTGCATCTGTTTATGTTTTACTAGAGGAGATGTAAGAAATTCCAGATTCGCTTTCATCATGTTTGGTACTTGCAGTTGATCTATATTCCAGATTTGCTTAACAAGAAATATTAACTTTCTGGGAATTCACCATCCCTCTTAGCTACAGTTATAATCAATTCATAATGTAATCCATGAAGTTAATATTTTTGGCCAAATGATCAAACTAGGTTTGCCATTCTTTTTTGGGGGGAAGGGTGAGGGGGGACACACAAACAAACAAACGAGCAACAACTAAAAAAACCCCAGGGTAAACTGTGTTCAACTAAAACACCAAAAGCGCTGTCAAGTCACTTTGATGTCAAGTCACATGGTTCTGATAGGAATTTAATTCTACCAAACAATATACGGAATAATCACATTTGTGTTCAAGTTATTGTTTAAAGGCACTCATAAAACTATTTAACAAGCAATCTCAAAAAAATAATAGCATACGTAAATATCTTTACCTATCATTGACAAGTAAAACGGGTTAATTTGATTGAGTATATTGTCCATATTGAATAGTTGAAATGCTCAAGGCATTAGCCACTTCACCTTCTAGAGCCAAGAAAGAGTTCAAAAAGTCACCGCATAAATTCTTCTTATCAAACATTTTTAAACGTGAAAAAATGCCTCCACTTGCAACTTTGTCCACGTGTCAGTTAAATAAAAGGGAGATTTTCTGACAATTTCAGTGAACCTTTATTAAGGTCTGCAAACCGGCACAACCCACTTGAGTTTAATCAATTGACAAAAGTCTAAAGAAGTGTCACATTCAGCTACTGCACGTTATGCCTCTGGGTTTGGTCAGGGTTTGTTGCTTAACATGAAATAATGAAGAACCCAGTTCTATCAGTAAAAAGGCAGATGGTAAAAAATCAACTCAAAAATATTAGTGGCAACAAATTCCAGGGGAAAAGAACAAAATACTGTATCTAATTGATCCTATCTTTTTTGTTGGTTTGCATGTCTCCAGGCTTCCAGGATTTTGGTGATATTTAAGACACTTTCTAACAGTATTATGTTTGGGATTTTTTATGCATTGCTCAGCTCCTGTTAATTTTCATTTTTGCCTACAAGAGGATATCATAACAATATAGCCTAAATGTCCACAATACTCACTCTGACCTTTGAAAACCTGTTGTGTAAAACACTATTAATGTCTATAAAGAGGAACCTTTGAAATCTAAAGATATTTAAGCAAGATATTATAGCGGACGCTTATGAGACGTTGTCTACCATTTTAATAATCTTCCTCTTTTTTTTTTTTTTCTTTTTAAGGCTGGCTTATAGACAAAGGCAGAATAAACAGCTGCCCAGGGCAAGGGATTGCTAGAGGAATGCACTCGGGAGGGCGAAAGTGAAACCGAGCACGACACTGCTGCAAACAAATGATGCAGCCACAACCGCCCCATCCCTCCGGATGGAGCAGGATCTGGACGCCTGGCTCCCCGGAGCTGGCCCCCAGTTCCCCACGTCAGGCACAAGCTCCTTAGTCTTGGGAAGACAAAACTGAATTCCCCCTGGACCTCTGTCAGCTCAAATGGATGTCCTCAGGCATCCTGAAGAAATCCTCCGAATTTCTAGTGTGAAGTCCTACGCAGTTTGGCTCTCTGTGCCCTTTTTCATTTGTTTTTAATGCTACCAAACAGAATGCTGCCTGCTTAGAGCCAAATCCGAGCACAATTCTTTCACGAGCGTGGGATTTGCTCAGCCTGAGACTGCTCTTTCCCTGCGACTTCAGCAGAGAGAAAGACATCTCCAGCCAGCAGTAGCCAGCTTCACTTGGATGCCATATCCCCTGGTGGAACGTGGTGGCAGACAGCGGGGCGTAACACGACAGAGCTCCTTCAGCCTACCGCAGTGCCTCGGTCCCTGTCTGAGGCAAAGTCACAGAGGGCATGAGCAGCTGAGGTCACCGTCCTGTGCAGCACGGTCAGTCAGTTGACAGGGCAGAGGAACTGTCCCTAAATTGGTCTTGTTTATTTTCTCGATCTTTCCCATATCCAGGCAACGTTTTACCATTTTTAAAAGCATATGATTTTAAAAGCACCTGGTTATACAGTGTCAAAGAAGCACGACACGTGGCTACTGGCAAGACAGGAGCACATTAACGTGAGAAATTTTTAACTGTAAAGCCACAGAAAGTATATCAGGCTCAAGCCTGTTCTAGCAAGTTTGAATTGCCTTCATGAAAATGGCATTATATTTAGATAATGGTGCTCTCCTTATCTGATACCTGAATTATCCTAGATTAACAGGTTTTATATGGCATAACACACTTTTTTAAACACTGTTGATTGACCATTGCAAAATTGTTTTTTTGAAATAACTCTTTTGGTATCATAAATGTTAATCAAAGCTTACATAACACACTGAAACAAAGCGTCTGAGGTCAAACTTTCCTGCAGATGTGCATAAGTAACAATCTCCACAAGAGAGAAGGGTGTGTGCGCACACGTGCACACGCGTGTGTGTAAAATACCAGAAGAAACGACGATATGTGTATACATACATGGAAACCGGAGATCTGAATCCTTGCCAGTGTGATTATTAATCTGCATAGCTGGGAACTGAGAGATCCTTAAATTTTTCCTTCATATGATTCCCTATTGTTCCATCTCGTTACTTCTCGGATGGCACCAAGGGTTAGATGATTGTTACTCTATATGCGTTATGTCGTGTCTTATTTCTCTGGAGTAGCTGAAAGGAAGCAAGAGAAAGGTATATTCTTCTCCCTTCCATACCCTTTCTGCTGCTAAGTTCTTAGGTTTGTTTTCCTTCCTAGGAGTAATTCTGGGGGAGAGAATCACTGACTGACTGACCAACTGGCTCAAGGAAAGCATTAGATACACTACAAATGCTTTGGCAGGACTAATACATCTGGCAGTTTAGCCCTGACTTGTCCATATCCCTTTCCCATTTAGGAAGACAACAAAATAACCAGGGCTCAAATCCTGCAAATGTTAATGTAAACCAGTAACTTTAAACTTACGAATGGCTCGGTGCCTGCATTGACACTAGCTATCTGCGTACATTTTTGGGCAGATATGGGAGCTCTGTATATATAAATTTAGCATGGAGCCTTGCTGCAATCAGTTAGTTACAGCATATTGCAGCACTAACACTGCTGGAAGAAACAGAAAGTCTCTAAATAGTTACAGCCAATAGCTGCAATCCTAGAAACTCTCACATCTGAATAACATCAATGTCACAAATTCTCATGCTGGATTTGGCAGTCCTCACTCAAATAAGGTAAATTACTTCACCAGAGTAACTGTTTATAGGATTATGTAACTCCCTGCTACTCTTTATTCCATCTTCAGCCCACAAAAAGACATATGAAAAGAGGGAACACAAAATGAGATATACATATATATAAAGCATATATATGCGTACATTCACACACACACGCACGCACATATATAAACAGCCATAGTATGGATGATGAGTGACAAAAAGCCCCGTTGTGTCATTTTCTTCTATCGCTTGCTGCATTCAGGAATCAAGTTTAAACAAAATATTAGGGCTACAAAGCCAAACACTGAAAAGTTAGGAAATCCACAAGTAAAGGCTAGTTTTCGAAACAGTGCCTCATTCTCAGAGATCTGTCTATCCAGCAGACAATCAAGTGGGATGATGCAGGGCCTAGGGAAGAAAAAAGATAATCACTTCTTTGTTTCTGAGTCTGACAAAAATGTTAATCATATGAAATCTTTCCAATTCTCGCATTGTGGACAATGGTGCTGGAATCTGAATTCCAGTAGAAGTTTATCACCTGAGACATGGGAATAAACAACAGCAATTGTTGACCCACTGCTATGGGGAATAAGAGATTTACACTGCCAGTGACATCCCAGTTATTTAGTAAGTAGCAGATGAACCCTGAAAAACAGAAATCTTGGGTCCTACTCCAGGTTCTGTGTTTTAGTGGCTATAGACCTTTTATGGTCTTTTCTATCCTGTCGTATTCCACCCCTATCTTTTCCTCTGCACAAGCTGTTTTCACCGCTCTTCCTATTTTCTTTTGTTTCTACCTCCTGACCTTGTCCGTGACCTCTTCTAGAGCCTGTTGCCACCTCCTTCAGACCCTAAGTCCTGCAGATACCTGCCCCTGTCCCGGCTCTGCTCCCCACTCAGACTTTTATTCAAGGCTGATTAATCTGTCCTTCTTCAGACTGCCCTGAAGTGATGTGGACGGCAATGAAGGAGGAATGAGAGCAGAAAAAAGACAGTCTTCTTGCCCTCTCTTCTAGAGTTACTGAGGCACATAAGAGGAACAATTATAGGGAATGACATGCTTAGCTCTGCTCTGAGATTGCCAGCCTTGAACATACACACTACAGATGAAATCTACAAAGAACTAAACTATAAGCTATTATATCAAGTATACCCAATGATAACTCTGCCAAATGGGTGTGTATTTTTATAGGGAAAGCAAAAAAATGCACCTCTTTCTGGCCTCAAGATACCCTCCTTCCTAAGTTTACATCATTTACTGTAAAGCAGTTTATTCAGTAAGGTCACACAGATTTTTAACATTAGCAAACCAAATCATTTCTCCCTATCATTCCTGGAAACAGTTAAACTGTTTTGCTGAAGCTTTCTTTTTATATAAAAGCAAGACACGCAGTGTGAGGCAGACATCAGTCATAAAAATTCTTGTCTGAACGATTACATCTAACAATAAGAAACACACCGGAATCTTACATAAGAAAATGCTATCCATCTTTAAATAGGGATCTCATTTCCAGCTCCATCTGTAGCATATATATATACATATAAGTGTTCATTTTTGAGTGTTATCTATTTTTAACCATCTGCTAGCATTTTTATTTCTCATGCCTTTCAGTGTTTTTCTGTTTACCTGTGTTTGTATGTAATCACATCAAACATATGATCTGTTTCGCATGTTAAATTCCCATTAAACTCATTGGGCCAAATTCCTCTTAGTAAATTCAACCAGCCTCTTTTGAGTAACGTCAGTGACTCTTTTCACCCAAGATATACTTAATACTCATGTAAAAATATAAGTGCATTTCAAGTTCTGAGATGACAATGGGTGGAACAGTGCTCCGGGTTCCTCTTCAAGGACATATCTTGAATGCATTTGTTGAAATCCCACCACATATACTTATTTACCACTGCAAAGCCTGATTTATTAAACACTTAGGCAAAAAACCACCCTTATTTAGAAGGACTTTTTCTCAAATTACTATGAAGTCTGTCCCATTCTCTTTATACATGGCAATAAACTCTGAATAGTTGGATACAGAATATCTTCATTGTTTTATCTTAAGATTTTGGGTTCCTTTCAAGGGATTCATGTAGGAGAAGCTTACAGAGTATAGCAGCAGTTACATGCATAAATCTTAAAGAAAATGATGGAAAGCCTAACCTCATCATGGTTTATCTATTACACCTCTAAATGTGTTTACATTCTTAGATAAAGGCAGACGTGTTCCCTTAAAGTCAACTCATAGATCCTTATGTATTGATTTGTGGATTATTAACATATTTGAAGAGATTAATATGTTTGACATGTAATTCTGTAGAGCTACAGTAATGTGATGTCACACTTTCAAGGTAAAATATATTTTACAAATATATAGTTTTCCTTTAACCTGGCCATTGCCAACATTGTATTGTAAGATGATAGCTGCATCTCGGGATGTAGACAAATCCTGGCTGAACATTAAAAAGCTCTGATTTTGGTAGAAATGTGGTTTCCTCCTCCTCTCTCCTGTGTATAAACACACTACAATTCTCTCGAGGGTGTTCTAAATATTAGGTATTTACTTCCCCAGCTTCAATCCAGATCACAAGAGCTGCCCTTCTTTACTCCCTACACCAACTAATTGCCGTGATGGCTACGTCTGTCTGACAAGAAACAAGAAGTCTTTCTCTACCACCAGTAGATGCTGTTCCAGAAATATCCGATGGCTTCGGGAACCGAGATGAAAAGAAGGTGATTAGGCCAAGTTCCCAGCAGCCAGCACGGTCCCAGTTCCTCCGCCTGACACTGCCTAATATATTGGTCATTCAGTTCAGTTGACGAAGTGTGTAAAAAAATGCCGGATTCTTACTGATGATGATAGATGGCAAGAGGTAGTTACAGCACAATTTATTTTTATCTTTTTTAAAAAATGTGGAAATAGCATACATAAAGAAATATCAGATCTCACACGTTTTGTACCATTTGATTCCCAACACATCTTCCTTTTACCGTGCTTGTGCCTCGCACATTTGCAAGGCAGTGCTATTTTCTCTCTCTCTCTCTCCCCCCCACCCCACCACCTGCTCTCTTACATATGGGTCTTACATATGACCCCCACACATCAAATGCAATTGCCTGACCTGATCTGTGATCTACTAACCAGCTGCATCTGGAATCACAGACTGGGAGAGAAGCTATGGCACAGAGCAGGAGATGGAGGAGTGTCTCACAGCAGATTTCTGCAAGAAAATCCCCGAACCCCCCCAGCTCCAGCTGAGGACAATAGCCTTCCTTGTCATATGCCCAGTGTGCCTTGGAGGCATGATCATCACAGTCTTGTGCTCCAGAGGCACCTGGAGTTTGGTCCTCCACTACGTGACCCGATTCAGGGAATCCTATGTATTACAGTATGAAAAAATAGACAGTTTAAAAAGAAAATGCATTTAACTTATTTAGCCTTTAAATTCAAGCAGTTGGACGTGTGGATATCACATAAATAATGTCTGTGGGATCTTAATTTTGTCCTCTTATGCATACGTTTTACAATAAAGTAATTATTTATATGACCACACAGGCTTTTTCCACTGGACTTCTGTACAAAGGTGAATATCCACTGTAGCATTTTCCTGCTAAAAAGATGGCATTTCCCAAATAAAAATTCTTCTGTTTAATTTAACAGGTTTGCATTCAATGTGTGCGTTTTAGATTTTGGATTTAAGAACTGGCATACTCTTTTATTCTCTTTAACTGCAAAAATAGCTAATTCACAAAAGGAAAATTTTAGAAACTGTTTTCTCAGTATTGATGAGTGATTTGACATGTTTTAAAAGAGGCTGTTTCTCACAACTTATTTTTTACTGCATTTTCATTATATACTTTTACATTATAATATTCTAATGACAACGTGATAATGGAAACAAATGGAAGAAGATGACTGAAGCCATATTTCCCACTGACTCACACAGGCACCTAATGCGTTCATGCTTAATATTCTCAAGCATTATAGAAGGGATTAGAATAAAATAAAAGGAAAAAAAAAATACAGAGACAAAACGTACAGATTTATCCGCTGTCCAATCCTTTCATTAGCTTGAAAATAAGTTTACTATGGATTTACACTGTGAGTTATTATCTTCAGAATCACAAACCTACTCCATTAATAAAAATAAGCTTATACGCACACTACATTAAAATAACTTAAGGATGAATAGTTCAACTTTACCACTTTTTTTAGGACTGGATTCAATAACAGAAATTGGACTCAGCTGTATGGATTTTTCAAGGATATTATGGACCATATTTCCACAGACATTTTTATTGTTTCTAGTCCTCTAAAACATCCGAAAAGTTGTGCTTTTAACTGAGTAGTTTCTTCTGTTTATTAGTTTGTGTAAACTTTTTTTCCTGTTATGTCAATTGCAGGACTATAATTTCATTCTTGCTATTATAGATAAAGAAAAGTTAATTTGAATGCTACTTCTTGAGTATTTAACTCCCACTGAAGTCTGCTGAAGTAGAATTATGTGTGTTTGTAATTCAGAAGGGGCTTTGCACAAAGGCGGTCTGGAGGATTCCGCTAGATAGTTTTTTGTAACTGTTGTAAAAAAATATAAACAATTTCTTTGTAATGGCCAACTTTCCAAATTCAGCATGAGAAAGCTAAACGATGCGTTCTTACACGTTCACCAATAATATTCTGCAATTCAAATGATTTAATATGAAAAAATCCAAAGGAGGTAGATCTTTATTCCTCCATAACCACATTTTGCTGCTCTAATGAGAATTTTTAAAAATGTATGTGGGCCAATGAAGCGAGAAGATCTAGCTTACAGACATTAACGCTAACTAAACATGGAGAAATAGAAATGTAATTATGCAGTCACTTTGCTGACAATAATAATATTTTAAAGTCAAGGGAGATTTCAGTATTTTACGAGAAATCTCATACTTGTTTGGTTGGGTTGGTTTTTTTTACTTCAAAGCCCCAGATCCTCGAACTGAGTAATGAGGTAAGTATCCCACATTTCATTATTTTATAAACGAATCCCTCTCTCCCAGACTTACAGTGTAAAATTCTGCATGAAAGAAGTTCAAAAATCAGAAGACAAGTTAAAACCCACCCAAAAAAAAANAGAAAAAAAAAAAAAGAAGGAATTCTCCTGATCTGGAGAAACAGATAGAGCTGAGCACGGCACTGAAGGTTTTGGGTTTGGGGTGGGTTTTTTTCCCCCCCAAGAAGAAACATGTGCTGAGAATAAGATTCTCCCCACCCAGCGGAAGAGCAAGCAGGAAGAGAAGGAGAGGAATTAAATCCCATAGCTTCCCCCTCGCGCTCCCTCTCACCGCCCCATCGGTGGGACTGAGCCTCACCTGCGTTTCGGCAGCGGTCCCCCCAGCTCTCTGCCTGCGGGGGAGGGGGAGGGAGGGCTGCGTCCGGAGCAGCCCTCTCCCTGGGCACGAAGCCACCTCGCCTGTGTGCAGCTATCCGATAGGAAATACAAAAAGTGGCAAAATGTGGCTTAAATCTGCGCTCTCCCCCCCTCCACGCGCGCACGGCTCAAAGCTCGGGGAAGATAATGTCCATATGCTGGAGCCCGCCTCTACGGGAAAGTCTCTGTGCCCCCTGTCTCGCAGAGAGGTGAAGAAGGGGGAAGGGGGGGAGGGTCTCGCTCCCCCTCCCCTGATGGGCCCGTGCAGAAAAAGGAGGCGAGGGACGCGGGGAGCGAGAGGCAGCGCGGGGACGTGGCTGCCTTGCCTGGCGGTTCAGTCATTCTGCCGGGAGTAGGTTTCTGTCCTTGCTCCAGAGGTTTCGTTGTTGGGTTTGCGTGGTGCTGTCACCAGCAGGAACAACTCCATCTCAGGTGTGTTGGAGAAGGCAAGGGTGACCACCTCCTGCAAGCGGCTGGGGTTCTAGGCCTGCTTAGGGAGGGTGTACCAGCCTGAGCCCTTCAAGGACGTGGGGTGGGGGCACTCTGGGGTCAGCATCCCAAACAGGGTTAGGCATAATCTCCTCACCTCTGGGAGGGCTGAAGCCTTTATAGACATAAGGAAAGACAGCACATGATTTCTTGGGTGATTTTAAGGTCAAAAAACGAGCAAGATCCTGAAGCCGAGTGATCTCAGGGATAAGAAGCTGAATAGGACTCTTCTGTTCTATTTACATCTTGTCTCCTTCTTGAATATAGCCCTAAGCCCCTTTACAAAGGGTGTAGGGAGGGGGGAGGTCCTGAGACCTCTCTTTTCTGAAGACTTTTTTTTTTTCTCCCGAAGAGCAACACAAAAAAAGGTACCACACCAAAGTCCAGATGGTTTACGATGTGAATCCAAAATATACGGAACACCCCTCCCCGTCCAGAGACCTGGTCCTAAAGCTCATCCAGAGCTGTGGTAAACACCTAAGATCCAGAGGCACCATAAGAGCTTTGCATGTCTCTTGGTACCTGTTTTAAAGCTTCTCTCTCTTTAAGACACACTGCAAATGCTTTAACTACCAGGTACATCTCTACAGGGAGGAGGAAAAGTCATAGCAGAAATAGGAAATATGCCCATCTTAAAGGGTATGAAAAGCCCTTCCACGTCCTTAAAATGTGCAAGAGAGAGAAATGCTGCAAGGTATTGCCCCCCCTTCTCTTGCAAAACCAGACCTGACCAATTTCTGCCAGAATGGCAGCGGCGCACAGCGTGCCATTGAGATGGGTGCAGCGCTCCTCACCAAAATCAATGGGGAGCTCTGCGCCAGATCAATGCCCCGATGCGGCCGGCAGCCGGCACGAAGCCATTTCCATGTGAGTCACCTACGAGACTGCAGGTGCTGGAGGCCTATGGAAAGTTGAATCCTAGCCACTAACAGCTAATGTAATCATGTTGCTTGCTCAGATCTCCTGCTGATAAACGCACCCAGTTACTCCTAACTGTCTCCCTTACAAAATAACACCTCCCAGGACACCTACCTCTTCAATAGTTTTTAACCATGCTGCAGCTGCACAAGAAAATCCATTCATCAATTATAAATCAATTGAGGAAGAGAAATCTGCAGCTCGCTTGATTGCCCTTGTTGTCCCCGCAACTCACTGATCCAGCTACAGAAACTTTCCAGTCTGCCAGGTCTGTTTATTTATTATTTATTTTTATTATTGTTGTTGTCATTATTATTATTGTTAATTATTATTCAGAGCCTGAACGGATCATTCCTTCCTTTGTAGAAAATAACTCTGCAGCAGTAATCCATTAGCAGAGAGATCTTCCCTCTGGTGGGAGAGCGGGAGAGAGAAGAGGAGAAAGAGAGAGAAAAAGAGATTGTTTGTATTCCACAAAAGGCAACGCAAGTATGGTGGGCCAGATGCGATCACAAAGTCTAGCTACAGCCCTCCTGCTCTGGTTGCAGGGGACTTCTTTAAATAGGTAGCTATTCCCCGAGAAAGAGCTCTGCTCCTCCTCTCCTGTTTATGCTGTCAATTCCCAGCCCTCTCCTTCCAAGCAAAGATTTGCATTATGCGAGCCTGCTTTTAACAAGCAAAGCCTTTGCAAAAGTTTGCTTCAGAGAGAAGGATCAGGCAGGCTTGTTGCTCGACGGTGAAAAAAAAGAACACAACTGCCTGGAAAAGGAGGAGTGAAGGCAGGCTGGAAATGTTAGAAAGACTGGAAAGGACTTTGGGAAATTTTATCCACTCTCCGAGAAACATAGCTGCATTTACGATCATTGGGAATGGAGCGAGGAGGGGGGGAAATTACTATATCAAAGGCTGAATAATAATAATAATAATAATAATAATAATAATAATAATAATAATAATAATAATAATAATAATAATAATAATAATAACTCCGTGGGGGAAGGGGATTTTTTTTACCCTCCCCTGCTGAAGCAGTCTTGCAGATATTTTTCTCCCTTATTAAACTAATCACTGTAAATGTCACAGTATGCTAGTATTTCTGGAGCTAAACGAGTAGCAGGACAACTGGATATTTTACTTTTTTTTTTTTTTTGGTGTTGAGTGTTCCGAGGTGACTAAATTTGCCTTGTTGAGCCTTGTAAAATCCTGACTTAATCATGTAAACTTCTGTGTAAGCAAAATAGATGAAACTTCAAAGGGTCAAAAACCCTTTAGGGATTTGCGAGGAGACGCCAGCAATAGATCCTAATCTGCCTCCAGAATCCTGGCTGTATTTGTCCAAGGAACTGGTACCAGCAAACTCTCGAAGGTAGAGATAGTGGGTTGATTCAGCCTTTATCCCCTTAGAGAGTATTGGCTTTGTGAGGCTCTAGGCAGCGCTTCAACGCCAGGGGATCTTGCCCAAACCCTCTAAAAATGAAGTACAGGAGTAATTTGAGATAATGACTTTGTAACAGGCTTGGGCAGACCTTGGACAGAAGAAGTGAGAGATGTTATCACCCCAGCATTCCTCTTAAAATGCAGTTTTTCCCCCTGCTTATTCCCAGTTAGTCAAAGCTACATTAACATTCCATCCAGGGCTGCTAAACAGAATCTTAATTAGTCCTGATACTCTTGTGCAAGGGGTTTATTCATTGCACTCTTAACTAATGGTTGCTGTCAGAGTATTTTTTTTCTTCTTTGGGTTCTTTGGGGATATCGTGTTCTGCTGCAAAGCATGACAGAAATGTAATGTGCATGCAAAAAAAAAAAAAAAAAAGAAGCTTGCAGATCTGAAATCTTGAAACTGAGGCTGACTCCAGCCTCGTCTAATGGTGAGACATTGTTAGGACTAATGAGAGTAACTTCACCAACAGAAATATCCCTGCATCTTGTTTATCTTAAATTTTAATGGTACACGCTCTCTCGCTCTTTTTCTTTTTTTTTTTTTCCCCCGTGACAGAAAACATTACAAACTTGTTACCGTTTTGAAGCAGTTCACGCAACTCCCACTAAATTTGCAGCCCTCTGTATTTTGCATTAGCCACCCGTGGCTCGGTATTTAATGAGAGAGTCTGTAGGTGGAGAAGAATTAACAAGTTACTAAACGGCCGGTTGCTCCGGCAGGACCTTTCTCTCCGCGTTATACCGCGTTTATAACCCCGCTTATGCAGTCATTCCTGCCTCTGACACACACACGCAAACACGTCTCTGGTGGACACGCACACGCGTGTCTCCCTCCGCAACTCGCCGGTTGGGACCGGCCCCGGTGCCACCGAGGGGAAACTTATGCGCCCGTAAGTGCGATGGCGTTCGGTGTGAGCATCCCTCAAGGTTATGGGTGGCTCGGGGCTGAATCGTGACAATGAACAGCCGCGACATACACCGCTAAAAAAAAAAGAAATATATAAATAGAGAGAAGCGTAGCAGGAGTGCCTCGCCATCCGCGCTGAGCTGAAGCGGCTGTTTCGTTTATCAGCCGCGGCAGAAGTCGTTATTTGCCTGTAAATCTACGTTCAGCTACACCGATCTCGGAAACAGATTTATAAGACTATAAATTACCGTTCCTTTCTTTCGGGTTGGGGGAAGGAAATGAAGAGAAGAGGGAAGAAAAAAAAAAAAAAAAAAAAGAAAGAGAGAGACAGAAAGGTTTTCTTTTGGAAATAGGAGGTCCGTGTTACTTAGCTGCTGCTCACCCCTATTAAAGACTCCTTCCCATAAGCTTGCGTAACATTGATTACTCACAAAGAGTTCACAATAACTATCATGTAGCTAAACTAATTGAGACAATCATGCTAAGTTATAGTCAGTCTAAAAGGTACCATTGATGTGGTAATGCCTATAGAAAGTCAGACATGCGACTCACTACCATTTAATTGCTCCTTTAAACCTGTTATTACAATGTTAACTGGCTTAAGTATATATTGCTGCCTTTTATTGCCTTGATGTGACAAATTAAAACATACACTCTGGAAGCGGCATTCATTTGCGGACGGAGTTGCAGGAAAAAGGGAGCCGGGCGATGTCAAACCTGTCAGGATGAATTAATTTTAAAACTTGCATTTTGCACTGCAATTCCCACTGCAGGTTTGTTGCACGGGGGAAACGTTTTATATACAAACCATATGACTATTATATATAATATTATATACACGTATTCCATCTCACGCAGATCTGCCGTAAAATCAGCCTCATCGCGCTAAAAAAACGAAAAGTCCTTTTGGCTCCGAGACTTCGCCTGACGCCGAATTAAGTGGAGGTCTGGAAGAAAGCGGGGAGGGGGCAGCGATAGAGTTTCTCCCTCGGCTCAGCGCCACACGCCTGTATGAGGGGGGTGGGGGGTGGAAGGGGGCTTTTCAGCGGTTACCTCGCCTTTGGCTGCCAGGTCCCAGGCCCGGGGGAGTGGGGTTTTCCACGCCCCAAGACCCGGGAGCAAGGCGGCAGCTACCGTCCCTGCGGGCTGCCCTTTTGCTGCTCTTCTTCATGGTGAAGCTCTACCGAGCTCCCGCCAGGAGGGGAAAAAAAAAAAAAAAANTAATAATAATTTCTTGTTTTCCCATCCCCAGGGCTGCGCCGGGTTCGGGATCGTTTAAACGCGCAAGGCTGCGTCTCTCCCGCCCCGAGGAGCGGAGCCCAGCCCTGCGTTGCTCCCCTCCCCTCCCCCCGCCGCGCATCCTACGCGGGGCTGGGCGGGGGGGCTTCGCAGGCTCCAGGTAAAGCACCCCCTTCCTTTCCCTGGCTGATCGTGAAGGTATCGGGGACTCCCCCAAACAAGAAATACTCAGCTCCCTCCTTCCCCTTCTCTCTCTTTCTTTTCTTTTTTTTCTCTCTCCTCCGCTCGCGAAAAAGATGTCAGGGGGTTAAAATGTCCTGCTCGCCCTCGCCCTTGATCTCAGGGAGAGAGGTAAGAGTTGCTGGCACCTTTATGGGACTCAGACCTGCTGCGGCTGCGGGAAGCGTCGGCCCCCGCTAACTTTGATCGGCCTTATTCATCCCAGCTGCGCTCTATTTGTTTGTCATTTCGCCCTTTTCCTCCCAGAATCGTTATTTATGGTCTGAAAAGTGAAACGCGCCGCGATTTGCCTTTACATGGACTTCTGCAAACGGGGGGAGACACCTCCCTTCCCCCCTCCCCCCCCCTTCGCGAGGGGGGTTGCCAAAAGAGAGGGGAAAAAAACTGTCTCAATCATTATCAAATCAGCTTTGAATTCATTACTCCAGAGTATTAACTAATTACCAGATCAGAGAGAAGAAAAAATAAATATTCCTTTAAATAACTGAAGGTAATTATAACCCTGTTGTTGACACTAACGATTAATAATTGATCAGAAGTTATACACAATAAATTGTCAATTTATCTCCCTATAAAAATGCACATACTTATTATTTTTTTTTCCTGGGCGATTTTTAAGAGCCCGAGCACCGACAATACCCACACAGCCGCCGTACGAGGATTGTTTCTTTTTTTTTTTTTTTTTCTTCCTCCCAAATATTCGGGAGTATTTTGCAGTCCCCCGTCACGGATGACACAAGCCCGGGTGGAGCAGAAGTGACTTTCGCTGCCGGCCTGCGCTCCTGCCTTTCCGAGGAGGGCCGGGGCGGAGGTGACCTCCTCCCCCCCATCCTTTCCTTTCCTTTGAGTCCCCAAATCCCGAAAGGAGCAAAGTTAACGGTGGCTGCCCCCGAGGCAGAGCGGCCGCGTCGCTCCGTCCCTGACTTGTGCTCAGGGAAAACGCAGCCGGCTCGGCCCGGATTGGATGTGAAATGGTGACATTCCCCCGTGAGTCACGGTTGCGGGGAAGGCGGGGGGGGATGATGGAGTGGGGGGGGGGGGCGGGGGACGGGGCCAGCCGGCGGGGGCCCGGCNTAGATGCATGGGTGCTTTGAATATTCACCGTGGATCCCTTTGTTTCCTAACTTTTTTTTTTTTTTTTGGCCTCGCTTTTATTTCTTTAGAAGCCGGGAACATACCTGAGTTGTTAGTTACTGGATTAAAAAGAAAGGGGTGAACTTTATATTACTTAATGTGCAGTATTATTGTTAATAACAATATTTTTTACCATCATTATTCTATTCCTACAATGGAAAGGCTCTCTTCGACTAACTGGATCGTGAGAAGCTTGCCTAAACACCCTGGAAATGTCTGAATGCAGAAGGCAACGAATCAACCTATATGTAAATTCGGCCTCTTTTTCTTTTTTTTTTTTTTTTCTTTTTTTTCCCTTTCAAAACTAATAAAACAAT